>BSBK01005257.1:0-586282 GCA_027943335.1 Chamaecyparis obtusa
TGAAAATTACTATTAATTGATAAGGGATAATAGATCCTTAAGTTAATTATAAACAGTTTATTATTCCTATAGCAGCCTCTACATTTTACACACCCTATGTTGCTTGATACATCAAACCTATACACCTAAAGCTTAGCATCTGCTCTGTAAAACAAGTAAAACATGGTTTACATTATTTTAGAATTTTCCTGTTACTGACCTTGACAGTGAAACTAATGATTAACTGATAGGATTGGTTTTCAATGCTTCATATATGATTAATAAGGAGCTAACCCATCACCAGGAAAGGTTTCTAGCACATTTATGTAGGTTGTAGCAGTCAAAGAGAATTCTTTACCTAAAAAGGTGAGTTGTTATAGGTTAAGATCAAATTAAAGGCAAACTGTCAAAATTATAGGAAGGTTCTTTATCCATGCCCTTGCAATGGATAACAAAGAGCTACTTAATTCAATCAAGGATAAGAAGGATCAACAAATAGATATCTTTATGTTTATCATATTGTAATATGAGGGAATTCCCTCTTAAAACATCATGTATTAGAATCTAGACCAAGGTCCTAGGCAAGGTTGGAGGTTTTCTCAGCCCCACTCTTTCCTACCAGCACCTGCACTAAGTGGGGTTTTTGTAAATTTTATGATTAATAAAATTATTGGCTTCAACCTTTTACTGATAAAAAAAATAAAAATAAAATGTCTAAACTAAGGAAGTCGATTCAAGCGATGAAATTTAAAACCATGTCATTTTCTTGTTTCACTTGCAAAAAAACTGGCCATAGAGCAAAGGATTATCCATAGAGAACCAACAATGAAAAAAAAGGAAAAATCAGACAAGGTTATTGATCACAAGAAGATCTAGAGAGAAAAGGCTCTGGTGGGGGCTGTAACTGGTCACTCTAATGGCTTGAATGTCCTCCCTAGAGTGGCTCAACCTAAGAGATTCACTCCCAACAAGATCCCTAAGACCGATGGTCAAATTTTAATAGTCATTGAAAAAATCATAGATTATTCTCTTTTGCCTGAGGAAGGGATGATTGAACCTATTCTTGATGTAGGTGGCCATGCTAGTAGGAAGGTTACTATTTCAACCCCTGCTATTATACTTGAAGAATGAGAGATTTCTATGAGTTCCCCCCTTCAAGGTTCTATTGGAGACAATGATTTCCTCTCTAGATATGTAAACTCCTTGGAAGATCCTTCTTTAATGAGTTCCCCTGATAGGTTGGAAGATACATAGAATAGTGGTGGGTGTTTCATCTTGGATAAGGATCCAGAACTTATACTGACTGAGAGGCAGTGGGGGGATATGGAGGATATTGCAATCTTGTCACAGTATGAAGAAGAGGACCAATGGATGGATGTGTGCCACAAAAAGAAAAAATAGTCAAACAAGGGGACTTATGGGAATGATATGGTGCTTGGTGGAGTGATTACAAGGCAATTAAAGAAGATATCGGTACTCCCAAAATCTCAACGGGGGGGGGGAAATTAGCCAAATTAGTAAGGGAAATTAGCCAAATTAGTAAGGGAGTAGGAAAGTAGACAGATTAAAGCAGATGGAAGAAAATAGACCATCCTAGAGGTGTGTTCTCCGATTCAATAATGAAGGTCATCTCTTGGAATATCAGAGGGATCAATAGCCCTCATAAGAAAGATGTGCTAAGGAATCTTGTTAGAGATCACAAGCCGAATGTCATTTTGATTCAGGAGACTAAGATGTCCAAAGAGAAATTTGAAAAAATTAAATTATTCAAGACTTGTGTTGTTATTGGTTGTAGCTCGGATGAAGCTTTTGGAGGAACTGCAACATTTTGGAATTTGAGTAAAATGAATGGTGATATCATTGAGGCTAATGGTAAGATAATTTATGTTAGGTTTCATCATATTAGGGATGGTTTCAGATGGGTGTTATCTAATATTTGTGCCTCCAACTCAAAATCTAGTCGGGTTAAGTTTTGTAATAGATTGGCAGTGCTAAGAAGAGGGTTTCTGGAGGATCGCTAGATGGTTATGGGTGACTTTAATACCCCTCTTAGTGTTTTAGAGAAGTCTGGGGGCTCTTCTCTATAGGTGGATAGTAGTGTGGACCTCTTGGATTTCATCAACAACCATTCTCTGATGGATGTGGATCTCAGTGGGTTGAAATATATGTGAACTAACAGAAGAGCTAGAGCAGGGCCAATTCAGGTAAGAATAGACAAAGCTCTCATTTTCCATAAATGTATTCTAAGGTAATATTGTTCCATCTCTTCTTTGCATATATTTGGTTCAGATCATTATCCTATTTCTATTTTGGCTATTCCCCTTTATAGAAAAATAAATTTGCCCTTTAAATTTGAAAAAATGTGGCTTCTCCACCATGAGCTGGAGGCTTAAATTGATGAGTAGTGGGATTCATTTATAGATGGCTCAACTATGTTTAGAGTCATTTAGAAACTAAAGTTGGTGAAAAATAAAGTAAAATCTTGGAACAAGGAGGTTTTTGGTGACATTTTCCACTCTAAAGCTCATATCTAGGATGAGCTTAAAGAATTGTAGGATTTGATTCAAAGGGTGGGTTTATCAGAGGAAAACAAGACTAAAGAGAATGTCATTTTGGCTAATTACCACAACATTATTTCCAAAGAGGAGGTTTTCTAGAGACAAAGATCGAGAGCTCTTTGGTTAAAAGCTAGAGACAAGAATACTAGATTTTTCCATCTTATGACTCAGAAACATAAGGCTTCCAACAAAATTAACTACCTAATGAGTAATCAAGGTAAGGTTGATAAAGAAGAGGATATTAGGAGGAATCTTATGGGTTATTTCTCTTCTCTCCTCTCATTTGAGCCTAATTTATCCTATGTGGACCAAGACTCACTTATCTCTGCTATTCCTTGTATCCTTGATAGGGAGACCAATGCTATGATCAGGGTAATCCCATTTGGTAAAGATATTAAAGAAGCTATTTTTTCTTTTGAATTAGGATAAACATTTCTAGGGCCTATTGGTTTTCCTATGTTCTTCTTTCAAAAATTCTGGGCTATTTTCGGATTCAATGTGTCAGCTGTGGTTAAGGAATTTTTTGGTTCAAAATATATTCTTAGAGAAGCTAATTCAGCTTTCTTAGTTCTCATTCCTAAGAAACTGAGGGTGGATTTAGTTGATAGCTTCAGACTTATTAGCCTTTGTAATTCTTTCTACAAGATTATCTCTAAGGTTCTTACCTCTAGGATCTTTCGTGTTCTCCCTTTAATCATCTCCCCTTAGAAGAATGGTTTCATGCCTAGAAGACATATTTTAGACTCTATCATTGTGATCCATGAGAATATCCATTTACCAGAGGTGTCAAAAAAGAAGGGTTTCTTTATGAAACTAGATCTATCTAAAGCCTATGATAGAGTGGATTGGGGCTTTCTTTGTAAAGTTATTTTGGCTTTTGGTTTTGATGAGAAAGTGGTCAAGCTTATATCTCAGCTCATCTCAACTTCTTCAGCCTCTGTTATTGTGAATGGAGCTTCTTATAACTTATTTTCTCCTTCAAGAGGCCTCAGAAAGGGAGATCCTATTTCCCTGATCTTGTTTGCTATCCTGGCGGACTCCTTGGGAAGGGTCATTACCAGAAATGTTTAGAATGAGTTTCTTCAAGGCCTTCAACCTTATTCATTTTCTTTGACTTGTTCCCATAAAAAATTCATTGATGATACTATTCTTATGGGGGCCTCTTCTATTAAGGAAGCCAAGAATTTGAAATATATCTTGTCCTCCTATATTGCTACTACTGGTCAATTGATTAATTAGGAGAAGAGATCACTTTTCTTTGTTAACACTCCAGAACCTAGAAAAAAGAGGATTGCTACTATTCTGGGATGTATTAGAGATCAATTCCCATCAGTTTACTTGGGTTTCCCTATGGGCTTGAAACCTCTTGAATCTTTTTGGATGGGCATTGTCGATAGATTCAACAAAAAGTTGGCTGGATGGATAGGATCCATTCTTAGCCAAGCGGATAAAATTCAACTCCTCAAGTCTATGCACCAAAATCTTCCTGTGTATGCCCTCAAGCTTTTTTGCATTCCTCACAAGGTCACAGATGTGATTGAGAAGATCCATAAAATATTTTTATGGTTGGGTACTGAAGAGAGAGATTGACTTTATCTTCTTTCCTGGGAAAGTATTTGTAAACATAAGAGATTTGACGACATTGGAATTAGACGGGTGAGAGAATCTAACCTGGCCTTAATAGCTAAACATGTGTGAAGAATTTTTGAAAGTGAGAAAGAATGGAACAAAATCATCAAGATAAAATATCTGTCAGCCTCACCTTCGTTGGAGTTGTTTTTTTCTTTGCAGATAAGAGTACATGGATCATATATATGGAATAACATCTTCTCTGCAAAAAGTGTGGCTGAGAAAGGTTCTTGATGGATTTTGGGGGATGGTAGAAAAATCAAATTTTGGGATGACCCCTGGCTATTGGATAAGCCTCTATTTCTTTTTCCTGAATATGCCTAGGGAGAAGAGAGGTGCAAATTGCTAGTGGGTCTTCTGGTTGTTGAATAATGGAGGGAG
This sequence comes from Chamaecyparis obtusa, assembly GCA_027943335.1. Lineage (NCBI taxonomy): Eukaryota > Viridiplantae > Streptophyta > Pinopsida > Cupressales > Cupressaceae > Chamaecyparis > Chamaecyparis obtusa. Next base: position 4,548 of record BSBK01005257.1, read on the forward strand.
GATGTGTGGGTTGACCTGGCATAGTTCTCTCCTACTCTATTTCCTATTAGTCTTCTCTTGAAGCTGTGGACTATCCGGTCTCAGTCTAGTGATCACTTGATCTAGACACCTAACCCGGATGGTCACTTCTCTATTTCTTTGGCCTACCCTTTGATCTCTGAGCATGATCCCCCCTTTTTGGGCTAAGGTTTGGGTGTCTTCTCTAATCCCTAAGATCAATATTTTCTATTGGATTTTCTTGCAGGATAAGGTTCTTACCACTAAGAACCTTGATAAAAGGGTATTTGTGATCCCAAATAGATATTATCTTTGCCTCAAGGAAGTTGAGACTTATTCCCACCTTTTATTATTGTTTTCCTTTACCAGAGAAGTTTGGTCACTGCTACTTTTGAAGCTATAGGTTTCATGGATCTTGCCTGGCTTTCTTCAAGATTTCTCTTCTCAATGGTCTTCGTCATTTGGTCCTAACTTGGCTAAGTTAATTTGGAATCTTTTTACCCCTCATATGATTTGGAGGATCTAGAAAGAGAGAAATGATAGGATTATCAGGGATGCTAAGTTCTCTCCTTTCATTTGTGTGAAAATCATCTCCAACATCATTGAGAATGTACACTCTACTTGTAATCAATGCCCTTCTTTATTGGAAGGAGTGCTAGATAGGGAGGTGATTCATAACTGGAACTTTTCAGCTATATCTAAGAACCTTGTTTCTGATAGAGATGATGTAGTATGGCACTCTCCCCTAATAGGATGGCTTAAAGCTAACTTTGACGGAGTGGCTAAAGGGAACCTAGGTGTGGTGGGCCATGGTGACATATTATGTGATAGTTATAGAAACTACATTGCTATCATGGCTTCCCCAATCAATATTCAGATGAGTCACATGGAGGAAACTATGGCCGCTCTCCAAATTTACAAGATGGTGGTGGAAAAAGGTTGCAATAAATTATGGCTTAAAGGTGATTCTTTGAATATAATTAATTATATTAAGGGATGTAAGAAATAATCATGGACAATAGAACACATCTTGGAGAAGATAAATGAGTATTTAAGTTGGTTTTTAGAGACCTACATCACCCATGCTTACTAGGAAACTAATACTATTGCTGATAACCTGATCAACTTGGGTGTTCGACGGGATGACATCATTTGTTGGCACAAGGAAAATTGGTTAAATAAGGAAATAATTAGCCTTATCAAATATAAGGAGATCCATAATCATCCCATAATGATACATAATTATAATGATAGTGACAGTTAATCTCATGTTAAGTGATAAAAACACTTTCATTCCTTGGAAAGGTCTGAGAGGCATTAATTACAACCTTAATTTATCTGCATCGTGGGTTTTTTATTTTTATGTTGGCATTGTGTGGTTCTCTAAGAACCTCTATTGTCATGCTGAGTGCCCTGTGCTATTTTTCATTCTCAATCTCTGGTTCTATTTCTTAGCCATGGGGGGTGACTTAAAGAGAGAGGAGCCAAGTGACGATAAATGGAAGAAGGAAGCAAAAGTTTGGTAGAAACTTGAAGGAGGTGTTACCCCTTATTTGGAGAGACTTCATGGGTTTGATAAAGATATTTCTAAAGACTTTTCTAGTAGTTGGAATGATGGTAAAGTATTGGTATGTGGTAAGTCTTTCACTATCACTGAGGATCTCATCTCTAAAATTACTGGTCTCACCCACTCTGGTCTGAATTATTATTGTGATCATAAGGAATCCCAAGTTTCTGTTCTTAGATTTACAAAAACCCCTGGTGAGAAAGCTCTTCTAGTTAAACAAAAAGGGGATTACTATAATATCAAGTACGTGAAATTGATCTGGGCTAAATTTCTTAAAGTTATAATGCATTACTTTACTCTTGAGGGATGTTTCACTAGGATTTACAATTTTCATTTTGTGTTAGTTAACCATTTTAGGTATCACTAGAAGGTCTCATTCCATTTCCTTCTCCTTAAATCTTTGAGAAATAACATTAAGGAAAATAGGAATTCCCCAGACTCAACCTATCCTTCATGATGGGTTAATTATGATTATCCATGATTATATTATGTTTAAGCTTCTAGAACAAATCCCTAAGAATGTGAAGGATGTCAAGGGAAAGAGAGATATCATGGATATTCACTCAAAGCCTCCCCAAAAGAAAAAAAAAAAGATAGGTTAAAGATCCTAAGTATGAAAGGAACAGGGCCACATTGCTGCTAATTGAAGAATAGGGTATGGACACTGATGATGAGCTAGAGAAGATGGAGGTGGTTCCTGCTGTCAAAGATGAACCGGTGCCAAGGGCAATGATGGAACAATTAGCTGAGGATGATAGGGAAGAGACCCTTAAAACTAAGTATGGGGATATGGATACTGAAGTGATGGAGGTTAACTTGGAAGATGGAAAAAGAGGTATAAATGATAATTTGAGTGTAGGGGATGATTTTGTCCTTGGTCCTAAGGATAACATTAAGGACAAGAAGATTACGGTCCCTTCTGAGATCACTAAAGATATGGGAATATCTGGGGCCCCTCAGATGATGATGGAGGGTCATGTTTTTCTGGCTAAGAAGTTTCATGAGTTTGGGGCAAAAAAGGAGAACAAGTCTTCCCCTTGTGGCTTGGATGTACAGGGTGTTGGTGCTAATCCGAATCTCTAACCCCTTGTGGACTATGAGGATTCTTCCTTGGTGGACCATCCTCCTTCCCTTGTGATCTTGACTAATGTAGAAAATTTAGTTATGGTAAGAGAGAATCCTAATGATGGTAAGAGAAAATGATGGTGAGAAAGAGAATAATAAGTAGAAATACCAACATGAAGAGAAGGTTTTCCTCTCCTCTAATTAGGCTCGGTCTAACCAGGACCTCCAAATGGCTACTTGGATATATAATGAGATATAGAAAATTTACATGAGGTATGCCGAACTTGAGGAGAGGGTTGATAAAGTCTCATGCTTCTGAATAAGGATAACCATATGGCTAGAGGGAGTAGCTCTACAAAGATTTAGGATCAAGCTATCCTGGAAAAATTGGAGACTAGGATCAACCATGTTGTTAATTTTAGAATGGCGACCACTTCAAGCCGTATTAAGAGAACTGAAGAAACCCTCAACTGCTTGATGAAACAAATCTTTGAATGCATGAGGAAAACAATGGAGAATATCATAGCACTACAAGCATTGCTAGAGGGAAGTAAGGAAAAGTCAATAGTCAATATGGTGGAAGACCTTGAGGAGGTGGCAACCCCTATCGATGGACCTAGTTCTAGAACTCGTGCAAGTAAAAGAAGAAGACTATGTGTCTAGCCCAAGGAGATTGTCAATCTAAGGGATTCTATCCAAAAAATAATAAATTTGATGAATGATACTACTGATTATATTAATCAACAAGATTAGTCTAGGGTTGTGGGCCCCTTGGGATGTTTTGTTTATGTCAAGATTTTTTGCTAGTAATATATTTTTGCTCAGTTTTGTGGAGGGTGTCCTTTTTGTCCCTCCAATAGTTATTTTTTGCTTAGTTCTCTAACTTCCCATCTTTCTTATCTTTTGTAAAGGGTTTCAAGGTCCACTTCAAAACTTATTTTTACCATAATAAAAACCAAGTGGTATCAGAAGCTTGGTCCTCTTTGTGGTAAGATTAACATCTTGGCAAAAATATCCAATGATGAAGAAAGAAGGTCCTAAGTTCACAAGAGATAACTACACAATATGGAGTGACCAGATGAAGATCATCTAAAAGGTATGGGGCCACAATTATAGAATCATGTTGTGACCAAATATGTTGTTCCTTCTTAGACTGTTACTGTAGATCAATTGAAGGAGCAACACAAGAATATGAAAGCATTGGAGTATATAGTAAGTACTCTATCTGACACTGAATATATTGATATAAATAGTTTAGAGACTTCTTATGAGGTTTGGGAAAATATTAAAATCATCTATGGTGGAGAAAAGCATGTGCAAAAAGCTAGGGTAGATAGTCTAAAGGGAAAATATGATGACATGAAAATGGTTGAAGAAGAAAACACTTCTCAATATGGTTAAAGGCTAAAAGAAGTTGTTGATGCTATCAATATTTTTGGTGGTACCATTGAAGAAGAAGATGTGGTAAGTAAAATGTTGAGGAATTTTCTACATGCTTATTCCATTAGGGTTTCTTTCTTTCATGAGTTGAGAATAATAGATAATGTCTCTATTTATGGTTTTATTGGTAAGCTTACTGGTTTTGAGTTGAGCAATTTTGATAATAGTATTCCTAGAGTTGAAGCATCTTTTAAGGCCTCTCTGTCTATGGATTCAATTAATAAGGTTTAAGAGATAAGTCATGAATAATCTGGTATGTCAAGTTATTATAGGGAATTTGAATCCATTTTGGATGATGAAAGGAAGAAAGGAGATCTTGAAGCACTACTTGCAAGAAGATTGCCTAGAGGTACCGGTAAGTACAAAGGCAAGTTACCTTTGGAGTGTTTCTCATGCAATAAGATTGGACATATTGATTCTAGGTGTCCTAATGGTAAGAAGAAGGAAATTTTTAGAAGATTCAAGGAAAAAGGAAACAAACAATGTTATGTTGTAATAGATGAAGGTGTAACTGATGAATAGTTAGAAGATAATGAAGAAGAAGAGATAGTTGTGTTGCACTGAAAGAGGATACCTCAAAAGGAGAAAATCCATTGATTTATCACATGTAATATAATAATTAGTGGGTTATTGACAATGGATGCTCACATCACATGACCAATGACAGAAGCAAGTTCATAAACCTAGAAGAATGTGATGGTGGTATGGTTAGGTTTGGTAACAACAAACTCTGCTTGGTAAAAGGAAAAGGTACAATTTCTTTGAATGGAAAAAGAAATTCTGATGATGTTTACTTTGTAGAAGGTCTGACACATAATTTATTGAGTGTGGGTCAGTTTAATGACAAAGGTTATCACCTAGAATTCAAAGGAGGTGTATGCAGGATACTTGGAAGCTCAAAAGATCTGATTGCTATTGGTAGGAAGACTAAATGTAATTTATTCCTTTTGAAAAATACATTTAATAATTGTTTGGTTGCTAGAATTAAGGATAGTTGGCTGTGGGATATAAGGTTTTGTCGTGTGAACTCTTATAATCTTGTCAAAGTTAGTAAGTTGAATGCAGTTAGTGGATTGCTAAAATTAGCTAAGCCATACAAAATGATATGTAAAGAGTGCTGTACACACTAAAATGGTGCACCTCTATGAACCATTACATGCAAGGTTGCTCAAGAATGAGGCCTCACAAAGCGGCTCATAGCTCTCTATGCATGGAGTTGCAAGATTATGGATTTGCTCTCAGCTAGAGCTACAAACTTGTGACCTTGCTAGTCAACCACACAATGAGAGATTCAAGTGAAGACAAGGGCAACAATGCCAATATCTCCAAGAATCAAATATGCAATGCAATGCAAATCTAAATGATGATTCAATCTAAGCTATGAAAGGAAAGTACAATGCAACTAATCTATGAAAGGAAATAGCAATGGATTACAATGCCTCCTATTTAGACTATGTGAGCTTATTCTATTGCATAAAAGGAAATCTATAATAAGAATGCCATTATCATGAAACTAAGAAAGAAAATATGCAACTAAATGATGAAAGCAACAAGTCTTCAATATCCTCAAAAGCTCCAAATGCACCTAAAACCTGCAGCATAACATTAGCATAAAAACATGGTATGCAAATGAAGGAGAGAGCTCTCCTTTTATAAGAAATGCAAAGGAATGGACCATGGAGATTAAGAGGCAAAAGTCTTAATCAACGGTGGAGGTTGAAAGAGGAGCAATCCATGTGCACAAGTATCCTCCAATGAGAGTGAAATATTGACTTTTGAGCCTCATGTGAGACAAAAAGTGCTTTTTTCCTTTTTGTGAAATATGAATAATGCTTTATTTGTGCAACTTAGGATAAGAGGAAAAGTGGGGCTTTTTATTTAATCAAAAGGGGAGGAAGTATTCCTTTTAATTAAATAAAAACTTAGGATAAAATAGTTAGCCCATAGGATAAAAATCCAATACATGATCGAAATTAAGACTTGATCAAGAAATTGATAATGTTGAAAATATTGATTATTGATAAAAATGATTCAAGATTGATAAATTGAATAAATGGGGCCCAAAGTCTAGGCAACCATTTTTGGGTGCATACAAGTGCCAGTTGGGTAAATTAACTAGTTCTACTTTTAGTAGCAAGTCTTTTTCATCTAAGAGTATATTGAGCTTAGTGCATATTGCTATGTGTGGTCCTATTGGTTTTCCATGGTGATAAGTAATTTATATTGTTTACTGATGATTACTGAAGAATGATGTGGGTGACTTTCTTGAAGGATAAGTTTGAAGCTTTGTACAAGTTTAAAGCTTTTAGGCACTTGTTGAGAATGAAACATGTAAAAGATTGCAGTGCTTAAGGTTTGAAAGAGGAGGAGAGTTTAGTTCACTAGAGTTTGTTCACAACTGTGAGGAGAATGGAATCAAAAGGAATATGTCTACACCTAGAACTCCATAATAGAATGGTGTTGCTGAAAGGAGGAACACAACCATAGTGGATGTAGCTAGGACATTAATGATTGAAGATGATGTACCTAAGATGTATTGGAAAGAAGCCATTAGCACTGTAGTATGCACATTCAATTGGATACAAGTGAAGAAGGGAACCAATAAGACATCTTATGAATTACGGTATGGTCACACACCTAGTCTCAAATATTTTAAAGTTTTTAGTAGTAGATATTATATCAAGAGAGATGTTTTCACTGGAAATTTTGATCCTAAAAGTGATGAAGGTATTTTCTTGGGATATTCTACTAAAAGAAAGGACTATAAGTGTTTCAATAAAAGGACTAAAAAGATGGTTGAAAGTGAAGGTAGATGAATATCCATATAAATATGATGAAAAAAGAAAGAAAGAACTAGAAAATGACCATGAATTCATGTATGTGCAACTGCAAGAGCAAGAAACTATTGAAAAGAACAATGAGGAAGAAGTGGTTCAAGAGATAGAACAAGAAGAATAAGCACCTAAACCTAAACATGTTAATCCAAGGTATGTGAAATTGAATCATTCCACTGATCAGATCATTGGTGATAAAGATGAAGGAGTGAAAACTAGAAGGAAGATCAGAGAGAGTACATGTTTGATCTCAAAGTTTGATCCTAAAATAGTGAAGGAGGCCTTGAAGAGTGAATATTGGATAAAAGAAATGGAAGAAGAACTTGAATAGATTAATAAGAATGACACATGGACCCTTTCTCCTAGACCAATAGACAAGAATGTGATTGGTACAAAGTGGGGTTTTAGGAACAAAATTAATGAAGATGGAGAAGTGGTTCATAATAAGGCAAGACTTGTGTGTAAGGGCTATGCACAAGAGGAAGGAATGGACTATGGAGAGATATTTTCTCCTATGGAAAGACTTAAAGGGGTGAGAATTTTACTTTCCTTATGCTTCCTATAAGAAGTTTAAAGTTTTTAAAATAGATGTCAAATCTGCTTTCTAAATGGGACTCTTAAAGAAGAGGTTTACATAGAGAAACCATATGGATTTTCATTGATAGAGAACAAGGACATGGTTTGCAAGATTCAAAAGGTAGGGAATGGACTGAAACAAGCACCTAGAGCATGGTATGCAAGATTACACTCTTATTTCATTAATATTGATTTCATAAGAACAAGTGAAGATAAAAATGTTTACTTGAAGGTTGAAGGTGATAAGATACTATAAGTTGAAGTGTTTGTGGATGACATAATCTTTGGAGGAGATGATGAAATGAAATTAGAATTTTTAGAAGAGATGAAGAAAGAGTTTGAGATGTCAATGATAGGAGAAATTAAGTGCTTTCTTGGATTGCATATTTCACAACTAAAGGATGGTATCTATATTAGTCAATCCAAGTACATAAAGAAAGTACTAAAGACCTTTGGAATGGAATATTCCAAGCTAGTTGGAACCACCATGGTGATAGGATGCATGTAATCTAAGGATGATGAGTCAAGTGCAATAGATGAAACTCTATATAGATCCATGATTGGTAAGTTGCATTATGTTGTTCATAGTAGACCAAACATTGCACAATAAGTTGGTATAGTGGGCAGATTTCAAGCTAATCCTAAGGAATCTCACATGGTATAAGTGAAGAGGATATTCAAGTACTTGAAAGGGATACAAGTCTGTGGTCTTTAGTATACTCACAAAAGTGATTTCTCTTTGAGTGTTCTTATTGATGCAGATTGGGTAGAAAACATTAATGATAGACATAGTACAAGTGAAGGAGTATTCTTTCTAGGAGGAAGAATTGTGTCATGGACAAGTAAGAAGAAAAATTGCATCTCCCAATATACTACAAAAGCTAAGTATGTAGCTGTACCTATCAATTATACACAAATTGCATGGATGAAGAAGATCCTAAAAGATATCAAAGAGAAGGTAACTGAACTAGTGACTATATTCTATGATAATAAAAGTCCAACCAACATCTCCAATAACCTAGTGATGCATTCTAAGACAAAGAATATTTCAATCAAGTATCATTTCTTAATAGAGAAAGTGCAGGAAAAGGCAGTGAAGTTAGAATATGTGCCAACCAAAAAGTAGCTGGAAGATATATTCACTAAATCATTACCTAAAGATACTTTTAAGTATCTAAGAGGTAAGTTAGGGGTTATTCCCCTACCTGAATGACACTAAGATTCTATTCTAAGTATCAATCTAGTGGACTCATTGAATATCTTTCACTAGTGGATTGATGTTAAAGGGGACTAATCCTTAGGGGGAGCAGTCATAGGAAAAAGAAGATGTTGCAACAGTAAGTGATCTATGTGGTGCCTTTGGAATTGTTGTAAAAAGGGGATAATACTACTATATAAACTAGATGAAGAAACAAGGGGAGAAGACCAGGAAGATCAAGACAATAAGTTTGGTGCATCAACGAAGGGGGAGAAATTGTAATCAGATCAATGTGGTGTTTCCATCAATGCAAAAGGGGGATATTATTGGCATAATTAGTGTAGAAGTTGATTGAGTGTTGATTTGTATAGGTTTGATGATAGAAGATTAGTTTTGGTGTTGTCATTGATGTCAATTAAGTACTATGTTGATTGATAGTGAGCTAATCAATGTTTGAGTTGCCAAATCCTATGTGCGGTGAGTAAGTGAAGGAATTGGAGTGTGCGGTCAGTGAGGAAGACTCAGAAATGTTTTATGTTGTTGTATATATGACCGTAGTGGTTGCAAATACATATGCAAATAGTTATGATCGATTGAAGTACAATAAGGAAGGAAAAATAATAGATAGTGATAGACAGTGAATTATTTGATTACTCTATCAAATCAGTATGGATCCAAGTGTTGTGGTTATGATATCATTATTTTGACTAGGATATGTTATTGATACTATGATCTCTACAAAATTGGAGTATTGCAAGACATCGTTTCAGTTGAAAGAAGATCATTCTATGAAAGATAGAAAAATGTTTAAACATGTTTGAGTAGTTGGTGTTAGATCGATGATAATGCAGCCAGTTGCAATGGATATCTTCATGATCTAGGTGGCATGGTGATGTTGCATAATATATGTGTAATAGATTTATTGTTTCATTGTTTGAGGTAATCAGATCTATCAAGTTTTAGAAGCATGTTGGGGAAGTCAAAAAAAGTTTGACTATTCTTGTTTAAATCAATGTCTGATGAATCTTGTGGCTGACTTGAATTTGTAATTGAATATTCTAGATTGATAATATGTTATAGGGGTCAAGGATCAAGTGGGAATAATTCTGATGAGTGAAATTAAAATGTAATACTTTTTGTAAGGTGAATAATGCCTTAATGAGCATGTAAAGTATCTATATGTAAATTAATGAGCTATGAAAGTGTAGATCGTGGATGCGAAGGTGAGGTCTAGTGAAGAGAAAAGATTATTTGTAAGAGAAGCAATGTTTGTGCTTAATTGCATCTAAACAAGAAGAGGAAATTTGCTACACCTAGATCATTGTACTTGTTGAATCCTAACAGGTTTTGTAAGAAAATCCCTTAACCGGGTAAATCCTAATAGGTCTGAAATTGTAAATCCTTTAACTAGGTGGATCTTTAATTAGGGTTTGAAATCCTTTAAAAAGGTTACTCCTAATAGGGAAAATCTCCTAACAGGTCTAGAGGTAAATCCCTTAATTGAGCGACTCCTAACAAGGTTTTATACTAACTTGGCATTTGTAAAGCTCTTGAAAGGGCTAGGCCTTTAACCGGGCGTACATCAAAAGAGTGAAAATTATTGGTGGGTGCTAATTACCATTGTGGTTTTTTCCTCTGACCAAGGGTTTCAACGATAAAAATCTTGGTGTTCTTGTGTTGCATGTTTGGATGGTTTGCATGCTTCATTGTTTATTTTTGTAGAAGTTATATATGTATGAATGTTATTGAATGGTTGATGAAAAGTTTGTATTTGGTAGATTATTGATTCACCCCACCTCTTAGTAATCTTGGACCTTATAATACTAACATATTTCAAGAATCAAAGGCATTTTTCAAAGGAAAATTTCTCCATTTTAGAAATATTCTCTCCCTCATTGAAGGAAAAGAAGAGGATATCTCAATCATGAAAAAATATCCTTGTTTCAAGAACACAAATATCAATGTGAATTAATCTCTTCTCAAGGTAAGAGATGTTCAAGCATAACAACATTGGAGATTTGAAGAGAATTTGTAGATCTAGGCATTTGTGATAGGTATCCTTGGTTCTTCTCAACAATTCATTAAGATATAACAAAAAAATTCAAGCCTAATTCAATAATATTTATAGACATTACAACTCTAAGTTTATTTGTGAAGGTATAAACATTACATTTTCAGATCTAGCCTTTGCTTTGTACCAAAACACTTTCAATTGAAGTTTATTTCATTTCAATTTCAAGGTTGATTCCTTAATCAAGGTTTGATAGAGGAAAACCACTCTCTATCCAATAATTTATCTCTTTTTTGTGTATTGGAATAGGCAATGTCAATTTTGAGACTAGATCTAGAAAGTATAGGATCTTGAGTACAATCTACAACTGAAAATAGTCAAAAGTGCACAAGGAATATGATGCAGGGGAATCATATAATTTTTATGCTCAAGTTTTTTTAGGTTGTTTTGGATGTGTTTGAGTCCAAAAAGGTCATTTAAGAATATTTGGGATCATTTTGATCTATTTTATAAAGTTTGAGGTCAAGTTGTTAAAATTTGTAAAAATTGCTAAAAAATTGTCAATGTTGCAAAAAATATTGTTTTGAGCAAAATTGTCATTCAAGTTGTAATATTTATTGTAATTATTAATAACTTGGTTAGTTGGTAATTTGAGTAGTTTTAAAAGGTTTTTAATACATAAATATGTGATCCCAAATTGAATTGAGGGGTTGAAGAATTTGTAAATGAATTTATGGTGAATGAAGTATAAAATTTGCAGATATTTCCCACATGATAGTCTGATTTCAATTATTTTGTATGGCATGTAACAAATTGTTTTGACTTTATCACAATTGTGGATGTTAATTTTGTGAACTAGCTTTCATTTTCAATTTATTTGTCACATTTTCATTGAGTTTTGCAAAAGTTACCTCTATTTCTTTGAAAATTGGTAGAAACCCTACCTAGGGTTACCAACTTTGCCAAAAAAGTCATAACTTACTTTTCCACTATTGGATCTTGATGAAAATAAGAGGAAATTTATTTATTATGGTTATCAACAATCGTACCAAAGATATTTTCTTAAGTATTTTATTTGAAAAATTTATTAATGATTATTCCTACTAAAACAATGTTTGATAGTTATAGGACAACGAGTGAAGGGTTTCATCTAATGAAAATCAATGTCAATTTGAATTTCCATTACACATGTTGTTGATAAGGTGTGTGTTGGGTGTCCTATAGACCAGATAAAAGTGGGATTGATCACCTTTGACCTGATTTTATACAAATTATGTTATGACTGTCCTAAGAGGGCTATGATAATCATTGTAACATATAGGCAATCCCAAAACAAGTTAGAATTTTGTGTGTGTCTTAATATCTATGAATAACCTTTAAGATGTTGTGAGAAGGCCTCCAATTTTGAGTTGAGGGTTTAAAAAAATTTATGCCTTTGTTTGGCCAAGTCCATTAAGGTTGTCATTCCTAGTTAGACAAACAAGAATTGTAAATCTGATGAGTTTTTTGAATTATTGAGATTCATCACAAAGAATTTGTTCATAAAATTCCAAGTCCCATGATAGGTTTTCCCATGATATTTTCACTAACCAAAGTATGTTGGTTCAAATCCCCTAAATTATTCTTATTCTATAAGTCTAGAGAAGTGTACATAGGCACACCAATGGAGATGGTGTAGTAAACCTTTGGAAATCTCTCCAAATTTGATGCTTCATTCACCAAAAGTTCATTTACAAATTCTCCAACCCCTCAATTTGAGTTGGGATCACATATTTATTCATAAAAAACCTATTCTAACTTTTCAACTATCCAACTATCCAAGTTAATAATTACAACAAATATGAAAACTTTAACTATTTTCCTTGACAACTTTTTATGCAACATTGACAAATTTTGAGCAATTTTCACAACATTCAAAAAATTTACCTCAAACTTTCCAAAATAGATCAAAATGATCCCAAATGGTCTTAAATGACCTTATTGGACCCAAGCACATCCAAAAAAATGTAAAAACTGAACATGACAATAAGCACTCTATGATGCCCTGCATCAGAATAGACCAACCCTATCAACCTAGTATATATACATATACATATACATATACATATACATACATACATACATACATACATACATACATACATACATACATGTATATATATATATATATATATATATATATATATATATATATATATATATATATATATATATATATATATATATATATATATATATATATATAGATACACACACACACACACACATATATCTATAGATAGATATATGTATACATAGATATGTGTATATATGTATATACATATATACATACACACATATGTGTACATACATAGATTATATATATGTGTGTGTGTATATATGTGTATGTATATATGTATATGTGTATATACATAGATATATGTACATATATATGTATATACATATATACATACACACATATGTGTACATACATAGATATATGTGTGTATATATATGTATGTATGTCTATATGTATATACATATATACATACACATATATGTGTATGTATATATGTAAGTATATATATGTGTGAGTGTGTACATATATATGTGTGTGTATGTATATATGTAAGTATATATGTGTGTGAGTGTGTACATATGTATATATGTATATATATATATGTGTGTGTGTGTGTGTGTGTGTGTGTGTACACATACATATATATACATATATATCTATATATATACATATCTATCTATCTATCTATATATGTATATGTATATATATCTATATATGTTTATATATATATATATACATATACATATACATATATTTATTTATTTATATATATGTATATGTATGTATATATGTGTACATATATATATATATGTATATATATATATATATATATTTATATATGTATATGTACATATGTATTTATATATATGTATATGTATTTATATATGTATATGTGTGTATGTATGTGTGTGTGTGTGTAATGCATTTGAAGTTAGTCTATTCATAGCTTATTCTTTAATTACTCACAAGGTAGGTGAACCCCAAGATGGGATAAGGATGGGGTCATGAAGCCTTGAGTGAGCCATGACAAGTAAATCCCCATCCTCCTTAGGGTTGAGTTTAGGAGAGAAGTAAGGAAGTGGGTTTAAATATGTTAACTACTCAATGTATTATGTAGTATTCATTATTTCTTTAAATTCAATTGATTTAAAAACATGGTAATGTATGTAAATGATGAAGGGTGCCCCCCTTAATACCAAAAACACATAACAGAAACAGAGAAACAACAACAATATGCAAGAATAGAAAATTGGCTTCTTATTATCTCCACAAATGTGGAATTACAAACTTTCAGAATTACAATATGTAAAGCCACATGGGCATTCCCTTACAATATTCTGTAGGAAAAAGCCTCAAATTATTACGTAGATCTACTACCCAGAACTATCCTGAACTGCCTAAGACAATACTACAGACCTTTCTTATATAGGCAATTTCCACCGCTCGAGAAGGTTTGAGAAATTTAGCCCTTTAGGCTGACTAACATAGAATTATTTATTTTTCACAATTATTACATCAAAGTTGGCTCAACATAACTGTTGTCATGTTTTTGACACATTTTGAAAGCCTAGTTACTAGATGAGTTGTACCCTAGTTTGCATTATTATGTGATCTGATTAATATTTGTGTTCATTCATTGCAAGTACATGAAAAGAAAGAAGGTATTACTGTAGCTAAGGTTACATATCATATCCTGAGTATGCTGTACAAAAAGAGAAAAGAACTGAAAAAGAGAACATTCATATGAGCTCACACATGCCATGAGCATAGCAAATGCAGGAGATGCATAAATGAGTGCAAATATACATAATTAATGGAGCTAGATTCAGGGGTACCAGACATTGCCTGGCAATGAGAGTTGATCTTCAGTATTCCTGGTGTGCTCCTGAGATCCTGAACCTGCAGAGAGAGAAAATAAAGGGGTTAGATCCAATGGATCTAAGCAATGAATGGTGCCACAACATTTATAGCATGCATACGTGCACTCAGTCATGCACCTTTGGCACGGGCTGTGCTCAGGGCATGTGCATCAAGGAGCCTCTGGAAATAAAAGAAATACCATTATTTTTTACTAATGTGTTTGTTCCATGTGCAGATGAGTGATGATGCCCTATAATGCGGGCTCTCTTGGGAGAAACTCTTTTTTTTTTTCCCTAGAGAGAGACCACATCATAGGCCAAAAGCACCCATGATCAGTATTGAGTCTCCCAGTACCCTACACTGAACCGGTGAGGGTTGTCAGAAGCTCTATTCCCATAGAGTTTCTAGCAACTCTAACCATCTCAATAAGAGGCACTGATTCAGCGGATAGTATAGTATAAGTGGGGCACTAAGAACCATAAAGCCAAATCAAATGTGAGCTAGGACAAAATAGAACACTGGCATTAACAAAGGGCTGAAAGACATCAAGAACAGAACAAAGCTACTTGTAGAGTACACAAGCCTATGGGCCAGACAGTGCACTCTGCTTATAGGTGTTCACAGGGCATTCATCATCAGCAATGAACAAGGTACATAAAGATCCACATATTCAAAGAAAGGATAACACATGGTGTTTCAAAGTTAAACTCAATGCAAAAACATTATGGCATTTTAATCTGCATTCTGTAATAGTATAAATGTGATAAATCTACATTAAAGGGCCAGTTGAGGAGCACTCTGTTCATAGAAAGGATGGCATGATAACAGTGAGTTAGAGTAATGTATCAGAACTACATAATGGGCATATCAACATAGTGATGTTCTAGGCATGGCACTGGTATACATTGCAAGAGTTACATGATGCAAGTAGTAAGAGGATGTTTTCAAACAGAGCCAGGAATGTAGATAACAGGGCATCAATGGGCATTGATGAAAATTTATAAACCTAATCAACATTAGGATGAGAAATAGCAATGGTTCTCTACAATATGTTCTCAGGCTTTCAAAATAGAGGAGATCGTCATAAACTCTCAGGCTCTTATTTTAGGAGCAGTAACAAAACAAAAAGCAATGAACTAATATACAGATATACAGATATTCTCTCAGGCTTTTTCAATAGTATGCATAAAATAGAGCTATGTATATATTGAACTAATATATATATGCCCTCGATGAACCCTATGTGTTCTTGGGCTTCCCAGCATAGAAGCAAACCAATGCAATACATTGATATTTTCTCGGGCTATAATATATAGTCGGTTCATCAAAAAATTCCAAAGCCCAAACTGGTGTTTCAAAATATACAAACAACATAATACATAGTACATCAAGGTAACAGAGGTGATAAGAAGGCTAGTTCTTCATTCCCTCATTCTCATGAGGTGAATTTTGTAGCTCTTGTGAAGCAATCTGATATTGTAGCTCCTTTTATTCTAGCTAATAGCAAAATTGGTCCCTTCTTTTTTCTATAGTTTGTGAGTTGGTTGATGAACCTAGTGTTATGTATTGTGATTGATTTTGATCCTTTACATGATAATATGTTCATTTGATTATTTTTCAAGCATTGGTTTCCTTGGAGGTTTTCAAATCTATGTGCATATAACTATGTTGAGTTGTGAAAATTATCTTTCCTTCTCATTCACATTCAGCACCTGATTGTTTTCTAAAAAGAAAATCAGATTTGGAAGAGTTGTGGAGTTCTTGTTATGTGCTGGGGTTATATTGTGAGTTTGTTTTCAGTTTGTGGATCTATTCAGTTTGGTGAATCACCTTAGTTAGATCTAGCAATTTCTAGTTTTATGCAATGTCTCTATCCCTTTCCCTTCGAAGTTAGTATAGTTCAGGTGACACAAACAGGGAAGCCGGCCCTTAATCTGGAGGTCTATTCTCAAGAAGCAATCCCACATCTTGAGAGTATTCCCATGTTTCACGAGATTGCTAGGTTTAATACTTAGCCATCACGGGTGCAATCCCTAGTGACAACAATAACTTTTGAAACCCAAATAGAAATTTTGAAGAAAATTTATTTTTCGCCATTTCAGGTGACCCAACTTCCGAAGACCATAAGTCATCACCTGTTGACCCGATTGACTATTATAACCCCATTTTAGAAAGGGGGCGAAGAGCTCTACAATGCTTGAATCAAGCAAGCTTCATACATTAAAAAATTCAACCTCATCCAGGACCTCTAAAGCCTTCAAAACTGAGTTCAAAGTTTCTGTACCCTATTTCCAAAACTGAAAATTTCCAATATCTTCAAAACTAGACTTGATCTAGCAATGAAAATTTAATGGCAGGCTGATATGACTAAGATGAACCTCCACATGTGAAATTAGAACATTCCAAGATCGTATGAGAAACTTACTAAAAATAGAAAGTTTCCATAAATAGCAGCTCTGAACAAGATAGCCCTTATTGAAAAGCAAACATAAATATTTTTGGGTGATGCAAGATTGCTCTTACACCCAAGATGCTCCTGCATCAGACACCCAAGGTAATTTGAGAAGTGACCCTGTCATGACTCAGGTGTGCAGAGGAAAACCAAGATGGTTAACCTCCTCCTTTGCTAGCCATGATGAATCTTCAATAGGTTGTCCTTTCCATTTGACCAAATACTCTTCATATGTCCTGTTCTTTGTGCTTTTTCCAACATGACTATCCAATATGTCTTCAATCTCTTTGATATCTGAACTACTTACTGAAATACTCCACTGTGCCGCTGTGATCTCATCTTCAACCTGAAATTCCTTATGCCTCCTTTTCTGATCTGCCTTAGCCTTATACTGTGCATTTATTTTGGTAATGTACTTCCTTACTTCCTCATGGATGTTCTTCAAGTGTTCTGCAAAATCCTCAGCTTCAACACTACTTATTTCTCCTTTATCTATCTTTCTCAACTACAATGCATTTCTAGGACTACTTCCATATACAATTTGTGGATGATGCAATGAACCAAACTTCAAATCTGTCTTCAACCCTTCACTTTCTGCTAGTGTCATTCTGTGTGCTACCTTATTTGGCAAATTGGCTCCTGGAATCAAGCCCATCTGATGACTGATCTTTCTTACTAGTGGTAATCCATCAGGCACATTATCAGATACAATATCCTAAAACTCATTCAATAATTCTATAACTTCTACAAGTACATCTTCTACTTCCTCTTTCCCAGCCTTTGGAATTAAGGTAAAACACATATGCTCATACCTCATACCATCTAAGAAATTTCCTCTATCAACAAAAGTTATTCTTGCACTACCACATACCCTTTCTTCTATTTCCTTCAATGGTTTTAGTTTATGTCACACTCCATCCTTTGTTAGGGAATAGGTATTCGCACGACCATCATGTACAATACATCTGTCAAATTGCCAAGGTCTGCCCAACAACATATGACATGCATCCATAGATATGATATCACATAGTACCTCATCTTGGTAACTGCCGATCTTGAACTTCACTAAGCACTGTTCACTGACCATGACCTTATGGTCATCCTACACCCAGGCAACCCGACATGGATGTGGATGTTTTTGCCTTTTGAGCTTCAACTTTGTCACCATCTCTTCTGACACCAAATTATTAGTATTACCACTATCAATAATCAAATCACAACACTTACTCTCACACTTGCACCTGGTGCGAAATAGGTTCCTCCTTTGTTCAGGTTCATTCTCACCACTCAGCAGGACTCTTCTATTGATTAGTGTTTCTCCTCTTTTAGCCTCTTTAGAATTTGATGATCTGGCATCCTCATCTACATATGCAACTCTAGCCTGGCCTTCATTTCTCCTTTCTTCCCTTCCTTGGCATTGAGGACATTCAAATGCCTTATGACCTTCTTCCCCATAGTGAAAACATGTTCCACAGAAGCCTCCTCTTCCAGATCCTTGTTCTCTTCCTCTTCCTCTCTGATCTCTATTATTTTGATCATGGAAACTATTGAAATTATCTCCTCTCTGATTCTGACTATTACTGGCCTCATCCTACTTTTTCAGATCTTCATTTTGATCTCCATAAGACTATCCACCAGATCTTCCATCATGACCTCTCCCTCTTTGTTTGCTCTCAAACTTCTTGTTTAGCTTTTCCTCTACTTTTAGGGAAAATTGATATGCCTCTTCAATATTGTTTATTCAAACCAGATTCAATTCTTCCTAAATGCTCGACCTCAACCCATTAAGATAATGGGAAAATTTCTCCTTATCAACTTCTACATGGCCTGTTCTGATGAGGATTCGATAGAACTCCTCTATATACTCCTAAACAGATCTTCTTGCTTGCTTCAAAATTTGCATTTTCCTCAGTAGGTCAAGCTCATAATCAACAGGGATGAACTGTCACTTCAATTTATCCACCATTCGATCCCATCTTGTGATTTTATCTTTCCCTCTTCTATTTCACTCCAATTGAATCTCTTGCCACCAGATCTTTGCATGACCTTTCAGTCTGGCTTTTGCAAATTTGACCCTATCAGGATCCTCAATATCTTCATACTAAAAATATTCTTCACATTCATTGATCTAGTTGATCAACTCCTCTGGGTTAAGATTTCCTAAAAATGCAGGAACCTCAATCTTAGGTCTTTTCTCGATTTTGGAAATGGCTTGAAAAATTATTTCTTCCTCCGAGTTCACAACTTTGACTTCTCCCTCTTGATCTTCTTCTTTGGCTTCATCCTCGCTTTCATCTCTGACATTAAGATTCATTCCTCTGTGAATCTCCTCTTGCAATGCTCGCACTTGTCTCTGTAGTGCCCTAACCTTAGGTGTTACAACACCAGCTCTTCCACCACATTCTCTTTGTGGAGGAATTTTTGCGATGCACATTGAAACCCTAACCACGGTCCTGGTGCAAACTGCCTCACAGTCGACGATCTGTTTACACAAAAACCCTAAACCACGGTCTTGGTGCAAACTGCCTCACAATCGGTGATCTGTTTACACACTTAGGAACTCCTGCTCTGATACCACTTGATGAAGGGTGCTCCCCTTAGTACCACAAACACATAACATAAATAGAGAAACAACAACAATATGCAAGAACAGAAAATTGGCTTCTTATTATCTCCACAAATGTGGAATTACAAACTTTTAGAATTACAATATGAAAAGCCACAAGGGCATTTCCTTACAATATTCTATAGGAAAAAGCCTTGAATTATTACCTAGATCTACTACCCAGAACTATCCCAAACTGCCTAAGATAATACTATAGACCTTTCTTACATAGGCAATTTCCACCGCCTGAGAAGGTTCGAGAAATTTAGCCCTTTAGGCTGACTAACATAGAATTATTTATTTTTCACAATTATTACATCAAAGTCGGCTCAACATAACTTTTGAAACCCAAACAGAAATTTTGAAGAAAATTTATTTTCTACCATTTTAGGTGACCCAACTTTCGAAGACCATAAGTCATCACCTGTTGACCCGATTGACTATTATAACCCCATTTCGGAAAGGGGGCAAAGAGCTCTACAACTCTTAAATCAAGCAATTTTCATTTGGCCAAAAATTGAACCTCATCTAGGACCTCTAAAGCCTTCAAAATTGAGTTCAAAGTTTCTGTACCCTGTTTCCAAAACTAAAAATTTCCAATATCTTCAAAACTAGACTTGATCTAGCAATGAAACTTTACTGGCAGGCTGATATGACTAAGATGAATCTCCACATGTGAAATCAGAACATTTCAAGATCGTATGAACAAATTACTAAAAATAGAAAGTTTCCATAAATAGCAGCTCTGAACAAGATAGCCCTTATTGAAAAGCAAACAGAAATATTTTTGGGTGATGCAAGATTGCTCTTACACCCAAGATGCTCCTGCATCAGTAAAGCATTGGAAATTGACAACCTTCGAGTAGGGGACATTAAAATTTGTATCAAAGCTTTAATCTTGTCATCATGTGAAGAATAAGTTAATGCAACATAGCCAAATGACACAAAGAGCCTTAGAGAGGGAAATAAGACAAATAGTAGAAAATTTTGACTCCACTCAAAACAATAGTATAGGTGAATCAAGAGAAAATAATTTTGGGACACTCAAGGAGATGACAACCAAATCATTAATGGACCAAAATGAAATTACAATCCAAGTACTTTTGCAGGCCTTACAAAACATGGAAATTTCCATTAATAATTCTAAGATTGATTCACAAATGGGAGAGACATAATTTCAAATAATTTATAAAATAATAATGGATCTTCTACATCTAGGATACCAAAACCCCCTTTCCTACCTCGATATGCTATACCAAGGGAGGAAGAAGAAATAAATCCACCCACCATTAGCAACGAGGAAATGGATACAACCTACACAAATTTAGACTATGAGGTGAGAAGAACTATATCATTTAGTTAATTTTGTGGAGGAAGAAAACATGAAGCACCCATAAGAGAAAGAAGACATCCAAGTAATGACTTAAAATACAAAGTCAATAAAATAACTCTTCCAAACTTCAATGGGTTTAATAAAATAACAACCCATGCATGGTTACAAAAGTTGAATACTTATTTCAACCTTAGCCTAATGATATATGAGGATGATGATAAATTTACTATCTGACATTTAGAGGGATTGGCCCATGAATGGTGACACCATGGAATCCACAAAAAGATTTTAAAGAACTAAAATAGTTAAAATAGTAAGGGACATTGGATGCTTACAAAACATAATTCTAAAGAATTACAATCAGAGTTTCAGGGGTTGATGATCATGATAGTTTGACCTATCTATTTGTTGAAGGATTGAGAGATTCACTTTGGGGATCTGTAAGTGCTCTTAAACCAGTAGCCCTAGATGATGTCATTGAAAAAAATTTGTGAGTAGACACATCATCCACAAATATTGAAGCTGCAAATGAACATACAAAAACCTTCCACAAGAAAGATAAACACCAGAAGTGCCTCTTGTCTATAGGTGAGCTTAAGAAAAAGAAATTAACTTTCAAATGCCAAGAACCATAGGAACAAGGGCACATTTTCCACAAAGGAGAATATTACTTGGAAAGAAGTGATTAAATAGATGTAAAGAGAAATGGGAACCATAACATAGATGTGAAAGGAGAGAGTGAGCCCACAAAGTAGAAATAATACTCAATAGAGAAACAAAAGTAACCGCAAAAAAATAAAGCAAGGCGTGATAAAGGAGATCTCAAAAGCATCCAATTAAAGACTGAAGGGGATATAAACCGATGGAGCTTTATGAAAGAGTAGCTCTAGTAATTATAACATAAAAATGTCGAAATAGACCAATTGCCAAAATAAAATATAGTAGCATTAATATATGCTTGGTGTATTCATATATATGCTTTGTATATAATTTGTGTTTGTGTCTATATTTTGTGTATGCTTTGTGTTTTCATACATTCATGTATATACTCATATTTTCAAAAACTAAGAGTGAACCAAAAGATATGAATGAAGCATACCATCATACAAATATTGGTTTTTGCAAATTCAATTAGCACTATTATGAGGTGGCCTAAATAATTTTTATTCAAAAAATCAAATAAAATTGTCTTAAATTGATGCAGGAGCATTTTGGGTTCCTGGAGATCTTTCTTAGTCTTGGAGGAATTCCCTATCAGAGGGATACAATACTTTATTTTGGGAAGCTTTCTGAGTTTCTATGTTGCGATGAATTGTGGAGATCTCTGGCATGTGCAATGAAAGGGGTTTGTCCCTTGATGTTTGTGGAGGCTATGTCTAAGATTGCATCTTTTTTTGAGGTGGCATGGTTTGGGAGATCTTGGATGATCTTCTCTAATTGGTTTTGTGCATTTCCTACCTGGACTGTTTAGAAGATTGGGTATGCATTCGATGACTGTTGGGAGTTAGCTTGTGTGGTCTTGGCTCATGGGTGCTGGGCTTTGTGTGGACCTATGTCTATGGTCGCACCTCCTAATGTTCTTTCATGTTGGAGATGGATCTATTCTTATTTAGGTCTGGACCTAAATAATCTTCATATTTTGGGAGACTAGATTGGGCTTATTAGCCTTGCAATGGTGTTTCATGATCTACGGTGTTTGATGGAGCATTGGACGATGTTCTTATGTTTGATGCTGACCCTTTTATGTGGGCATATGACATGTAGTGTTTGTTTAGGGGTGATCCTTATTATTTGGGTCTTGTCCTTTATTTGTAAATTGTCTTGGGGTTTGGGGATCGAATAAGCTGACCTATGGCTTATGATCTAGTATTTAAGTAGATGTGTAGTTATTGTTTTAGGGATCAATAGTAGATGGTGGAGTAGAAGTAGATTTGTGAATCTGGGAGTTTGTAGCAGAACTAGTGGCTTGAGGGATTAGGATGACAAGAGGTTGCTTGGTGGCTTGCGAGCACAAGTTTAGATCCTATGTTGGTTGTTCCCATCAGAGGCTGCCTATTGCAGATCTAAACTAGTTGGTGGTTACTTGGATCCTGTGAGATCTTATAAATACATTGTTATTGTTTATGTATTGCCTAAAATGTGGAAGGCCTCATAGCTAGGCATGTTGAATGAAATTCTATTTTGAAGCCTTATATTGTGGTATTCCATTGTTCTTGTTGTTGTCGTAAGTGCTAACTAGTGTAGGTTTGGACTATCCATTGTTGGATCCTCCATCCCTACTTGCATCATAAATAAAGCTTTACCAAGTTTCTAATATCAAAGCATAATTCACATTTAAATTAAAGAAGAATCATATATGATTATATCAAAGTAGCATGACTAAGAGGTCAATTAGACATAAGCGTTTGTGATCATTCAATCACTGCTTGAAGACAAGCAATTTTGGGGAGGGAAGGACATACATGTCCCCCTTTCAAAACCCTAATGGTGATACTCTCATCCTTCCACTACAATACAATTTTGTGAAGTTTCTCAAAGAGACAAAATTACAATAGTAGTCCTTATAATTTGATGCAACTAAGAATATAATTATTAAATATATATTTAATATGGGAAATTACATAAAGATGTGCTAAAAAAATATATTTATTAAAAAGATGATTACTATACACATATTAATAAATGTTAACATACGACTAACATAGGATCGACTAAGTCAAGCCAAGACAAAGTTATTTTACATGGAGATGATGATTATACAATCATGCTTGAGCATAGAATATGAGTGTTCTAGAAACCAAATGATGCAATACCAAAGATCTTGGTCAAGGTATCCATGTAATTGTCAACCACCATAAACCAATATTCTACAATGGTGGAAGTTAGATATTTTTGTAGCCAATCAATCAATTTACCATCAAGTTTATGACATGAAATGAGGCAGAAATTTATTAATACCAATAATCGATAGGAGAGACAATGTCTAAAAGGAAGGTACAACTAGAGTAATTACTAGCACTT
Organism: Chamaecyparis obtusa; assembly: GCA_027943335.1. Lineage (NCBI taxonomy): Eukaryota > Viridiplantae > Streptophyta > Pinopsida > Cupressales > Cupressaceae > Chamaecyparis > Chamaecyparis obtusa. Next base: position 28,566 of record BSBK01005257.1, read on the forward strand.
GTGCCTTTGAAGGGTGTAAGGGTTACGCCGATAGTGTGATATACATTACAGGATGTAGTATTGCTTCTGTCAAGAGAATATTTTATTTTCCATATAATTGTATATGGATTATTTTTATTGTTCTTCTTCTCCTTGTTGTTGTTGTTGTTCTTCTTCTTCCCCTTTTGCCTATTCTTCTTCTTCTTCTCCTCCCTCTACATATAAGGCAACTCATACAATCTAACTCTATATGTAACTATAATTTCTCTAATTGAACCCTAACCTAACTTTAACCATTACTCTAATTACATAAAACCCTAATCTTAATTCAACACTTGTCATTTAATTATCATAAAACCCTAATCTTAATTCAACACTACTCATTTAATTATCATTTCCTATATAAAATAAGCAACCTGAATTTTTCAAATCAGTAATTTAAAATTGGCTCTATCTCTTCCTCTCCTTCTTACTTCGACCCTAATTTCAACACCTCCCTAGCTTGCTACATGATAAATCAAAATTCTCTCCTATGCCTTCTACATGATAAATCAAAATTTAATCTTTTTATTATTCATCTTACTCACTCTCTTCACCCCTTTCTTTCCTCTTATATTTCCTTATATCCCCTTTCTTTCCCCATATCTTTCCTTATATGAAAAATATAAGACAACTCACACAATCTAACCCTATATCTAACTCCAATTTCTCTAATTGAACACTAACCTAACTTTAACCATTACTCAAATTTAATAAAACCCTAATCTTAATTCAGCACTACTCATTTAACTATTGTTTCCTATATGAAATAAGCAACTTAGCTTTTTCAAATCAATAATTCAAAATTGGCTTTAATTTACTACATTGCCTTGACAACACTATAAACAACTTGGCAGAAGAAAAAGGTTTAGTCTAAGGATTCCAATTGTTGATCTAAAGAAAGTGATTGAACCTACATTTGAAGAGGGTTCAATGTTGAGCAATCAATGCAATGAAGAATAAATCATTAGAGCTGGAAATTGAATCAAATCACTTACACAAGGATGTTGATAGATAGAAGTCATGGACTATATCTCTAATCTTTTTCATACCCATCAAGAAGGAAATCTGGTTGTTGGTCATCTTTCTAATCTAAGGGTTAATGATTTTGGCAAGGAGGGTCTTAAAATCTTTATGGATTCATATTTTCAAAGGGGCCATAGGCTTATTTCCCTTCCAATTAGGCATTAAAAACCAAGTTAAAGAATTATAAAGTGGGGTTAGGTAAAATGGAGGCCATCTCAATGCAAAATTCCTTGCCTTGTAATTTTAGTTTTCCTTTGGGATTCTCTCATTTTCATCTACTGTGTTTCAAACCCTCACTTTGGCCATGACACTTTGACATGCTTTGGTTTGGTATCATTCAATTCATAGTTGGGTTTGATTACATTCTCTTCATCCTTCATTAAACTTAATTTTTCCTTAGTTCCTCTTACTTGTGAGGCATTTGGATTGGTTCTCTGTTTGCATTATAGAAATTTTATGTCCATATAATGAGTTCTAATCGATCATATTGTATGCTCTAGATGATGTTTCTATTTCTTTATATTATTTTGGATGGATCAGTAAGGGTTCAAATTTAGGAGCTTTCTCTATATGTTATTTATGCTCTTTTGAATGAATCAGTAAGGATTCAAATTTAGAACATTGCATAATGTGCTGGATAATTTACCGTTTAATTGGAGTAATTTTATTTTGTATGGACTACTTAAAATTCAAACAAAGGACCTCCAATGTATATACTGAGGTGCTCTGAGCTATTAGGCACTTTTCAACTATATCTTTTGGTATGGATTTCATATGACAAATGAGGTGTGGCTCATTTTCTTCAACAGATCATATAGTCCTGCTAAAAAACAAGTTGATTAATGATAAATGATATCTTCCTACTGAATCCTAATCGACTATGGAGAGTTAAGTGGATTAGGTACAAGGATTGCAAGTGCCAAAGGGTTTGACAAGTTAATGATGCTATATAGACTGTTTCAATGGGAGATGTATCAAAGAGCAGGCCATTGGTGTCTAATTAATTTGGTAACAAAAATTGTGAATAGCAGATGCAACACTCATTTTGAGCTATAGCATTAGCATGAAATGTATAAAGCACACAAATCGCGTGACAAAATTCTAGGATATGATGACTTATACTAACTTCAAATATAATTACTTTGTGAAAAGACCGAGGTGATTTTTAAGAAAACACCATTGTCAATTCAAACATAACAAGCCTTTCTAGCATGCTAAACTGAGTGCTTTGGATAAGGATTTGTGCACATAATAAATAGTTTGATAGTAAATTATATTTTGTATGCAGAGCTCACTATGCATGTTTTATTGATATTATCTTGAGTTGCATGTCTTAGATTTATCAGCCAGCTGCAACTTCCTTGAATATTTTTACCTACTTAGCACAAGAAATATTACTTTGTTACTATGACTTCATTGATCTAGGCTACTTGTTCATGGAAAATGCTCCAGTTTTTAACTTTCCATGTAATTTTGTTATTAATCATCTTGACTTCACTTTTTATTAATTGGAAAAGAAATCACAATAAGTGCCCCCAAATAAATGATATTTCTAAGATATTAAAAACCATAGATTTAACAATAATAGAGTTATTGTTCCAATAGTAACAAAGTATTTATCAATATTTGAGGTCACACAAGGTGATCAATATTATAATTTTTTATCAGAATGAAGAACAAAATGATGATGGATCACTGAATGTGATCTAAAACATTGATAACTTAAAATTCACATTGATAACGTAAAACTCACACAACTGTTTCCCAAGAAGCATTGTTATATTCTTATAGATTGTGAAAAGTTTATATCTGCTAATAACAATAGAAGTTATGAAATAATCCCAAGTAGACATAGCCTAACAATAAGAAGAAATTGTGTTTATTCTTCAGTGATGGGGGTTCCAAATTTGATCCCCATCTTGAAAGCTAATCCATGGATCATTCAATTCATATTATGAATATATTGTAGGTTTCCTATGATCAATTGTCCTTGATTTGTGAGGAAAGTTCCTATATCATTCAACATGGTTCCAGTGAATTCCAAATAAAATGACATATTGGAAAGACTACATAGAGTAATCAAAAGGCAATGTGAAAGAAAAATATCATTTTTGTAAGAGAGTCGGGACCAAAACTGTTAAGCTTTACCTATAAATACATCGAAGACTCCCCTTATAAAAGCCTTAATTTTTCCTCGGATTTTCACAAGGGAAATGTTATACACTAAATTTGCGCCTCTGATCTCAAGCTCTCTTGGTCTTGATAATCCAGTATAACAAGAGAATCATCTCAAGGTTGTGGGACCTTTGCTAACCGAGATGAGACCTCCAGGTTCTAGGCTGGTTCCTCTTGGATAGTCACCTTAGTTTTCTCTTAGATAGGAAAGTAAATATTTTGAGGGAAAGGGTTAGAAGGAGTGCATGAAAGGGAAATGACTGAAAGCAAACTACCTACTAGGTGATGCACCAAAACTAGGGTTTGGATCTCAGTATAGAGGGATGAGATCAATGGAGGAATCAGGTCTAATAAGTCACCACTCACTAGATAGGTTTGCATATGCATTTCATAGGAAGGCTTGAACAAAAGACTCAACCTATGACCTGCAAACAAACATCCTCCTCTACAACAAGGTGTAGGAATGAGACAAGACTGCTAGGGGCTGTAGCATACCCACAAAATATCTAAATCAGATCAGACATAGTAACACACAAAATCATAGAAAGTGAGAGGGACCAAGAACCCCAATTTCTATTGACAGCATTCATAAACTTCAATCCAATAAGAGATAACTCACATAAGAAGGCATGAGGACAACAAGAGTGTCATAAAATGTTTTGCCATATCTGAATTATCAATGGGAGATTACAAAGAGTAGAAAACCAGAGGACAGAAAAGTGTCTCAGATAGCTTTCTAGGAAAGAAAAATTTCCTTTTTACAAAATGTGAACTCTCTGAGCACTAAGGCTCCAAAAAAAAAATTATATACACCCCTCACTGCACGTAGGCAGGAGTCAAAATTAACTAGGGTTACATAAATCTACATAAAATAATCCAACCGTAAACCAGTCACTTCTGATCATAAATGTACTCTATAAATATCTCAACCGATCAGATATGTGCTTGCATGTACACCCCTGTACTGATCATCCATGCAGACAAAAGACCTCAATCCATCTACCTCCCTACAAGCCCACTAAGTCATGAATGCTCAAATCCGATCTCAGATCCTTGAAAGGACCCAAAAATGGCAGTCTAAATCTTCTGCAAATTCTCCCAACTGCCACCACCTCTAAAATCATCAATTTCTAGCTACCCGCAGCGCTGCAACCATCTCATAGAAAAAAGCTCACCAAAATTGGCCGCACTGCTTGAAAATATCACTGGTCGCATGATCGCATGAGCTCAAAAGCCTTCATGTGATCATGCGACAAGCCTTTGAAAACTTGCCTTTGCTACCGCATAGACACCTGAACCCACAAGAAATCACACCTATCAAACTTTACCGCGTGGCCCAATAAGAGTGAACACATGGGTCAGACCCATGATAACACCACCAGAAAGCACCAAAGAATCCAATGGTGGTCGCATGATCACATGGGATTGGAAGATCCCATGTGAACATGCGACCACCATAGATTTTGAATCTATGGGGTCCTTACTACCTCCGGCCCACTACAGGATGGACACATCACCACCAGAGGACCCACCAACAGCTGCCACAATGTCAAAGTCCCTGCTGACCGTTAGAAAGCTTGTCGCATGGTCGCATGTGGTTAGGAAGCCGCATGCGATCATGTGACAAGCATGAAACCGCACCACTAAAACCATTGTGAACTACCTTAACTGTGACTACTGACAGTTTTTTGCATGGTCGCATGGGCTCAGAAGAGCCCATGCGATCATGTGACCAATTGTAAGATGTTAACCATTGACCGCTGGTGGCTTATTATTTGCTTGACTGCTGACTGGCCTCATGGTGACGTTAGAAACTGGGACCCACCTGGTCGTGATAGCGTGCTTAGGAAATATGCCACCTCACTAAAAAATGTAGACCCACTAAGATTCTAATCCGACCATTGTTGCATGATCTCATGGGCTTGAAAGATTCCATGAGATTATGTGATAGCCGTTGGATCTCCACTGCACTTGCATGGCTATGAGGAACTGGGACTCACCTGGTCGGAGTTGCGCACTTGAAGGTCAAAAACATAGAGGATTTTCAAACTAGAGGTCAAAAACACAGAGAATTTTTGGACCGAAAGTCAAAAACATCCTGAGCCTTCAGAGAGAAGGTCGAAAACACATTGAGTTTTCAGGCCAAAAGGCAGAAAACACACTGGAATTTTGACACTAAAAGGCACAAAACATAGAGGGTTTTGACACTTGAGCATTTCTTGGAACAAACAGGATGTGGCCAAAAAGGGAATGATAGGGAAATTTTGGGCAACATTTTGGCGACCTCTGAGGGATGTTAGCCTGCTAGACATTAGACCAGTGGCCTTTGAAGCAATCCATTGGGCATGGAGTCAATTTAGGAACACAAAAAACTTTCTAACAAGGAGAGGGACAAAAAACTGTGCTCGAGCACTTCTTGGAAAATAGGAAAACTAAGCTAGAAAGCAGGGAAACTAACCTAGCCTAAACTAACTAGTGCAGAAACATGGTTAAACAAAACCATTCACTGGTTGTGAAAAATAGCTACCTTTCCTCAATAAGACATTTTGCATCAGGCACATGAGGATAGCTACAAAGATAAGAGGCATACAAAGATTTGGAAAATGAGGATGCACTACCTCTGCAAAAATAGGATCAAGTTCACTCACCTCAAATGGATCATATCGAGGTGTCTCAGTGAACTCCTTCTGGGCCAAGTATCTGATGGGGTAGCCTCTTGAAAGTCTAAAGGTAGGATCTTCCTTGATTGCTTCTTCTTTATCTTCATGGTCACCTTCCATCATGGACAACCATGTCAACTCATCATCTGTGGACAGGGGACTGTCATCCTCTTCCTTTAAACCAACCAAGAGCTCATCAAAGTTGTCAATGTATCAAAGATCCCCAGGAATGACTGGCTCTTTACAATCAGGCTCCACACACAAGTCTCCTATGATGCTTCCCAAATAATCCTCCCCAAGGCTCTGGTCATCTTCTGTACATTGGGAAGCCTCCTCCTCAAAGATGAGATCAATCTCATGAATCAGCATCTCCTCAGGATCAATCTCTTCTAGCTATTGCAACTTCAAAGAGGTGGCTATGATCACATCTTTCTCATCCTTCTCAAATAAACTAGGCAGCTCATCAAACAAAGACAAGGCATCCTCTTCTATAGCAACCTCCTGTTGATGGTGAACCTTTTGTTCTGAGTGACCTTCAGCCATAGGTAATGGCATGGTCTCTTCTTCATCATCAACAAAGAGGGGGAGCTCATCAAGAAAATCAACCAAGAGCTCAGGTTGAGCATCAACCTCTACCTCCACACCTTGCTACTCTATTTCACCACAGTCATCACTCTGCACTGATACCTTAGATTTCTTCTCCTCCTCTTCAAATGAAAGTTCATTTACCACTAGTCCTTGCTTAGACACCAGACTAGTGTCCTTGCAAAGGCTTTGCATTTGACAACCAGGAGGGAGAGTCCATTGGGGTATCCAAATCACCTCATCATCCTGAGAGACCAGAGGGGCCTCTTGGGATAACTCACTTCTCTGAATAGGCTGCTCTTGTAGAGTGGTGGGCTGCATCTCAAACACAGGCTCTTGAAAGAAATTTTTTGCCTTGAAACTTGGGATGTGAAACTGGGGGGCTCAGAGGGAGACGTAGAAGGCATACCTATCTCAAAGCTTGGAAATGAAGGCTTTGTAGGCTCCACATGTGTAGGCTCTTGAGACAATGGGCCCTCCAGCTTGGAATGTTAGGCCTAGGAGCCTCTTGTTGAGCAATTTGTGATCTTAACCTTGTTGTCTCAATTTTAGTTCGACATCTAATCTCTTCTTAAAACTCTCTTGCTTGTTGCTCATCAACAAGAACCTCTATCATTTGGTAAGGAGCTGCCCCTTGCTCATAGCTTTGGGATTCTATCTCCTGGTAGGGAGCTAAATCCTCTTCATAATAACTTTGAGCCTCCTACTCTCTTTTCTCCTTGAGCTTAGACACTTGCTTAATCAAATCAAGCAACAAACTCTTTGCCTCCTGCATCTTCTTGAAGTCTGAGCTCAGAGTCTGCATCTGTTGCTGAATAGGCTAAGAAGGGGAGGGTGGGTGGTAAGCATGATGGGGAAGTTGGCTTTGCATTCATTGTTGTGCCTCTTGTGCCCATGATCCATCTTATCAGAGGGCCCTCTCATAACTTTGCACAAGGGCAAACTCATTTGGGGCATACTGGATATATTGATACCCTTGAGAAGTATAATAGCTTGGGGTAAAAGGAGGCTTTGGGTGACTTTGGTAAGGCTGAAAACCAACCCATTGAGCATCATTCTCATAATCAGATGGTGAGTAACCTGACTGTCCATAGAAACTTGACATGTCTACTCATGTATTTAGTTGGAATTCTAAAAATGAAAGTTTGAAACATACCAGCACCTGATCTTTGAAACCAGTAGACTTTCCAAAGTTGCCAGATATGCAACAGAATGACCTCTTCTAGGTCTATAGCATGCTACCAGCATATCAGAGATAGCATACCTTGAACATGAATCTAAACTTCAGTCCCACCGGGCATGCCAAAAATGTTATACATTGAATTTGTGCCTCTGATCTCAAGCTCTCTTGGTCTTGATAATCTAGTATAACAAGGGAATCATCTCAAGATTGTGGGACCTTTGCTAACCGAGATGAGACCTCCAGGTTCTAGGCTGGTTCCTCTTAGATAGTCACCTTAGTTTTCTCTTAGACAGGAAAGTAAATCTTTTGAGGGAAAGGGTTAGAAGGAGTGCATGAAAGGGAAATGATTGAAAGAAAACTACCTACTAGGTGATGCACCAAAACTAGGGTTTAGATCTCAGTATAGAGGGATGAGATCAATGGAGGAACTGGGTCTAATAAGTCACCACTCACTAGATAGGTTTGCATATGTATTTCATAGGAAGGCTTGAACAGAAGACTCAACCTATGACCTGCAAACAAACATCCTCCTCTACAACTAGGTGTAGGAATGAGACAAGACTGCTAGGGGCTGTAGCATACCCACAAAATATCTAAATCAGATCAGACATAGTAACACACAAAATCATAGAAAGTGAGAGGGACCAGGAACCCTAATTTCTATTGACAACATTCATAAACTTCAATCCAATAAGAGATAACTCACATAAGAAGGCATGAGGACAACAAGAGTGTCCCGAAATGCTTTGCCATATCTGAATTATCAATGGGAGATTACAAAGAGTAGAAAAGTAGAGGACAAAAAAGTGTCTCAGATAGCTTTCTAGGAAAGAAAACTTTCCTTTTTACAAAATGTGAACTCTCTGAGCACTAAGGCTCCAAAAAAAAAATTATTTACACCCCTCACTGCACGCAGGTAGGAGTCAAAATTAACCAGGGTTACATAAATCTGCATAAAATAATCCAACCCTAAACCAGTCACTTTTGATCATAAATGTACTCTGTAAATATCTCAACCGATCAGATATGTGCTTACATGTCCACCCCTATATTGATCATGCCTGTAGACAAAAGACCTCAATCCATCTACCTCCCTGCAAGCCCACTGAGTCATGAATGCTCAAATCTGATCTCAGATCCTCGAAAGGACCCAAAAATGATAGTCTAAATCTTTTTCAAATTCTCCCAACTGCAACTACCTCTGAAATCATCAATTTCCAGCTACCTGCACTGCTGCAACCATCTCATAGAAAACAGCTTGCCAAAATTGGCCGCACTGCTTGAAAATACCACTGGTCGCATGATCACATGAGCTCAAAAGCCTTCAGGCGACAAGCCTTTGAAAACTTGCCTCTGCTGCCGCATAGACACCTAGACCCACAAGACATCACACCTGTCAAAATTTACCGTGTGGCCCAACAAGAGCCGACCACATGGGCTGGACCCACGACAACATTGCCAGAAAGCACCAAAGAATCCAACGGTGGTTGCATGATCACATGGGATCAAAAGATCCCATGCGAACATGCAACCACCATAGATTTTGAATCTACGGTGTCCTTACTACCTCTGGCCCATTGCAGGATGGACACATCACCACCAGAGGACCCACCAACAACTGCCACAATGCCGAAGTCCCTGCTGACCATTAGAAAGCTTGTCGCATGGTCGCATGCAGTTAGGAAGCCGCATGCGATCATGCGACAAGCATGAAACCGCATCACTAAAATCATTGTGAACTACCTTAACTGTGACCGCTGATAGTTTGTCGCATGGTCGCATGGGCTCGGAAGAGCCCATGCGATCATGCGACCAACTGTAAGATGTTAACCACTGACTGCTGGTAGCTTGTTGTTTGCTTGACTCCTGAATGGCCTCGCAATGACATTAGAAATTGGGACCCACCTGGTTGTGATAGCGCACTTAGGAAATTTGTCACCTCACTAAAAAATGTGGACCCACTGAGATTCTAATCCGACCGTTGTCGCATGATCTCATGGGCTCAAAAGATTCCATGAGATTATGTGACAGCCATCAAATCTCCACTGCACTTGCATGACTATGTTGAACTGGGACCCACCTGGTCGGAGTTGCGCACTTGAAGGTTGAAAACACAGAGGATTTTCAAATTGGAGGTTGAAAACACAGAGAATTTTTGGACCGAAAGTCAAAAACATCTTGAGCCTTCAGAGAGAAGGTCGAAAACACACTGAGTTTTTAGGCCAAAAGGTAGAAAACACACTAGACTTTTGACACTAGAAGGCAAAAAAGACAGAGGGTTTTGACACTTGAGCATTTCTTGGAACAAACAAGATGCGGCCAAAAAGGGAATGATAGGGAACTTTTGGGCAACAGGAAACTCAATATGAACTTGCACATTTGATAATGTGTATCATGTCCCCTATAATTATAGACTTCAAATTGCTAAGGCCTCTAGTCTATGTCACATATTTTTATTAGAATTTAGAATCGTAAATAGAATGTGTGTAATACAAACAACCATTTGAAAATAAGAGGCCCAACATAAAGAAGGAAACAAGGAAATCACATATTTACTCAAAGGGGTAGGTGCATGTTCTAGTGGTCAATGAATGATAGTCATCACAAATGTTTAAAATTCAATTAAAATTAAACATGCACATGCAAATCCCCATAAAATCTTGCATATATTTTGGAGTGGAAACATGGAATGCAATTGTTCCATTTTGATCATACAATGTTCAAAAGAAAAGAAACATGCAACTAAGGCCTCTAGTCTATCTCACATATTTTATTAGAATTTAGAATCATAAATAGAATCTGTGTAATACAAACAACCATTTGAAAATAAGAGGCCCAACATAAAGAAGGAAACATGGAAATTACATATTTACTTTAAGGGGGCAGGTGCGTGTTCTAGTAGTTAGTGAATGATAGTCATCAAAAATGTTTAAAATTCAATTAAAATTAAACATGCGCGTGCAATATCCCCATAAAATCTTGCATATATTTTGGAGTGGAAACATGGAATGTAATTGTTCCATTTTGATCATACAATGTTCAAAAGAAAAGAAACATGCAAATTGGATTCAACATTTGCATTCATTTCTATTATTTTCACTTTACACAAAGTTATAGAGATTTTGAAGACCTTGTCAGAAGGATAAGTTACCTCTAATGGAAGGGTTGCAATGAAGGGTGCACATGCTTCTGATGTCAGGATGCTAGTGTTTGGGTTGCATTGCTTGCTACAAGCAGAATCCATCACAATGTACTGCTAGGAGAGCAAGCGGTAGAGCAACTATTTGAATTGGAGCCTAAAAATTATGGAAACTACATGCTTCTTGCAAATATATATGCCGAAGCTTCCTAGTGGGATAATGTGAGAAGGGTGAGGAAGTTGATGAAAGACAAAGGAGTCTTGAAGAATCAAGGATGCAGTTGGTTTGCTGTAAAGAAAAACATGCATGCTTTTGTGGTAGGAGACCGAGATAGGCAGGTGGGATGGATCTACATCCCAATGTTTCGGCTGCAAACCAAAAACAACTAAATTTTTTTAAATAGAATTGAAAATCATGAATTTAATTCAATATACTAGTTTCTTTTGCATCTACTATCAAACTTAAAAAATCATAACAGTCGAACAGTATAAATGGAAAAAAGGGAAAAAAGAAAAAATACAATCTGTTACTTTGGCTCTCACCCATAAACACGGTGAATGGAAAAAAAAATACATACTCACAATGTCCAATAGTGCCCATATTCCCCTATTTGCGACCAAGTGCATTTTATTTCCAAATGTTGATTCAAATATGCAGGAAATAGTGACACAACCGTGAAGGTCAGAGGAAGGAAGATGGGATGCAGAAGCAACCCTAAACATGGCAAGAGGTGGCATTCACTAACAGAGCACATGGGCTATTTACAAACACATCATCCATCAAAAGAAAAACTAGGTACACAAGCATGGAGGACAATAACCTGGCGTCAGAAAAAAACAATGTGGGGTCACTTCATGACATAAGACTATCGAGAAGTCTTAAAAACCTGATGGGAATCTCCCTGGGAGGAAGCACATTTTATTTCCAAATGTTGATTCAAATATGTAGGAAATAGTGACACAGTCGTGAAGGCCAGAGGAAGGCAGATTACACGTAGAAGCAAACCCAAACATGGCAAGAGGTGGCATTCACTGTCAGAGCACATGGGCTATTTACAAACATATCATCTATTAGAAGAAAAACTAGGCACATAGGCAGGGAGGAAAATAACCTGGCGTCAGAAAAAATAATGTGGGGTCACTTCACAGTGTAAGATTGTCGAGAAGTCTTAAAAAATCGGTGGGCATCTCCCTGGGAGGAAGTCTATTGGCTTAATTAAACAAATAACAAAAGAGGGTCAATAATGAATGCCATTAACATAGGGGGAATGGTTATATTTCAAGAAAAGACATGTATCTAGCATTTTAAGGGTCACCATCTTTCAAATGGACTAGTATACAATGGATGACAATCCTATCTTCTTAGGCATCAAAGAAAAGGGTTTGATAAACATATTTGATTCTGATCAAAAGTAAGAGATCAAAAGGAAATAGAATATATATAATTGTAGGTAAGCATCATATAACAACAAATTGGCATGCTGTAACTCTCTTATGGATCCACACTGATTTACAAAATTTTATATACGAATGATACTAGGGATAAAAGGACTCATATGTAAAATATGTAAAATAGTGGGTATGCTATAACATAAATAATAGTTTATAATAGCATAATTGTTATATACTAGATATGGAAAGTATAGAATCTCTACTTTTATAACACACTAATCATATATACATAGACATGTATCTGCTTCTGCAACACACTAATCCAATTTTTCTTTGGAAATTTATGCCTTCTCTCACTTTGGGACTTCAAATCTTTGTCCACGTGCTACACCAGTTAGTTTAGATCAATAAATGACCACCACATTTCTCATTATTTAACCTTCAAGCATATTGCGCTTTACTAGTTTAGGCATGTATAAAATAAATGCTTACAAACACAAATTCTCATTGGCTATCAGAAGTTTTTTTAATCACCATTTAAGGATGCCCCCTCCAAAATAGTTCAATGGTAGGGACTAATAAAGATACATACATATTTATGTAAAAATATCTATTTCTAGACTCAAAGAGATACTATACAAAGATGTAGCCATTCTAAATTTTTTATGAAAATATTATGGCCAACATGGATGTTTCATGTGATATTTTTCTTTGATGAGAGGCAAGTGGTTGATCCATCAATACTTTGAATATGACATTAAGCTATTTATAATCTATGTTATAAAAGACTATTTGGAAGTTTGGATTTGGTAGATTATTGATTCACCCCCCTCTCAATCATCTTGGACCTTCTAATACTCACAATTGGTATCAGAGCCTTGGTCCTCTTTGTGGTAAGCTTAACAACTTGGGGAAAAGATCCAATGATGAATAAAGAAGGTCCTAAGTTCACAAGAGATAACTACATGACAATATGGAGCAAACAAATGAAGATCTATCTAAAAGGTATGGGGCCATAATTATAGAATCATATTGTGACCAAATATGTTGTTCCTACTGGGAATCTTACTATAAATCAATTAAAGGAGCAATATGAGAATATGCAAGCATTTGAGGCTATAGTAAGTACTCTATTTGACAATGAATATATTGATATACATGGTTTAGAGACTTCTCACGAGGTTTGGGAAAATGTTAAACTCATCTATGGTGGAGAAAAGCATGTGAAAAAAGCTAGGGTAGATAGTTTGAAGGGAAAATATGATGACATGAAAATGGTTGAAGGAGAAAACATAGGTCAATATGGTCAAAGGAAAAAAAATTTGTTGGTGCTATCAAGAGTGTCGGTGGTACCATTGAAGAAGAAGATGTGGTAAGTAAAATGTTGAATAATTTTCTACCTGCTTATGCCATTAGGGATTCTGCCATTCATGAGTTGAAAACAATAGATAATGTCTCTATTGATGTTTTGATTTGTAAGCTTATTGGTTTTGATTGAGCAATTTTGATAATAGTATTCCTAGAGTTGAAGTATCTTTTAAGGCCTCTCTATCCATGGATTTAGTGAAGAAGGGTAAAAAGATAATTCATGAACTGGTATGTCAAGTTATTCTAGGGAATTTGAATCCATTTTGGATGATGAAAGGAAGCAAGGAGAGCTTGAAGCATTACTTGCAAGAAGAATGCCTAGAGGTACTGATAAGTACAAATGAAAGTTACCTTTGAAGTGTTTCTTATGCAATAAGATTAGACATATTGTTGCTAGGTGTCCTAGTGGTGAGAAGAAGAAAAAGTTTAGAAGATTCAAGGAAAAAGGAAACAAACAATGTTATGTTGCAGTAGATGAAGGTGTAATTGATGAAGAGTTAGAAGATATGAAGAAGAAGAGATAGTGTTTATTGCAGTGAAAGAGGATACGTCAAAAGGAGAAAAGGCATTGGTTTCTCACATGGAACACAATAATGAGTGGGTTATTGATAGTGGATTCTCACATCACATGAATAGTGATAGAAGAAAGTTCATAAAGCTAGAAGAATCTTATGGTGGTGTGGTAAGGTTTGGTAACAACACACCCTGTTAGGTAAAAAGAAAAGGTATACTTTATTTGAATGAAAAAATCAATGCTGATGATGTTTAATTTGTAGAAGGTCTAACACATAATTTATTGAGTGTGGGCCAGTTGAATAAAAAATGTTATCACCTAGAATTCAAAGGAGGTGTATGCAGGATACTTGGAAGCTCAGGAGATTTGATTGCTATTGGTAGGTAGACTAAAGGTAGTTTTTTCCATCTAAAAAATATTGTTAATAATTGTTTGGTTGCTAGAGTTAAGGATAGTTGGCTGTAGCATAGAAGGATTTGTCATGTGAACTTTGATAGTCTTGTCAAAGTTAGTAAGTTGAATGTAGTTAGGGGATTTCCACAATTAGCTAAGCCATACAACATGGTGTGTAAAGAATGTCAGTTGGGTAAATTAACTAGTTCTACTTTTAGTACCATGTATTTTTCATCTCAGAGTATATTGGACTTAGTGCATACTGATCCGTGTGGTCCTATGAGGACAAGAAGTTACCATGGTGACAAGTACTTTATATTGTTTATTGATGATTACTAAACAATGACATTCTTGAAGGATAAGTCAGAAGCTTTCTCAAAGTTCAAAGATTTCAGAGCACTTGTTGAGAATGAAATAGGTAAAAGCTTGAAGTGCTTAAGGTTTGAAAGAGGAATAGAGTTTACTTCATTAGAGTTTGTTCAATACCATGAAGAAAATGGAATCAAAAGGAAGATGTCTACACCTAGAACTCTACAATAGAATGGTGTTGCTGAAAGGAGGAACATAACCATAGTGGATGCAACTAGGAAAATGATGATTCAAGATGATATACCTAAGATGTATTGGAAAGAAACCATTAGCACTATAGTATACACATTAAACTGGGTACAAGTGAAGAATGGAACCAATAATATATCTTATGAATTATGGTATGCTCAAATACCTAGTGTCAAATATTTTAATTTTTTGGTAGTAGATACTATATCAAGAGAGATGATTTCACTGGAAAGTTTGATCCTAAGAGTGGTGAAGGTATTTTCTTGGGATATTGTACTAAAAGAAAGACCTAGATGTATTTCAATAAAAGAACTAACAAGATGGTTGAAAGTGAAAATTTGAAGGTAGATGGATATCCATAGAAATATGATGAAACAAGCAAGAAAGACCTAGAAAATAATTAGTGTATCATCAGAAAATGGAAGCACTTCCATTTAGGAATGGTTTAGCCCTATGAGTAGGTGGTTTGGGGTCATGTCAAATGCTTCAGATAGGTCCCTATCTTTCTGTTGGCTTTTTCCCCTGTTCTGCCCTATTTTTTCCTTATTTCTAGCCCATTTCTGGCACCTGGCACTATGAATTTGGGATCCTTGACCTCAGGGTCAAGGTTGACCTTTTGGGTCAAGGTCAACCTCAATTTTGACCTAGGTCAAGGTCAAACTTGACTATGACCTAGGTTAGAGTTGACCTCGACCCTGACCCTGGGTCCAAATTTCAAAATCTAGAAGTTTCTAGATGTCGGGTTTCAGAAAGTTTTATTTCCCGCTTCCGGGTTAGCTATTTCAGATTTTAGAATGGTAAACTCTTAAATTATATTTAATTTAGGTCCATTTCTAGGGGTTAATGTTTAATTATATTTTAATTCTCCAATGTTTGCCTCTCTAGAAGTTTGTGCCCTAGACTAGTATAAAAGGAAGCCTTCCTCTCCCATTTCAATCCATCTTTTTCACATCTCTTATCATGATATTTGGTGATAATTTCTCAAGCTCTCCATCTTTTAAGAAAGAAATATCAAGAATTCCATCAAGAATTATCAATCAAGTGTTAAAGCCATCATCTACATTCAAACATTCAAGTTCTCCATTGAAGATCAAGGATTCAAGCATTCAAGCCTTTAGAGGGATTTGGTTCAAGCATTCAAGATTCATCATTTAAACCCTAGATCTATCCATCATGGTGGTGTGATCTTCCTTCAAGATCCTTTGTTCATCCTAAAGATCTATTCATTTTCTCTTTAAGGTGGATTCCAAGCATACAATCATGGAGGTTTTGATTTACATTTATTAGTGTTGAGTTCAAGCTTTCATATTAACATACTTGATTACATTTCAAATACAATTGCATATCTATTGAGTATCATAGCTTCATTGTTAGATCTACTTCTACTACTTGCTAGCATTTTATATTTCAATTCTATTTTAAAGGTTGATTCCAAACTGGGGTTTGACCAAGGCAAACCCCTCATCCAAACAACAAAACCCTCTTTTTTCTTGTAGGTACAGGCACGTGACATTGAATTGTAGTTTAGATCTGAGTACCCTTTTCGGTGAACTTTCAGGATCCGCGAATGGAATTTTCATCGAAACAATGCAAGTCAAGGTCAACTTTTTGGGGTAAGATTTTACCTCGAGATAAGATCTTACCCCTATTTTGGGTCAAGGTTGACCTTTCTCAAAAAGACAAAAGGTTTCTGGGTTTTCTCTATTTTTGTGTTTCTAGTCCAGAATTGGTTGTAGAATTTCCTGAAATTGAGTACAGACACCAGAAAATAGGTATTTCTTGATCAGATTTATTATGAGGTATGTATTTGATTTGATATAATTTCATAAGTCTTTGTAAGCATTTCCAGATTTACATATTCATATATTTCATTACATCTTTATACATTACACATCACCCTTACAATCCATTACATCCCCACACAATACATCCATTACATTCTCATATGATACATCATTTTATCTAATAAATTTTGGTGAACCCGCGATAGAAAACTATTTCTTTTTGGTGTTAGATGCTTTGCCTCTTTTCCTTAAGATTAACTTAGATTAGTTTTCTTTTATATTTCAAAAATATAAAAAAATTACAAAATTTCTTTAAAAATACAAAAACATTTACATGTTCATGCTTGTAGTTTTACTTTGTGTTCAAAATGTATGATTTTTGTTTTGAATACTTTGATAAGGATTTTATTTCAAAAGAGGATAGATCCCTTAATGAGGTACATGGAAGTGAGAATGAAAGTTGTTTGAATAAGATCTCCATTGATCCTATTCCTATTTCATCCTCCTCTACAACCTCTTCAATTGACCTTTATCATAGGGTGTGTGTGTCGTTACCTTCATGTTCCATTATTTACAAAATTGATGCACCTAGATGATGAACTGCAACTAATTTGAATACATTGTATGACTTGAAGATCTGTGAGTTTAGATCACTGAGTTGCTGATTAGATATGTAAGATGATTAAATTAGTAATATGTTGTCATTGATGTCAACTAGTTTTGATAGTACTTATCTTGTAAGTTAATATACCCAGACATCTATAGAAGAAGAAGAAAAGAGACGACAAACAAAATATATCTACATGAGAAAGATGGAGATGACATATAAGGATAAGGAATACAATAGGTAACTTATGAATGAGTCCGTGACCTTATGTTATTGACTTAATTGTGTTGCATTCATCTATGATGAAGGATAGAGAAAAATGCACAAGGCAGTGTTGTCGGTTAAAGAACCATTTCAGTATACACCAACCCAATGTAGTGCATACCGATCATAGTATAAACTGAGCTTGTGTTCACTGACACATTTCTTTGTTAACCGAGTAGAAGAAAAGAACTAAACGACTAGTTTAGCCGAAGGAAGTTGATGAGCTCTAAAGTACCTCAAAATCAGAGATGAAGATAATATTTGTTACGAAGATCGACGACTAACATAATTCAAAGAAGATCTAAGGGATTGAAACAAAACATGTTATTGACACATTAGCTGAGGAAGGTTTAAGCGGCAAAATCAACAAAGGAGATTAAGCGACAAAATCTGATGAATGGAATTAAAATGGTTTACTCATCTATTTAAGAGACTAGGATTTCATGAACAAATCATGTTGGAAGAAGGAGACTACAGAAGATATCATGTGAATAAGCTTCATGCATGCCTGATCAGACTAGTTAAGGAGAATCGAATTGTAGAGATTACCGAGCGTCATAAAGATATTACCGAGCGACAGTAAGTTACTAAATATTGATTGAAACATAATTGAAATATTGATCAGAGGATTTGAATGAGCTTAACATAGATCTGATAATCTGCAATTGAAGTTGTATTGTAATCAGATCAACTGCTGTTACATTTTAACCATTGTAAATAGAGAAATCTCTTAATAGAGTGGACTAGAAAGTCTTGTAATGTCATTCATAGAGTGTACATTTGTTATCCTATCAACCCCATAGTGAATGCTGGTTGGATGATAATGTTTGGTCTAAAATCCTCTAACAAGGTCACACCTCACAGTGTGTTTGTAACCTTTAACAAGGTTGGGTCTTCACTGACCTCACTTCAGAAGAGTGAACAATTTTTGGATTTCTGTCTAAGGTTGTGAAAGGTTGAAGTACTGGAACAAATTTGCATAATAGTATACCGAGATAAAAAGAATGCACTGGGCAACAAAGATTTACATGGCTACTACAGAGCTGTATGTTTGTATTGTTCTTTGGCATTATTGTCAAAGGGAGAGAGATCAATATGAAGAATATGGAGCCAAAGACAAAGGGAGAGAAATATAGAAAAGGGAAAGATGAAAAGATCATATCTATATAAGCTAGTCTACACTTACAAATATTTTTATGTAATGTAGTGATTAAACATATTAAGCTATGGAGAGCATGTACCATTATAGCATTTGTTGACAGAGTTGTAGAATACATGTTTGGTATGTGTATGGCATATTTCATATTGCTTATGTTGCCATCAATGCCAAAGGGAGAGATTGATGAACTACATCTGATTTGACTACATTGTATGACTTGAAGATCTATGATTTTAGATCACTGAGTTGCTGATTAGCTATGTAAGATGATTAAATCAGTAATATGTTGTCATTGATGTCAACTAGTTTTGACAATACTTATCTTGTAAGTTACTATACCTAAACATCTGTAGAAGAAGAAGAAAAGAGATGAAGAACAAAATATATCTACATGAGAAAGATGGAGATGATAGATAAGGATAAGGAATACATTGGGTAACTTATGAATGAGTCTATGACCTTATGTTATTGACCTGATTATGTTGCATTCATCTATGATGAAGGATAGAGAAAAATGCACAGGGCAATGTTGTCGGTTAAAGAACCATTTCAATATACACCGATGCAGTGTAGTGTATATCGATCATAGTATAAATTGAGCTTGAGTTCACCGACACATTTCTTTGTTAACCGAGTAGAAGAAAAGAACTAAATGATTAGTTTAGCCAAAGGAAGTTGATGAGCTGTAAAGTACCTCAAAATTAGAGATGAAGATAATGTTTGTTATGAAGATCAATGACTAACATAATTTGAAGAAGATCTAAGGGATTGAAACAAAATGTGTTACTAACACATCAGTCGAGGAAGGTTTAAGTGGAAAAATCAACAAAGGAGATCAAGTGAAAAAATCTGATGGATGGAATTAAAATGGTTTACTCGTCTATTTAAGAGAGTAGGATTTCATGATCAAATCATGCCAGAAGAAGAAGACTCTATAAGATATCATGTGAACAAGCTTCATGCATGCCTGATTAGACTAGTTAAGGAGAACCGAACTGCAGAGATTACTGAGCATCAGAAAGCTATTACCGAGCAACAGTAAGTTACCGAATATTGATTGAAACAAAATTGAAATATTGATCAGAGGATTTGAATGAGCTTAAAATAGATATGATAATCTATAATTGAAGTTGTGTTATAATTAGATCAACTACTATTACATTTTAACCATTGTAAATAGAGAAATCTCTTAATAGAGTAGAATAGAAAGTCTTGTAATGTCATTCATAGAGTGTAGATTTGTTATCCCGTCAACCCCATAGTGAATACTAGTTGGATGATAACGGTTGGTCTAAAATCCTCTAACAAGGTCACACCTCACAATGTGTTTGTAACCTTTAACAGGGTTGGGTCTTCACCGACCTCACTTCAGAAGAGTGAACAATTTTTGGGTTGCCGGTCCTAGGTGGTTTTTCCCTTCACAAAGTTTCCACATTAAGTCTCTTGTGTTATGTGTTGATTGTGATGATTATTGGATTCATACTTTGAATGTTGCATATTGGATTTGATCGATAATCATTATATGTTATTAACTGGTAATCGGTAAAAGCATACACATAATACTATTTTAGTTTACTGAGCTGTAGAAGTTTTAGTAAATTGTTTTTGGATATAAATTTTTTGATTGGGACTATGGATAACTGATTCACCACCCTCTCAGTTATTCTAACACTAGAATGTTATATCCTAAATATCCTATTCAAGCTATAGAGGCCTTTAAGAAAGTCCTTTGTGATAGTGATCAAGGTGTTAATCTCCTGTGTGATATCATTCACATTGTGCATTTAAATGATAAACCTTTAGCTCAAGATATAGGACTCACTTCTCCTATCATTAGTGTGAAACCTTCTTCCATTCCTCTACACAACATTCCTACTTACACTCGCTCTTTATTGAATACATCTATTTCATCTCTTCCTTTGAGTGTTCCACCAGTGTCTTTACCTACCTCACAACCTTCTTACCATAGTGTTCCTTATACCTATTTCAATCCTCTTCCAACTATGGTTCCAAGTGTTCCTCTAGTTGTGTCTTCCATTCCCACTGCTTCTTACACTTTTCCTAGTGTTCCTAATGTTTCTATGCCTCCTAGTGATTCCACAATCATTAGTCTAGCTCAAATTGTGTCTTCTTTACAACAACAACTTGTATCCTTAACTCAATCTAAGTTTAGTATTCCTACATGTGACATGGGTAGTCCTTTATCCTTAGAAATTATTTGTGCTCCTGTTCCTTAGCAGACCGATGTGCCGCATCTTGAGAATTATGATGGTAAGGGAGACCCTGTTGTTAGAATAATTGAGAGGGGGGGTGAGTCAGTTAGATCAGTTATCCAATAGTCCCAATTCAAAAATGTATCTCTTAAAACAATTTCAGCAAATATCTACAGCTCGGTAACACAAAATACTAAACTATCTGTGCCTTTATCGATTACCAGTTAACTACTCACTATGATTACTGACCAAATCAAATATGCAATATGTAAAGTATGATAACCAAAAATTCATCATAGAAACACATAACATAATGATTTAATGTGGAAACCCTATTAAGGGAAAAACCACCTGGGACCGGTAACCCAAAATATTTTTCACTCTTCTAAAGTGAGCTTGGTGAAGAGCCAACCCTGTTAAAGGTTACAAAACACATTGTAAGGTGTGACCTTGTTAGAGGATTTAAGAATAACAGTTATCATCCAACCAACATTCACTATGGGGCTGACAGGATAACAATTTACATTCTAAGCCCATAAAAATCCTCTGATCAATATTTCAATTCAGTTCTTCAATATTCAATAACTTACTATCCCTCGGTAAAAGCTCTCTGACGCTCGGTTAACTCTGTAGTTCGGTTCTCCTTCAACTAGTCTGATTAGGCATGCATGAAGCTATGTTCACGTGATATCTCTGCAGTCTCCTTTTGGTATCATTTAAACAATGAAACCAATGTCTCTTATATAGACAAGTAAACCATTTTCTTTTCATCCATTAGATTTTTTTGCTTAATCTCCTTCGTTGATTTTTTCGCTTAAACCTTCCTCAACAGATGTGTCAATAAATCATTTCAATTCCTTATCCTCATTTGTCATATCCATCTTCCTCTATGTAGATATCTTAGTTCTTCATCTTTTCTCCTCTTTTATAGATGTTTAGATATTGCAACTCTCATGATAAGTACTGTCAAAACTAGTTGACATCAATGACAACATAATGACTGATTTAATTATCTTACATATCATTTCAGTACTTGGTGATCTCTAATAATTGATCTTCAAGTCATTCAGGTATTCAATCAATTGTAGTTCATCAATCTCTCCCTTTGGAATTGATGGCAACTCAAGCAATATGAAATATACCATACACATACCAAACATGTATTCTACAATTATGTAAGAAAATGTTGTAGCTCAGTAAGGTCTCCCTAGCTTGATATTTAATATGTTTAATCACTACGTTACATAACAAAATTTCAAGTGTAGACTTTCCTTTGTAGATATGATCTTTCCATCTCTCAGATTCCTTCTGTTCTCAACAACAAATCTTCAAAACTCTCCCTAAATTTCTCAGATTATATCTCCCTTGGATAGATGTTCTAGTGATCTCTCTATTTTTCATATTGTTTATGTCTCCCTTTGAAAACAATGCCAAAGAAAAACATAAAACATACAACTCTGCAATAGCCATGTGACTCTCTGTTGTTCGATGCATACAATGTATCTCAGTATACTGATATGCAAATTGTTGTTCTTGAAATCTTTCACAACCTTAGACAAAATCCAAAGTGTGAACTATGTTGCATCAACATGAATGATCTTTTGATAAGAGTAGGCTGATGCCACCTCCAGATTGCATTAGTGACCGGTAGATAGGGGATGAACCCAAGTCTAGTCCTCAAGTATTCAAAAGTATCCTTTGGTAGAGGGTTGGTAAAAATATCAACAAGTTGCTCTTTTGATGTAACATATTCCAGTTTGACTTGCTTCTCCTGTACTTGTTCTCTTAAGTAGTGATACTTAATAGAAATATGCTTGGTCTTTGAGTGAATTACAAGATTCTTAGAAATATTTATTGCACTAGTGTTGTTACAGTATATAATCACTGGCTCAGTGATTACCTCATTCATCCCTTCCAACACTTGTTTGATGTAAGCAATGTTTGAACAGTTTGTAGCAACAACAACATATTCTGCTTTGGCAGAAAACTAAGAAATACAAGGTTATTTCTTACTTGTCCAAGTAACAGGTCTTTCACCAAAGAAAAATGCTCCTCCAGTTGTACTCTTTCTGTCATCTATATTTCCAGTGCAATCTGTGTCGGTGTAGAATCTTAGTTCAAACTTGCCTTCCTTAGGATACCATAATCCATATTCCTCTATTTTCTTTAGGTATCTTAAGATTCTTTTTACTGCAACCATGTGTGAATCCTTTGGATTGGCAGAAAATATGGCAACAATCCCCACTACATGTGCAATGTCTGGTCTACTGTGTACTACATACATCAATTTACCAATCATAGATTGGTACAATGTCTGGTTTACCTCAGTAGATTCATCATCTTTAGTTAGTTTTCAGCCTGTGACCACTGGTGTTCCAATTGGTTTAGCATCATCCATGCCAAATGTTCTCAATACTTCCTTTATGTACTTTGATTGTGTGATGAAAATTCCATCATTCTGATGAATAACTTGCAAGCCTAGAAAGAACTTAATCTCTCCAAACATAGACATTTAAAATTATTTTCGCATCTCATCAGCAAATGATTTACAGATATGATCTTTTCCTCCAAAAATTATATCATCCACAAATATTTCAGCAATCAAAATAGTGTCATCAGACTCTCCTTTCATATACAAATTGTTGTTTTCACTATTTCTAACAAAACCAATACTTAACAAATAAGTATGTAGCCTTTCATACCAAGCTCTGGGTGCTTTCTTTAAACCATATAAAGCTTTGTGTAGTCTACATACCATGTCTTTCTTATCTAGATCAACAAACCCTTTTGGTTGTTCTATGTAGACCTCCTCTTCTAGTATCCCATTCAGAAAAGAAGACTTAACATCCATTTGATAGACTTTAAAATTCTTATGTGCTGCATATGCAAGTAACATGCAGACTCCCTCTAGTCTAGAAATAGGTGCAAAATTTTCACCATAATTCCTCCTGTGCATATCTCTTGCATACAAGTCTAACTTTATTTCTTGTAACCTCTCCATTCTCATTTAGCTTATTCTTGAAAATCCATTTAGTACCGATAACATTCTTATCTTTTGGTCTAGGTACTAAGGTCCATGTCTTGTTTTTCTTGATTTGTTCTAACTCTTCATTCATTGCATTTATCCATTCATCATTCTCTAGTGCAACCTTAACATTTTTCGGTACAAACTCACAAATTAAGCATGTACCTTTTCTTAACTTACTTCTTGTCAGCATGCCAACTTGCTTATCTCCAATGATTTGGTTCTCAGGATGATGTCTTCTGATAAATCTTGCTTGTACTTGATCTCTTCTTTGTTGTTCATCCTGTTCATATTCATTTGCTTTCTCGGTAGCTCCTTCCTGATCCTTGGTTTCCCTTTGTTGTTCCTTGGTGTTGTTTTCCTGATGCTTAGTTGACTCAGCCTATGGCTTCGGTAGGTACTCTAGATGTTCAATGTAAGTGAATCTACCATAGTCTTTCAGCTCCCTAGTACTTTCTTCACCATTTTTATCATCAAATTCATCAACTCTAACATTGGAACTTTCAATCATCTTATTAGTAAATTTATTTAGACACTTGTAAGCTTTTCTTTTAGTAAAATATACAAGAAATATCCCTTCATCCCCTTTAGAGTCAAACTTTCCATTTCTATCATCTTTCAAAATAAAAAATTTGCTACCAAATTTTTTGAAGTAACTTACAATCGGTTTGTGACCAAACCATAGCTCATAGGGTGTTTTGTTTGTGTCCTTCTTCAATTGTACTCAACTCAAAACATATACAGATGTGCTAACTACCTCTCTCTAGTATGTCTAAGCAACATTCTTTTGTAACATCAGTGTCCTCGCGCAATCAACAATTGATCTATTCCTCCTTTCAGCAATCCCATTTTGGTGAGGTGTTCTCAGGGTAGAAACTTGTCTTTTTATACCATGCTCATTACAATAGTTAGTAAATTCATCAGAAATAAATTCACCACCTTTGTTAGATCTCAAGCATTTCAGTTCTTTCCTGGTTTCTTTCTCTACTTTTGCTTTGTACCATTTAAACATCTTAAATGCCTTAGATTTTTCTTTTAAAAACATTACAGTCATCAATCTAGTGTAATCATCAAAAAACATAATGAA
This sequence comes from Chamaecyparis obtusa, assembly GCA_027943335.1. NCBI lineage: Eukaryota > Viridiplantae > Streptophyta > Pinopsida > Cupressales > Cupressaceae > Chamaecyparis > Chamaecyparis obtusa. Next base: position 53,716 of record BSBK01005257.1, read on the forward strand.
ATATCTATCTCCATAGTAACTCTGAGTTCTCATGGGACCACATAGGTAGGTGTGAACTAACTCCAAGATTCTCTTTGTTGAATATTCTTTACTCTTAAAACTAGATTTTGTCATCTTACCTTTTTGACATTGATGACACATAACATGATCCAGTTTAGTTAGACTAGGAAGACCTCTAACCTTTTTCTTTTTACTAATCTTAATCATGTTATCAAAGTTTACACGACATAACCTTTTATGCCATAGCCATGCATCTCATTTTGCATCATTAAACAAGAAGACTCAACATTGTCAAGATAAAACAAGTTACCTTTGGATTGCGCTCCTGTTCCAACAACTTTTTCTCCATCATCAAATATTTTTACCTTCTTGCTCTCAAAAGCTACTTGGTGACCTGAGTTGTTAAGCTGTGCCACACTTAGCCAATTGTAATTTAGTCCTTCTACCCAATAAGCATTATTGTGTGTGTGAATTTTGTACCTAGCTGTAGACACAACACTTCAGTAAAACATTAGAGGTTAGCAAAAATCAAAATATGCAAATAAGAACAATATAGCTATGGTATGGTATTCTTAGATTAGACCGAGATCAGTGACAATGCAACACCTAAACGAAGGATTTAAATGATGAAAGCAATAAAATATGAATGCAAATTAATCTATTTTTAAACTTTTTTTTGATGCAATAAGATGAGAAAAAATGATAATAAATTAATCTAAATGGATTGAAATGACATGAAAATTAAGCTGACAATGATATGAAATATGAAACTAGAATGAATTGAAAACAAGATTGATCTCACAAAATGCTGATTCGCAAGAAGCTTGATAATTCCTTTGATGTCAATTCACCAGAGTAAGTATGCAAATTCTGTGGATGATTTGTAAAGAGCTGAGCCTTGATTTTATAGAAATCCAGGGCTTGAGGGTGCATGAAAAAAGTCATAAATCACTCTTGATGAACTCAGGTTGATTTTTGAGTTAACAAGAAATTAGAAATAGATAACTCATAAAATCATGCAAAATCATGCAAGAACAACTTTTTAACTCAAATAAGAAGTTTAGATCAACTTTGAACTCAAAATAGATGTTGAGTTTTGAAAACATAACAACTTGAATTGATTTTCTGATTTAAAGTTTAACTGCTCTTTGAATGTGCACAAATAATCATGAATTAATTAAACAAATAAAGTGATTTATCTTCAACTTAATTGATTTTAAATTTAACAATAACTAATTTGTGGGTTAATCAATTATTTTAATCAAACTTTTATTCAAAACTATATTATTAAATATTGACAACTTGGATTTAATCAATTAAATAAACATTTAATCAATTATTCGTAGGAGATTTGATTTATTGTCAAAATTAAATAATATAATTAGGAATAAATAGAATTAAATCTAATTAAATAATTAAGTGGTAGAATTAAATTAATTAATTAAATATTCATCATATTCAATTAATCAACTTTAGGATAAATATGATTTATCACCAAATAATATTTAAAATAAAGATAATTAGAATAAATAGGAATATTGTTAGGAATATTCCTCGATGCAGAATTTATGAGAAAATCAATTAGGATTTCGATAATGTGCAGATGTGCCTTAGGTTAGGACTTCGATGTCGATTTCGTTTGAATTAAAGATGTAGGAGGTTAATGAACCGATAGCCCATTTTTGGGGTATTACATTTTGTCCCTCTTTGAATCACTGTGCAAAGCGCAGTGGTTCAAAGAATAGTCTATGTTTTGATATATGTATGAAACTAATTTGAAAGATTAAAGATTAAAAGATATCAACCCAAGCCCAGAATGATCAAGAATCGAGATGATGCTAGCTATATCAACAATGAATCAGTGATTACGAAAAAGTGCCAAAACGCTTGATTCTGAACCTTATGATTGCGAAGAATTGAGTGACCAATTCCAGACCTCAATGTCCTTGTATGAATCATATTGGTATCACATCCTGAACCCATTAGTTATGAAGAACCAAGGAAATAACACTAATGAACCGATAGTTACGAAAAGCTGATACAGTTTACAAGATAGATTTGGATACTAGATGAATTTGATATGCCCCAAGAGATGATAGATTTGCCCCAAGCGATGAGGACATTAGATGAATCAACAAATAGATGTGGTTTTTGTCTTGATTATTGAGGATTGATTGATAGAATTGAGTTACAGACTTTGAATGATGTGCAATGCCATGCCCCCTTCGGGATCAAAATGGAAATCTGACAAGAAAAGTCAGCGTTAAATGGTTTCAAAGCATGTTAATTTATTTGAGAATTGGTTATACACATTCAAGAACATGTCCTACATTATTTAGAGGTCCTGGAGACCAAGTTGGACTAGGTTAAACCATGTGTTGACCATGGGTGACCAAGTTGAAATTTTCATAGTTTGATGTAAGATAATTAGTTAAGTTAAATTCTAGATTTCTTTGATGATTGAAGGTTGATTATGCAAGTAGTGAATAATATAAATGATCTCAGATTTTGATTTTGATCCCGAAAAAGGATTCTACTTGCTGTTTCATTGGAAGAACCTTCATGTGAGATTCAACTCTTATGATATGTTTTTAGCATTTTTGAAGAATCATTTAAGCATTTAAGTTTAATTCAATAATTTGTGAGATCATGCAATCATGCAAAGTGAAAAATGAAATGCAAACCTAGGACCTAGGACCTAGTCACTGATCATGTGTCGATTTGTTATCATCATTGAACTTTTTAGGTAACTAGATAAATCAATACAATGCCCACTAGTTATGAAACCATAGACATATGAATATTGATTTGTATGCGCAGGAATCAATACAACACCCACTGGTTAGGAAACCATGGAAATATGAATATTGATTTTATTTTTAGAATGTCAGATTAGATATAAGCACCAAGACACAAATGCTAGGATGACCTGAATATCATGTCCATTTTGATATAGCAATTTGTATAAGCATCAAAACATAGATGTCGTGATGACCAGAATATGCCTTACGCACAAACACATCAAACAGTCAAGAGATCATTCTAAATCCAATATGAATTACCTATAGTGACCTTTTATCATTCACATCCTTAAGTAAGATCGCATTTCACAATAGGAGAACTCACTCACTCAAAAAAGACAATAGTTAGATCGAACTTCCTTGAATTTTCCAGGTATCAATGGTCGAGGTATGCATGGCCATCCAATTTGAGATAGAGGTTCTTACAGTTGGACACCATTTCAATCCAGAATTTCCAAAGTTGTTAGATTTTCACATATAAGAAAAAAACAAAGAAAAGATTATGCCCCCAATCATCACTCTCTAAATCCTATAAAGGACATCATTGAAGAGCTCGTGGGAACAAAATATGCAAAAATCTCAATGTGAATAAGTAAGCATACAAGGAGATAAAAGCATGTAAAAAGCATAAATTTTTTTTAGTTTGTGTTTGATGTTTGATTACGTTGTTGTAGGTGCAAAATCCTTTTTGGAGACAAGACAAATTGACTGACTCAGATGAAGCTTCAAATGACTCTGACTGGATATGATACGTCTAAGATACATTGGAGGCCATAGGATATGACTTTGATTGCCCCCAAGTTTGAACATTGATAGGACACAGACGCTTTAGCTGATTGGTGTACAGACTGACTTTATTGAAACAAGGATATATATAGACTAAAGAAGACTAAAAGCTAGGAAAGACCAAGATTGCGTTGATAGATGGAGCATTTTGAAACAAGTGGCGCCCATTTGCCGGGTTTTCACCATCTAGGCAGAGATTCTATTTTTGGTACCAAGGTGCTTGTTTCCAGGTTTTCACCAAGGCACTTTTTCTTTTTCTCATTTTTTTGTATTTTTCATTTTTCCAATTTTTTTGTGAATCATCAAGGTGCCTATTGCTAGGTTTTCACCAAGATGTTCATTTTTTCAGGACTTTTTCCAATTTTAAAGATTTTTTAGGACATTTTACCATAGACTGATTGCCTTAGGTGTAGAATTTCTTCAGATGGAGCATGTTGATTGGTTCTCAGAGTTGTTCTCCTTTAGTCATTGAGAGTTGATAGGCACCAGAGCCAAAAGTAGTAGTGATAACAAAGGGACCCAACCAGTTGGGTTCAAACTTCCCCTTGTGCTCTCTATGTGATTGATTTTTAGGATTCTCTCTCAAAACCAGATCGCCAACTTGAAATTCTCCATGTCTAACTTTCTTGTTGTAACCTCTAGACATTCTCTTTTGATATACTTTGAGATGATCATACGCTACTTGTTTGCGATCATCTAGTAGTTTAAGTTCTTGCAACCTAGACACTCTGTAGTCATCATCAGTTACTAGACCATGCATTCTGATTCTTAGTGATGGGATTTCAACCTCAATAGGTAGTACTGCTTCAGACCCATAAACTAAAGCGAAAGGTGTAGTCCTAGTGGGCATTCTGATACTTGTTTTGTAGGCCTAGAGAGCTGGATTGATCATGAGATGCTAATCTCTTCCTATTTTATTAATTGTATGGTGCAAGATTTTCAATAGATTCTTGTTAGAAGCCTCTACTTGTCCATTCCCTTGAGGATAGTAGATAGATGACCAAAGTTATGTAATCTTGAATTTGGCACATAGATCATCCAAGTCTTTGTTCTTAAATTGCCCACCATTATCTGTGACTATGGAATGTGGAATACTATACCGACATATGATGTAGTTCAAGATAAACATAGATATTTGTTTTCTAGTTGCTTGTGTCAAAGGGACTGCTTCTACCCATTTTGTAAAATAATATGTAGCTGTGATTATATGGGTATGTCCATTAGAAGAATGAGGATGTATAGCTCCTATAAGATCAAAGGCCCATTGATGAAAAGGCCATTGTGTAGTGAAGGGAATTAGATCTCTCCCTGAAGCATGAATTAAGTTGCAATGTACTTGGCACTTTTGACAGTTCTTAGCAAACTTGATAGACTCTTTCTCCATTGCCAGCCAATAGTACCCATCCCTAATAAGTTTTCAAGCTAGTGTTAAACTGTTCAAGTGTGACCCACATATACCCTCATGGACTTCCTCTAACGCATGTTAAGACTCTTCCCATTCTAAACATCTAAGGAGCATACCATCTAGACCTCATTTGTAAAGATCATGACCAATGATGACATACTGGGAGGCATGGCGGATAAGGTATCTCTTTTCATGATGGTTAAAGGTATTGGGGATGATTTGGTCTTTGAGATAGGAGAATAGGTTTTTATATCTGGATGAATCATGACCTACAATAGTGAAAATCATGCGGGTTTCAGGGGAGTCATATGTAGGATAAGATAGTGCTTCCACTAGGAACTCATAGCATAGCTCATGTTCAGGTTGCTGTAATAAAGTAGATAATGTTGCCATTGCATCGACAACCTTATTCTCTATTCTAGGTGTTTGCTCAAATGTGATAGATATGAAATACTTCTTTAGATCATCTACCATTCTCTTGTATGGAATGAGCTTTTTGTCTTTAATTTGGTACACATCATTGACTTGATGGATTACAAGTTGTGAGTCTCCATGAATGTGTAATTCTATTACTCTCCACTCAATTGCCATTTTCATGCCATTAAGAAGGGCTTCATATTCAAAAATATTGTTTGTGCAAGGAAACTTGATTCTAAATGCTTTTGGGATTGAGTATCCTTGAGGAGTTATGAACAATATGCCTACTCCAGATCCACTCTATGTATAGAAGCCGTCAAAGAATAATTGCCATTCTCTAGAAGAAACATTCATGATAGAGGAATCTGGGAATTCCATTTGCATTGGTGTATCATCAAATAAAGGTGCATTTTCTAATTGATCAACAATAACTTGGCCTTCAATAGCTTTTCTTTCAACATATTCAATGTCAAATTCACTTAAGAGCATGACCCATTTGGCTAATCTACTCGTGAGGGAAGATTTACTTAGTAGGTACTTTAGTGGATCAATCTTAGATACTAAATGTGTAGTATGAGCCAACATATAATGTCTCAGTTTCTATGATGCAAAGACCACAGCTAGACAAGCTTTCTCAATCATTGAATAGTTCTTTTTGTATGCCACCAATGTTCTACTGATATAGTATATAGCTCTTTTTGTCTTGTTCTCATCATGTTGTGCAAGCAATGCCCCTAGTGATGTATCTGTAGTGGAGACATATAAGATCAAAGGCTTCCCTTGAATGGGAGGCATCAAGATAGGAGGATTTGATAGATATTTCTTGATATGATTATGTTGGATACAATTGTCTGAAGGACATTGTTGGATTAGCTATGTGTTGTCTTTGATGTCACACAAATGTCATATCAATTATCATTCTTAGTGTCTACCGAGTTTAGTCAGTCAGCTAGGTGGTTTTTAGTGTCTACTGAGATCTCTTAGGTGTTTAAAGGAAACATGACAGGGAAACAGTGTTAACCGAGCCTCCTCAGTTATCGAAGGAAAATTAGTGGTTACTGAGCTCTCTCGGTCTCTGAAGGATGTTGTAGAATTCACTGTGGTTACCGAGTTCACTCGGTCACCAAAGGAAATCTTTTTAGGATTAAAGTTTACCGAGCAAGGTCGGCCCTTCAAAGGATTTTGTTATTATAGTTTGTTTATCCAAGCCGACTGTTATAATAATTTTTAGTGTCGACTTGACAATCTAAATGTTAATTAGAATGGCATATATATATAGAAGGTCAAGTGGTGAATAGAATAGATACAACATGCAGAAATCATTTTGAAGAAAGGTATGTGTGAATTTTGAAGGATGGTTAGATATCCTTGAGGAGCAGCAAAGATTTATTTGATCAGTAAGGATCTAGTGAAGTAGAACAGAGATCTATATTCAACAATTCAGTTTTAGGTCATTTCATTGTTACTCTCTTACAATTGTAGCAGTGATATCAAAATCTCTTAACCGAGTTGGTTTAACAACCATTTTGTAAATCCTCTAACAAGGTGACAGTTCTATTGAATTATTTCAAGACCTCTTACAAGGCCACTCCTAGCAGGGTGATTAAATCCTCTAACAAGGTCACACCTAACAGTGTGTTTTGTAACCTTTTACCGGGTTGGCTTCTAACCGAGCATCACTTCAGAAGAGTGAAAAGAGGTAACTAGTTACATTGGTGGTTTTTCCCATATTGGGTTTCCACGGTAAATCTGGTGTCTCTTGTGTTCATGTTATTTTCTTTATTCATGTAAGTTAATCAGTGATGAATGCTTAAGAATAGTTTAATTATTACACACTTCAAGGATCAAGTTTCAACATTTCTCTATATGTTTACTAAGTGGCAACAGTAAATAATTTGTTAAGATATCTAAGGGATGAGTGGTAATATTTTTTTGGTTAACTGATTCACCCCCCCTCTCAGTTACTACATCTATATTTCCAACAATTGGTATCAAAGCTTTTGGTGCTTGCAGGAAGGGTTTCAAGGACCTAAGCTAAAGATCTGGACGTCTTACAAAAGAGAAATTCCAAGGCTTAACAGAAATAACTTTTCAACATGGCAAGGTCTTATGAGACTTTATCTGGCTTCCATTGGTGATTTAGGATGCAAATATATTGATCAAGAATATACAATTCCTACTGACACATTAATTGTTGAAGACATTGTAGAGAAGAAGAACCATAACATTATGATGATAGACATTGCATCAGCTCTTAGCTATGAAGAATTTGATGAAATCAAAGACTACACAATTTCTCATGAAATGTGGAACAAGCTGAAGAAAATCTATGGCGATGATCACAATGTGAAGAGAGCCAAAGCAGAGAGCCTAAGAGGACAGTTTGATCAGATGAAAATGAGAGAAGAAGAAAACATTGCAAAATATGTTGAAAGGATCAAGACAAGTGTTAGTGCAATCAGAGCTTCTGGAGGAAAAATTGATGATGAAACTGTTATAAGTAAGGTTCTTAGAACATTACTTCCTATTTATGCAATAAGAGTTTCTACTATTCAAGAAAGAAGATGTGAAGAAAATCACAATATAACTTTGGATGCCTTAGTTGGAAGATTGACAACTATGTTCCAACTTCTAAAAATATTGAATCAGCTTTTGAGGCCAAACTTTCACTCAAGAAAGGGAAGAAAATCCAATCAAAAAGTGAAGAAGAATCAGAGGAAAGTTCTGATAGCGATCTTGAAGTTATTGAAGCATTACTTGCAAAGAAGTATTCAAGAGGCAGAGGAAAATACAAAGGTAAAAATCCCTTAATCTATTTTTCATGTGAAGAAATTGATCATATTGCAGCTAGGTGCCCAAACAAGCAAAGCAAAGATGAGAAGAAAAGTTACAAGTACAATGGCAAGAAGAATTTCAAATCATTCAAGGATAAAGGTAAGAAAACATGTTTTTTTGCTAAAGATTTGGATGATAGTGAAGAAGAAATTGTTTTCATTGCTATAAAAGATGAATCTGATAATGATGAAGATGAGATGGCACTTATCTCTCATATAAGCAAAAATGATACATGGATTATAGATAGTGGATGTTCACATCATATGACTGGTGACAGGACAAAGTTTGAACACTTTGAAAACTTTGATGGTGGTAATGTAAGGTTTGGAAACAATGAACCTTGTTGTATAAAAGGAAAGGGATGAATTTCATTAACCAAAGAACTTATATGTGATAATGCATATTGGGTTGAAGGACTAAAGCATAATCTTCTAAGTGTAGCACAACTAATTAACATTGGATTCAAAGTTGAATTCATGAATGGCAAAGCAAGACTACTGGATGACAAAGGAAAACTGATACGATCAGGCAAACAAACCAAAGGTAACTTGTTTTATCTTGATCTTGGTGATTACTCATGTTTTATTGTTCAAATTGAAGAAAGTTGGTTATGGCACAAAAGGTTATGTCATGTAAATTTTGACAACATGATGAAAATAAGCAAATTCAAGAAAGTAAGAGGTATTCCTACTTTGAAGAAACCTGATGTTGGTCTATGCAAGAATTGTCAAATTGGTAAAATGGGAAAGTCTAGTTTTAAAAGTAAAAACTATTAGTCTAAAGATATTTTGGAAATTGTGCATACTGATTTATGTGGACCTATTGGAATTGAGAGCTATACCAGAGAAATTTTTTTTATTCTCTTTCTTGATGATTACTCTAGAATGATGATTGTTATGTATTTAAGAGAAAAATCAGAAGCATTTGAGAAGTTCAAATGGTATTTAGCCAGAGTAGAAAAGGAAATAGGAAAAAGAATAAAATGCTTGAGATCAGACAGAGGTGGTGAATTCATCTCCCATGAATTCAATAATTTCTGCATTGAAAGAGGAATCAAAAGACAGGTATCAGCCCTGAGAACTCCTGAGTAGAATGGAATAGCTGAAAGAAGGAACAGATCTATCATGGATTGTGCAAGGAATCTAATGATTGAAAAGAACATTGCTATGAAATATTGGAAGGAAGCTATTAGCACTGTAGTTCATACCTTGAACCAAGTACAGCTGAGAAAAGATACATTCAAGACTCCGTATGAGCTATGGTATGGCTACAAACCAAATGTAAGTTCCCTAAAAGTAGTTGGTAGTAAATGTTATATCTTAAAAGAATCTAGAAAAGGAAAATTTGATGTAAAAAGTGATGAAGGAATATTTTTGGGATATTCTTGCAAAAGCAAGGCATATAGATGTCTAAATTTGTCTACTCACAAAATCATAGAAAGTGCACATGTGAGAATTGATGAGTTTGCAGAAAAGACTGAAGAAGAAAGCAAAAAGGAACCAGAGGATTACAAAAAAATTGTTTACATCGAACCTGATACATTGCCAGACACATCTGTCAATAAGGAAACTACATCTACCAAGCCCAGTATAGTAACCGAGTCACAAGAAGAAGTTCAAACTGAGTCACAAAGTACTGAGTCTCAGTTTGAAGCTACCGAGCAAGTATCTACCAAGCCCGAGCAACTTGAACCTGAAGATGAAGAAGATGACAATGTAACTCATTCAGGAAGCAAGGAACCTGTATTGGCCAAGTACGTCAGAAAGCATCATAAACCAGATCAGATTATTGGAAACAAATCAGATGGTACTATGATAAGAAGTAAACTAAAAGGTGCATGTTTATTTGCTAATTTTGAACCTAAAAATGTCAAATATGCATTAGAAAATGAAAGTTGGATTGAGGCTATGAATGAAGAAATAGAGCAAATAGAGAAAAATAAGACATGGACTCTTGTACCTAGGCCTAAAGATAAAAATGTAATTGGGACAAAATGGGTATTCAGAAATAAGTTGAATGAAGATGGTCAAGTATCAAGAAACAAAGCAAGATTGGTATGTAAAGGATATTATCAAGAAGAAGGAATAGATTATGGAGAGAATTTTGCTCTTGTTGCAAGACTAGAAGGTGTGAGGACTTTACTTGCATATGCAGCACATAAAGGATTTAAGGTATATCAGATGGATATAAAATCTACATTTCTCAATGGTATTCTTGAGGAAGAAGTCTACATTGAGCAACCTGAAGGTTTTATTGATCCAGACAAAAGGGATATGGTCTGCAAATTACACAAAGCATTGTATGGTCTGAAACAAGCTCCTAGAGCATGGTATGAAAGATTACATAACTATCTTACTCAGATTGATTTCAAAAGAGCTAATGACAATAGTAATTTATACATCAAAGAAGGATCAGATAACAAAATTGTTTTGGTAGAAATATTTGTGGATGATACTGTGTTTACAGGAAATGATGATCAGTGCAAAGAATTTTCAGAGCATATGAACAAAGAATTTGAAATGTCTATATTTGGTCAGATAAATTTTTTTGTTGGACTTCAGATTCAGCAGAACAAAAATGGTATCTACATTACTCAGTCTAAATATATCAGGGAAATACTTAAGAAATTTGGTATGGAAGATTCAAAACCAGTTGGTACACCCATATGTACTGGACTGAAGCTTACCAAAGATGATGATTCAAAAGAAGTAGATCAGACCTTATACAGATCAATGATTGGAAAATTACAGTATGTAGTACACACAAGGCCTGATATTGCCTTAGTAGTTGGTATAGTGGCAAGATTCTCGGCTAAACCCAGAGAAAATCACATGATGGCAATCAAAAGAATCTTGAGGTATTTAAGGGGAACTGAAGATTATGGCTTGTGGTATAAATTTGGAGGCAATCTGGATTTAAAAGTGTTTACTGATGCTGATTGGGAAGGAAACATTGATGATAGAAAGAGTACAAGTGGTGGAGCATTCTTTCTTGGCAAGAGGTTAGTATCTTGGACTAGTAAAAAGCAAAACTACACATCCCAATCCACAGCAAAAGCAGAACATGTTGCTACAGCAGTAAACTGCTCTAATATTGTATGGTTTAAACAGCTTTTGGAAGGCATGAAGGTTGAGATGAAAGAACCAGTTGTTATATTTTGTGATAATACAAGTGCAATAAATATTTCAAAGAATCTAGTAATGCATTCCAAAACCAAGCACATTGCAATAAAATATCACTTTGTCAAAGAATTGGTGCAGGACAAGGAAACCAAATTGGAATATATTCATACAAAATAACAAATTGAAAATATCTTCACCAAGCCACTACCTAAGGATGCATTCTTGTATCTAAGAGGCAAGTTAGGGGTCACTTCCCTATCTGAGGTTCACTAAATAAAGTTTTAGTGATGCATCAACCAGAACATGTTGAAGATCAATCAGTTGATGCAACATAGTCAGGGAATCATTGCATATGAATCAGTACATAAGGTACATTGATATTTACCGAAACTGTGTAAGTTGTCTTTGGCATGTGTTGTCAAAGAGGGAGAGTTTGCTGTCATTTCAAGAAATTTCTAAGAAGAATAATTTGAGAAGTTAAGAGGGAGAGTTCTTAGTCAGAAAGAAGTTTGAAGATGATGGGAATCAGAATGAAGCTAAGGATATGTTTCTTACTCTTGGTTTCTCTGTAAAATTTCATTATGCTATGACATGTTGTGTTGCCATCAATGCCAAAGAGGGAGATTGTTGGATACAATTGTCTGAAGGACATTGTTTGATTAGCTATGTGTTGTCTTTGATGTCAGACAAATGTCATATCAATTATCATTCTTAGTGTCTACTGAGTTCAGTCGGTCAGCTAGGCGGTTTTTATTGTCTACCGAGATCTCTCGGGTGTTTAAAGGAAACATGACAAGAAAATAGTGTTAACCAAGCCTCCTTAGTTATCGAAGGAAAATTAGTGGTTACCGAGCTCTCTCGGTCTTCGAAGGATGTTGCAGAATTCACTGTGGTTACCGAGTTCACTCGGTCACCAAAGGAAATCTTTTCAGGATTAATGTTTACTGAGCAAGGTCATCCCTTCAAAGGATTTTGTTATTATAGTTTGTTTATCCAAGCTGACTGTTATAATAATTTTTAGTGCCGACTTGACAATCTAAATGTTAATTAGAATGACATATATATATAGAAGGTCAAGTGGTGAATAGAATAGATACAACATGAAAAAATCATTTTGAAGAGAGGTATGTGCAAATTTTGAAGGATGGTTAGATATCCTTGAGAAGTAGCAAAGATTTATTTGATCAGTAAGGACCTAGTGAAGTAGAACAGAGATCTATATTCAACAATTTAGTTGCAAGTCATTTCATTGTTACTCTCTTACAATTATAGCAGTGATATCAAAATCTCTTAACCGAGTTGGTTTAACAACTATTTTGTAAATCCTCTAACAAGGTGACAGTTCTATTGAATTATTTCAAGACCTCTTACAAGGCCACTCCTAGCAGGGTGATTAAATCCTCTAACAAGGTCACACCTAACAGTGTGTTTTGTAACCTTTTACCGGGTTGGCTTCTAACCGGGCATCACTTCAGAAGAGTGAAAAGAGTAACTAGTTACATTGGTGGTTTTTCCAGTATTGGGTTTCCACGGTAAATCTGGTGTCTCTTGTGTTCATGTTATTTTCTTTATTCATGTAAGTTAATCAGTGATGAATGCTTAAGAATAGTTTAATTATTACACACTTCAAGGATCAAGTTTCAGCATTTCTTTGTATGTTTACCGAGTGGCAACAGTAAATAATTTGTTAAGATATCTAAGGGATCAGTGGTAATATTTTTTTGGTTAATTGATTCACCCCCCCCTCTCAGTTACTGCATCTATATTTCCAATAGATTAAAGTTCTTTTCACATTCCTCACTCCATGCAAAGGTCACACCTTTATGTAATGTCTTTGCAAAAGGTTGTGATATGTTTGCTAGCTGAGATATGAAGCATCTGATAGATTGAACTCTACCTTGCAATGTCCTCATTTGACTGATGTTCTTGGGAGGTTGCATCTCCATTATAGCCTTTACTTTAGTTGGATCAAATTCAATGCCCTTCTTTGAAACTATGTATCCTAAGAGCTTTTTAGAAGTGACACCAAAAGCACACTTCTTAGGATTTAGTCTGAGACTAAATTTTTCCATTCTGTCTAGTATCTTGCTCAAGTCATTTAGATGTTCAGCTCTAATCATAGATTTTGCTAAAGTATCATCAACATAATCCTCCATAGTCCTATGGATCATGTCATGAAAAATAGAAGTCATAGCTCTCTGATATGTAGCACCGGCATTCTTAAGCCCAAATGACATGACATTCCAACAGAAGGTACCCCATGCACATGTGAAAGTAGTTTTCTCTTGATACTCTGGAGCAATTTTTATTTGATTATATCCAGAAAAACCATCCATCAAAGAATACATCTCAAAGCCCACAGTCATGTCCACTATCATATCAATGTTAGGTAATGGAAAATCATCCTTAGGGCATGCTTTGTTTACATCTCTAAAATTTGTGCATACTCTTATTGATTTGTCTAGTTTTGAAATAGGTACAATATTCAAGATCCATTCTGCATAATCAATAACTTGGATAAATTTGGCTTTTAGGAGCTTCTCTAATTCAACTTTTACCAAGAGTGCAACATGTGGATGCATCTTTCTCAATTTTTGCTTAACAGGTTTAACATTTGGAGCTATAGGTAAATGGTGCATTATAAGATTAGGATCCAATCTTGGCATATCTGAATTTTTCCATGCAAAGTTGATCTTTTTCTCTGTTAAGAATGTTGTAAATTTTTTCTTTTCTTCTTCTGATAAGGATTGTGCTACATGGATCAATTGTGGTTCTTTTGTTGATCCCAAATTGATAGATTGAGTGGGCTCAATTAGAACTAGAGATTTGTCCTATAAATGACTCAAAAGGACATCAAATATCTCATCCTTAGACACCTCAGAGAGGTTTTCACCTTCAAATATGTCTTTTATTTTTACTTTTGTAGGTTCTGAGACTGCCACAAAGTGGTTTTCACCCTCAAAACTCCTTTTATTTTTATTCTTATTCTTATTTTTCTTACTAAGATACTTGATGTCTGACTTCGTCATACTAATGCTTGGCTCACTGATGGAATTCCTCATAGGTTCAATTGCATTTAGGTAGCAAGAAAGGGCATAGTCATTGGGAAATGTATAAATACCTTGGTTCAAGTTGGTGGATGTGATGTTAAGAAGATTAGGGCATTGGATAGTCAAAGTGGTGAAAGATTGGGAAAGAGTGTTTACGGATATGGATCTTTCATCATTGGTCCTAACCCAACACTTGACGTCAAAGGTGATATTACAACTTAAGACATTCAATTCATGAATAGGCTCAATGTCATTGTGGAAATCTACTTCAGCTATTGGTGGATCAGACTCGATAAGTTCATCATTTTGCTGTAGACTTACATTAGGTTGAGGTGCATATTGGTGAATAACATCAACATGCTTTTCTATAACAAGTTCATCTGGTTCTGGAATGACTCCCCATTCATAGCCATTTGATTCATCTTTTGTTTCTTCATCTAGACCTCTAGGAAATCTAAGAACATGAGTAAATTCAAGATGAATACCCCCAAAAGGGTTACCCTTAGATTCTGATTTGAATTCATACTCATAGGAATCTATCTCAGAATAACTACCACCTTCCTATTTTTGATTGCCTTCGAGATTAGGTAGTTCTTGTGTTGCAACTATCTCTTGCTCTATAGTAGGTTCTTGTGTTTCTACTACATTAATTCTTTTTATTGGATCATCTTCAACTTCAAGGAGGTCTTTTATTTCTTTAGGAAAATGCTCAAAAGGAATGAGCTCATCAGTGGTGTTTGAATCATCACTATTAGATTGTTCAATTATTTCCCCCTTTAGTTGATTTGCTACGAAAGGCTCAATTTGTTCTAGAACATGCAGGGAGTTCTTGCTAAGATAGAAAGGCTTCTTCATGTATCCTAGACCTATTGTATTCTTGTTTGATCAGCCATGATGATCAAGAGGCAATAGAAGACCTTTACCCTATAGTCCGAGAGGTCCCTTTCCTTTATATCCCATCTTTGTGTTCAATTTATCCCCTGGGCCATATGACTTAGAAGGGATATTTGGTATTTTAGCATCACATTTTTGAACAACTTGAGATTTAGGTTCATCTTTGTATAGCCATGTGAGCACAAATTCATCCTCTTCAAACTCCTGTTTAGATACTTGTTCTGCAACAAAATTTCCTCTATATGCTTCAAGAGGTTCTTTAAATTTGAGCTTGGACAGTTTTAAAGTTTGTCCATAAGACTTAGGAGAGATAGGGAGAGATGTCAAAGATAAGACTGTCTCTATAGTATATTCTCCCATACTATTTTCTTTGATTTTAACCTCTTTAGCAATGTCTTCCATCTTGGAGGTTGAAGCAACGTCTAGCTACTTAGTGGAAGATTCTCTATTATTGGGAACAAGTTTATCTGCACTCTCTTTCAAGGTATTGCAAGTTGTATATAGATCAACTGGAATCATCACCTCAACTCCTTCATAAGGAAATTTCAAACAGTGATGGAATGTAGAGGGAATGGCTTTCATGTCATGTATCCAGGGTCTTCCTAGGAGGATATTGTAAGCCAAAGGTAGATCAAGAACTTGACATATAGTATCTATGATGACAAGACCTGCTCTGATAGGTAGGACAATAGTTCCCTTAGAAGATCTTTCTTTCTCATCATATGCTTTGATAGTTATCTTCTTCCTGGGATCAATGGCCATTTTTGAAAATCCCAATTGTGTAATCAAGCTGAAAGATCAAATGTTTAGGCCAGCGCCTCCATCTATCAACACACGTTTGACACAATGGTTTTGGATCAAGACTTCAATATGAAAAGGCTAGTTATGCAGATGAATCAAGGATTTATCATCTTCCTCTGAAAAGGAAATGTACTGTGGAGACGTAAGATGACCAGCCATAGTCTGGAATCTATCTAAATCAAGGTCATCAGGAACATTGGATCTGAGTAGCGCTTTGTCTAGAATGGCTCTATGAGCTAGAGATATCCGAAGCAACTCAAACATGGATATTTTAGCATGTGTGCTGGAGTTGTTGGACAATACTGTATGAAGTAGGCCTTGTGTCTTTAGGATTTGAAGATTTAGATGTAGCCTTCTATTTAGAAGTAGATGAAAGATTGAAAGACACCTAAGGGACATTTGATGAATTTGGTATTTGTCCTTGTAGGTGTGCCTAAGCTTGTGATCGAGTAACTGCATTAGCTGATTGATTATCTCTATCTCTTCTTACAATTGTGATGACATTGCAACACTGAGATAGGCATGGTTCAACCATATTGATAACATCATTGTTTCCTTAGTAGGCATAATTGACTTTAGCACCCATATTAGGTTGAGAAGAATAATCTTCTTTACCATGTTTAGGAAATGGTTATGTGAATGTTGTATGATCGTTATTGCTCTTATGATTGTCAATCATGATGTCGCCGTTATCAATTTTGTCTTGTATAATGTGCTTCAAGCGAATACAGTTATTAGTCTTATGACCTTTATTGCGATGGAGTTCACAGAAATCATTCTCTCTCCACCATTTCAGTTTAGGTTATGGATCAAAGACTTTCATCTCAGGCAAGTAGATGATTTTGTTTGCTAATAGAGTTTTCATGGCAGATTCCAAGGATTCTCCAAGAGGAGTGAATTTGCGATTAGGATCTGTAGCCCAAGGTTTGTAATCATATGACTTTTTGTTGGACTCTATGGATTTGGCTTCAGAAGCTTTGATGGCTTGGGTACCAATAGTAAGATTGAAAGCAGGTGCCTTAGATGGGGCATGAATATTATCAACAATGCCATCTGTGATAACACCTTTATTCTTGTTCCAATTTTTGTTCTTGTCCTTAGAACTAGATCCAGATTCATACTTGTCTTTTTGAAGTGATATGTCTCCTTTTTGCACAAGTACTTTCTCAATTTTGATCGCATTATCTACCATCTTGTCAAAATATGTATGATTTTGCATTTGTAAAGGGTAGTTGATTTCTGGAACAAGATTTTTGATGAAGAGTTCCAGCTTCTCAGTTTCTGTAATAGGTCTAGCATATAGAGAAAATTTCTTCCTCCACCTCTTGAGAAATGTTAGGAATGGTTCTCTTGGATATTATTTTAGATTGTAGATGTCGATCACGAATGTTGAATATTGTAGGAGTATTATTGATAGAACAGTTTGATTAACTCCTCAAAAGTTTTGATAGTAGGGGGCATTCTAGAGAACCAATGAATGGTTGCTCCTCCCAGAGATCGAGGGAAAAGACACATTAAGTAGGTTGGTTCATGCATAAACTCCATAGATTGAGTATAGAATTCTCTGACATGATCTTGAGGGTTAGAGTTTCCATCATACTTATCATGTTTAGGCATCTCCACTCTTTTAGGGAATGATGACATGTACAAGTCTTTATCAAATGGAAAAGGACATAGAGCCTCCATGGAGAACTCTTTAGGTTCCTTTTCTTTCTCAAGTTTGTTAAGTTTGACTTGCATGGCATGCATCTATTTCATCATAGCCATGATAGGAGTTTCTTCTTCATGTGTAATGATATCTTCCACATTAAATTTTGGAGGAAGTTTAGCTCCTTGATGAGCTAACTCTAGAAAGTATGCTTCTCTATCTTCCTTCAAGAAATGTTTCATCATTCTTTTGAAGTCATCATCATTTTGATATCGAACAATTTCAGAAGGTGTAGGTTCTTGATCCATACTATGTTGAGATTGGTGTCCTTGAGACCCGTGATGTGTCCCTCTATGAGACATGTTAGGAGTTTTAGGGCTCCCTGGATTAGATTGAGGTGGGGTTTGTTGATTACCTCTGTGAGTTGATGGAGGGGGTACGTAACCAGTTTTGAATCAAAAATTACCAAGATTGTCGTCTTTGTAAAGACCAAAATTGTAGAGTTGTTCAAGAGTTGGACCCTTTTGAGTAGTCAAAGGTACAATGTTAAGTGCTTCTCTAGATTTCTTGTGAGAGCAAGCTCTAGTTTCCACCATTAACCTCGGGTGAAGCAAAAGAATAAGATGAAGACAACTGAAGAATGAATTGATTCTAGAAGATCAAATGATGCAACCTTGTCAAGATTGAAGTGATTAAAGAATAGATCAAACATAAATGAAGGATACTGTGCCATAGTAGTGTGGGTAGACGCCCAACAGATGGCGGGCACGAGCTCACAACACTTAGCCGTTTAGTAAAAAGATTGAATTTTGAAAATAATTTTGATAAGGTTTTGACACAAGATGAAAAAGACTCAAATCGATAAATCAGAAGGTTAAATCAGACTCAAGTGACCACTTTAGGAAAATGAATGTATTCGTTATAGGTTCTGCTCTATTCCTAACACAATGATTTGTTTGACAGATTCTGGAAATAGGCTGTAAAATTAGATTTCTGACAAATTTGACCAATCTCTGACAACTTTGACTTTGGCTTTGATACGAGTTTTGAAATTTTAGGATGACTTTTGACACCAGAAAGGATTTTTTGCTTCAGATTTGCAATTTTTTAGTTTTCAGTACCAGTTTGTTTGCAAATTTTTCTGTCCAATTTTTGAAGATCTGTGTAAAAGTTTGTCTCAAGTAACCAAGAAGATATCAAGCACACAAAATAGAAAGCAAGGGAAGCAAGAAATCATCTGAAAACAATGAACAAGGGAAAAAGCAACCTTGTGCATGAACAAGCAATAGTGACTTATTGTGCTAATCCCTAGAAGTGCTAATTGTGTATGTTCCAAATTTTTTTTCAATAATGCACATATTCCTAGAAAAATAATTTTTTTTTGGCCTCACTAGGGTTTGTAGTAATGGTCTGACTCTGCAGTGATCTCAAGAGGGCGAACTCCAATCTAGGTATACCAGGGTTTTGACATAGTCCAAGAAATTAATCAATCAGGAGCTGCTAGGGAGATCTGATAGCCCAACAAGAGACCACACCTGTGAAGATTTCCTCTACAAGGACATTTATATAGTGGCTACTGCTACCATGACGAAAATGGCTATTACCGCTTGAGGTTCCATCCACATGGTTGACCAAATTAAGTGAATGTCCACTATGGTTAACCCTCTCTAAAGGTGACTCATAAAAGATACCACAGGGGGACTAGATTAGATTCAAGGATCTGGGTTTCTGGTACTATCCAAAAAGGAAGTAGAGCATAATCCCCTAACCTCTTCACTTCACCAAGACAAAGCAGATAGATTAATCTGACATGCTAAGACCAAGATTATCTCACAAAGATCTATGACCTCAACCTCTTATGATCTATCAACCTCTCCAGAGAGAGAATGTATCAATCAAAAGTTGAAGATACACGAATCTAGTAGAACGTGAGACTTTCTCAGTACCTTCCCTACCTACAAGGGGATCCTTCGTCAAGAGGAGCTTCACATGAATAAACAAGAGAAAGAAGCTCAATCTCTCAAGATCATCCACAAATAGTGTTCATAGGGCCTATTTACTATGTGTAACAGATATGCAAAAAGAAAATCTATGTTTGTTTTATAGCCCAAAAATTGAAGTCTGATTTATGAAAGTAGTAAAGGCACTCAAGCTAGACACGTGAGATGTTCATTTTATGTCCAAATTGAAATTTTTTTAGATGTAGTAGAATACCTGAATTCCCTCGCAATGCGCTTAGTAGATTTTACCTGATTTTTAGTTTTGTTAAGCAATCCCACGCAAGCAAGCCACAAACTCTCTGATAAGAAAATAAGTAAACAAGATATGCAACGTATATTCAACTTCTGAAAACCCTAGGGTTAGATCTAAAAATAAATTATTAAGAGAAATAATAAGCAGAAACTAATCTAAATGACAACTCATATCATTCATTGAACCATGTGAAAAATAAGTGCATACCCATCACAAAATTTTATTTTTTTGTTGCATTTGACCTAGTCAATAGGATCTAATTTTTTTGATATGATTTTGGCCACAAAAATAGAAATACAAAACAAAGACCCCTACTAAAAAATAGAGAACTTTCCAAAAATGTAAAATTTTTAAAAAAATCTCTTCATTTGTGCCCTAGAGACCCATTTTACCAAAATAGACTAGTTTTTGTAAATTGACTATTTGAGCTACTATATTGCATCCAAATTTAAAACACAAAGAATGGACCCCATATAGAATTTAAATATCTTTCTGAAAATGTAAAAATTTCTAAAAAATATGTTGATTTGCATCAGAAATTAATTTTTTCTAGAAAATCAAGAAAAAATTATTAAAAATTCAAAAAATCTTAGAAAATTCTGAATTTTTTATTGAATCTTCCCTGATATGTTTCCAACCTGAAAAAAACATTTCAAACCAAAACCCCAAGCCGTTTGGGAGATAAAATTAAATATTTTTAACTTTAGGGTTTTAGCTCTAAAAAAATAAATCAAAACCAACATGTAAAGGTGGGTTGCCCCATGGTGGGCGCCAAAAATATGTGTGTGAATTTTGTACCTAGCTATAGACACAACACTTCAGTGAAACATTAGAGGTTAGCAAAAATCAAAATATGCAAATAAGAACAATATAGCTAACCAGGCGATTTACTGCCTTCTAGTAGGTGCTAGTATGGTATTCTCAAATTAGACTGAGATTAGTGACAATGCAACACCTAAACGAAGGATTTAAATGATGAAAGCAATAAAATATGAATACAAATTAATCTATTTTTTTAAAAAAAATTTCAATGCAATAAGATGAGAAAAATTGATAATAAATTAATCTAAATGGATTGAAATGATATGCAAATTAAGCTAATAATGATATGAAATATGAAACTAGAATGAATTGAAAACAAGATTGATCTCACAAAATGTTGATTCGCAAGAAGCTTGATGATTCCTTTGATGTCAATTCGCCAGAGTAAGTATGCAAATTCTATGGATGATTTGTAAAGAGCCGAGCCTTGATTTTATAGAAATCCAAGGCTTGAGGGTGCATGGAAAAAGTCATAAATCACTCTTAATGAACTCAGGTTGATTTTTGAGTTAACAAGAAATTAGAAATAGATAACTCATAAAATCATGCAAAATCATGCAAGAACAACTTTTTAACTCAAATAAGAAGTTTAGATCAACTTTGAACTCAAAATAGATGTTGAGTTTCAAAAAGATAACAACTTGAATTGATTTTCTGATTTAAAGTTTAATTGCTCTTTGAATGTGCACAAATAATCATGAATTAATTAAATAAATAAAGTGATTTATCTTCAACTTAACTGATTTTAAATTTAAAAATAACTAATTTGTGGGTTAATCAATTATTTTAATCAAACTTTTATTCAAAACTATATTATTAAATATTGACAACTTGGATTTAATCAATTAAATAAATATTTAATCAATTATTCGTAGGAGATTTGATTTATTGTTAAAATTAAATAATATAATTAGGAATAAATAGAATTAAATCTAATTAAATAATTAAGTGGCATAATTAAATTAATTAATTAGATATTCATCATATTCAATTAATCAACTTTAGGATAAATATGATTTATTGCCAAATAATATTTAAAATAAAGATAATTAGGATAAATAGGAATATTGCTAGGAATATTTTCCGATGTAGAATTTATGAGAAAATCAATTAGGATTTCGATAATGTGTAGATGTGCCTTAGGTTAGGACTTCGATGTCAATTTCATTCAAATTAAAGATGTAGGAGGTTAATGAACCTATAGCCCATTTTTGGGGTACTACAATTATCACATTTGATTTTATCATTTATTAGTAAACATCCTTTTCGTCTAACCATACATGGTGAATCATTACCCATTTTTACTGATCCTCCATTATATTGCTCAAGATGATCAAACTTTTCTTCATCACCAGTCATGTGATGTGTACAACCACTATCAATGATCCATGTATCATTTTTATTAACTTTAGAAATGAGTGTTGTCTCTACATATCTTTCTTCTTCCTTAGAATCATCCTTCATCGCAACAAATACTACTTCAACATCATCATCTGTGTCAGAATCATTATCATTCTCTTAAGAAATGTAACATACCTTTTTTTCCCTTATCATTGTTGTCTCAGCTATCCCTATTGTAGTGTCAGTAACTTCTGTTGTTTCTGCTTCCATAGCTTCCTTCACTAGATCGATCTTTGTTTCTATCATCTTCTTTCTTGTTTGGGCATCTAGCAACAATATGACCAACTTCTTTGCAGTTAAAACATGCTAAAGGTAATTTACCCCTATATCTACTTTTACCTTTAGGTAACCTCCAGGCCATAAGAGCTTCAAGTTCATCAAGCTCATCATCAGTGTTACTATCATTATCATTCGTATTATTTCTACTGCTAGACTTACCGATCTCCAGAGAAGACATAAAGGCAGACTCAACAGGTGGTACAACACTATTATCAAAGTTGTTTACCTCAAAAGTTGTTATCTTACCAATCAAATTATCAAGAGTGAGAGTACTGCCAGGTGCAGACCTCATTTCATGTATTGCAGATATTTTGATTGCATAAACAGGCAATAAGGTCCTTAGAATTTTACTTATCACTGTATCTTCATCAATGACACCACCCGATCCTCTGATAGAATTAACTACCTCCTTTATTCAGTTTGTATACTACATTATATTTTCTCCTTCTTTCATTTTCATATCATCGAATCTCCCTCTTAAAATTTTAGCTCTGGCTCTCTTGACATTAACATCACCACTATAAAATTGAGCAAGTTTATCCCACATTTCTTTTGAGGTAAGTCAATCCTTGACATCTTCAAATTTGACATCTGGTAGAGCGGGAACAATCTCCATCATAGTAAAATTATGCTCATGTCTATCTCTCAATTGATCAAGAGTCAAAGGTCCTTTAGGCGGTGCTAAGTAGCCATTATCTAATAGGGTGAGGGAAGAATTTCCAATTCCAAATATATGAAGTCTCATTCAGCTTTTCCATATTGTAAAGTTGTCCTTGTTCAACTTTGGTACTTCCCTCTTATACATTTTGTGATCTTTCTGTTGAAGTCCTTAAAACTCTATTCCAAGAAACCAATATACTCTGATACCAATTGTTAGAATGATTGAGAGGGGGGGTGATTCAGTTAGATTAGTTATCCAATAGTCCCAATTCCAAAATGTATCTCTTAAAACAATTTGAGAAAATATCTGCAGCTCGGTAACACAAAATACTAAACTGTCTATGTCTTTACCTATTACCAGTTAACTACTCACTGTGATTACTGACCAATTAAAATATGCAATATGTAAAGTATGATAACCAAACATTCATCATAGAAACACATAACACAATGATTTAACATGGAAACCCTGTTAAGGGAAAAACCACTTGGGACTGGTAACCCAAAATATTTTTCAATCTTCTAAAGTGAGCTCGGTGAAGAGCCAACTTTGTTAAAGGTTACAAAACACATTGTAAGGTGTGACCTTGTTAGAGGATTTAAGACTAACAGTTATTGTCCAACTAGCATTCACTATGGGGTTGACAAGATAACAATGTACATTCTATGAATGACATAGGGCAATCACAAGACTTTTAAGTCCACTCGATTAAGAGTTTTTTCTATTAAAATGGTTAAAATAAAATAGTAGGTGATCTAATTACAATACAACTTGATTTTGCAAATGTTCAGATCTATTCTAAGCTCATAAAAATCCTCTGATCAATATTTCAATTCAGTTCTTCAATATTCAATAAGTTACTGTCCCTCGGTAAAAGCTCTCTAATTCTCGGTTAACTCTATAGTTTGGTTCTCCTTCAACTAGTTTGATCAGGCATGCATGAAGCTGTGTTCACATGATATCTCTGTAGTCTCCTTCTTCCGACATCATTTCAACAATGAAACCAATATCTCTTATATAGACAAGTAAACTATTTTCTTTTCATCCATCAAATTTTGCCGCTTAATCTCCTTCGTTGATTTTTCTGCTTAAACCTTCCTTGGCAAATGTTTCAATAACTCATTTCAATTCCATCCTTTAGATATTTTTCAAATTTTTTTAGCCATTGATCTCATAAAAAACTTTATCTTCAACCTCAAAATCATACACATTCCAGCTCATCAATTTCTATCAGCTAAACTAAACATTTAGTTCTTTCATCCATACTCAGTTAACGAAGAAATGTGTTGGTGAACACAAGCTCAATTAATACCGTCATTCAGTATACACTACACTATCTTGGTGTATACTGAAGTGCTTCATTTACCGACCACACTGCTTTGTTAAGTTTTTCTTCCAACTTCATAACAGATTAATGCAACATAATCAAGTCAATAATATGAAGTCATAGACTCATCAATAAGTTACAAAGAGTATTCCTTATCCTCATCTGTCATATCCATCTTCCTTTATGTAGATATCTTAGCTCTTCATCTTTTCTCCTCTTTTACAAATGTTTAGATATTGCAACTCTCATGATACGTACTATCAAAACTAGTTGACATCAATGACAACATGATGACTGATTTAATTATCTTACATATCATTTCAGTACTCGGTGATCTCTAATCATTGATCTTCAAGTCATTCAGGTATTCAATCAGTTGTAGTTCATCACCTGTCACTCATGTTAAAACATTTCAAATCCTTTGTAGTGACTATGCTATTATGAGATTGACTAATACTTTCCTTCCTACTTTCAAAACTATCATTAAGAATTTGTGTGATGGACCTATTACTCTTTTGGATTATGTGAAGAATTTGGTAGATGATACACCATTTCCTAATCTTCCTAATCCTAATCCTATGTTTCCTGAACCATTTCCTAATCTTCCTAATCGTAATCCTATCTTTCCTAATCCATTTCCTAATCTTCCTAATCCTAATCCTATCCTTCCTAATTTGATTCCTAACATTCATAATATTCCTAATTCTCCATCTGCTATTCCTAGTTCTTCCCACACTTATGATGGGGCTCAAACTATGGTTCATGATGAAAATGTGCAACAATTCTTTTTACCTTCCCCTTTTTATCTGAATTCTTTGACTTACATAGAAATCTTTGAATCTATGCTGAAATATGTTTTCTCCATGTACAAATATCCTCTCCACTATAGTAATACACATTTACTTTCTGATTGTGTGCATTTCAAGATGTATGTTAGAGAAAGAGCTGCTTTAGGAATTTTATCTCACTCTCGTGTGGTATTATAATTTCTTCATAATTTTACCCCTCATTCTTCTATAATATAGCTCTTTCCCCCTCTTATCTCTTAACTGGGGGGCAAGAGGTATTTCTTCTAGTTCTCTAGGATCGATTGTGCTCTTAGCATATATTTTGTTTTGAGCTTAGTTGGTTATTCTTTCTATCTTTCCTCTCTATTGTTTTGTATTATGTTCATAATCATCCATAGTTCTCCTTTCAAGATATCTTTTCTAAAGACATTTTTTTTGCAAAGGTATCCCTTGCTTTCATCCCCGGGGGGAAAGATTCTTCCTTCTTCCTCTTTGTCTAGGGCTCTGCTTTCCCTAGCTTAGTGGCATTTGTTTATTTTGCAACATTATTTCATTATACTAACTGAGGTTTTGGCTATGGATATCCTTTTATGTGAGAGGTTGTTGTCCTAGGTCATCACCTCTTCTTTATTTTGCAAACTATGTTTTTTATAAACTCTTGTCCTTACTTTAGGGTTAGAGTTTGATTCATTTGTTCAAATATTCCTCTTCCTCTTGGTTACAGGGGGCTTGATGATTGAATCTTTGTTTCTCTTTGAAAGATGATATTTTATCTAAAACACTCCTCTATGGTGGGAGGTCTTGATGATAAGATCTCTTTCTCTTTGAGGATCCTTTTTCCATAAGTGACATATCCTTTTCACAATTATCTATGCTCTTAGATGTAAAGGTCAATACCTTTCACTAAGAATATAGTATACATTTTTGTTAAACATGATATCTCCTTACTTTGTGAAGTAGGTATCCTCCTTCTCTTCCTTATCATGTCTAGTAGACAACCATGATAAGGAAGGGGGCATAAATAGGGTCTCCCTTATGCTAAATCCTCTGAAGGTAACACACATAAGTTTCTAAATTCTAAAGAGACACACATTTTTCAATTTTCAATATGCTAAATCCTTGGAAGGTAATGCACATAAGTTGCTAAATCCTGAAGAGACACATTTTTTAAAATTTCAAATATGCTAAATCCGTGGAAGGTAATGTACATAAGTTGCTAAATCCTGAAGGGACACACATTTTATATTCCATGGTGATACAAGAATGTGGATCTATGGGTATTCCAAAAGCCATCAGGAGATGCATTACAATTGTAGAGCACAGTTTTTGGGTTGGCCACCTGTTGGACTCTCCCTCCTTGGTGATTCATGGTAAGATGGGCATCTTACTGGGTGAGGTAATCACTCTCTCTCTTCTCTCTCTTTTTGCTTTCATGCTAGTAGGATTGGATCATGAAGCTATGTTATTTATAGAGTTTCTCTTGTCTTTCTTATACATAATTATTTATGATTTTATGATAGCTTGCCAAATATGATATTAGTATAGGAAGCATTTTTTAGCGAGGTTTCCTTTTCTAGTTGATTTGGGTTTGTTTTTGTACTAACCCCTATTTTTGTGTCTTTTATCTTTATCTTTGTTTTATCTTTGTTTTCTCATCCTCATGCCTTTATGTTGAGTTAGAATCCTTAGCTTGGGGGCTCGTGTCCTTAACTAAGTGATATTCTATCTCGTTACGAATCCACTTGGATCTTTCTTCTCCTTTACCAAGAGTTTGCATTGAATCCATACTCTTGCTAAAGTCACTAATACATTTGGGGGCATTTTGCGATGGCAATTACGATGGCTATGTGTCACAATAGCGACACCCATAGACGTCGCAATTTTTTAGTCACAAATTGCGACGTCTATGGGTAGCCGTTGCAATTGCGACGCCATCCCATCACAATGTCGATAAGATTTGTTAGCGGCATGGGCGTCGCATGGCTTCAGAGGGCCGTCACGATTGCGATGGGCCTCCCAAGCAATTGCGATGGGTGCCTGCATCGCATTACGACGGGAGCCCATCGCAATTGCGACGCCCGTGGGTGGATAAAAAAAAAAAATTATTTAATACATTGCTAATGAACCACATTAATGCTTTTTTCTTTCAACAAATGAGGACAGTCACTGTAAAGACAACATGATAATGTACACTCACTGTAAGGATAGTCACAAATGAGGACATCTCACAGTGACTGTCCCTTGTGTAATTGCCACTTGAATGTATTGCTATTCAGCCACATTAATGCTTTTATTCTTCAACAAATGAGGATAGTCACTCTAAAGACAACATGATAATGTACACGGGCTGTAAGTGTACATTATCATGTTGTCTTTACAGTGACTATCCTCATTTGTTGAAGAAGAAAAGCATTAATGTGGCTGAATAGCAATACATTCAAGTGGCAATTACACTAGGGACAGTCACTGTGAGATGTCCTCATTTGTGACTGTCCTTACAGTGAGTGTACATTATCATGTTGTCTTTACAGTGTCAATATATGCATTATTACTTAAACTGAAGAGTACTCTAAATAATATGTCATTGTGGAGTTCTAATTGCTTCCAATTTGATATACACTTGTTCTACTTATGTATCCAGCATCATGTAAGAAAAGTTGATGCTTTTAAAATAGATTCATTTAGCCATGAAATGCCTGTGCATGTTACATACAAGATTCCAAGGCCTAAAACTGATTACTCATTATAATTCATGTACATAATGATAATCAACCACAACGAGGCATGCGTAGGCGCTGCTTAGATTTTGAGGCATCAGAAGCTTGTAGAAGAAACTTGACCAATGGCTCATGGAATGCAACAAACGTATTGCCTAAAACAGGAGCATTGGTATTTAGAGAAAATAATGAAACTAATACAATTGCAATACGGTGAAACTAATAATGAAAATAGAGAAAATAATGAAACTAATACAATTGCAATACGGTGGTATTTAGAAAAAATAGAGCTTCACAACCATCAAAGAAGAAAAAAGCACATGCATATATCGAGTACTCCTCAATCAGAGAGATAGAGAAGAATTCAAAACATACCCAGACTGAACATGGCCATACAAAGACCAGCATCAGACAATATTCTTATTGACTGCTCTAGGATAGCTGGCATTTCAACTTTCCATCTGCAAAATAGATTATAAAAACATGAAAATATATCAGAGATGTTTGATATTGATACAAAACAACACAAATTCATTTCTTCGTACACCTGTATATCATAAAAATCCTTGCACACTTCGAAAAATTGTATTGCCTTTTACTTACTCAAAAGTAATTTACATAAAGCAGTCATTTGATTAACATGGATCCTAATATTCACAAGTACATGGTCATGTGCTCCATCGTAGCATCTTATAGATTTAGATCTGTTCTCTGAAATAATTCAATGTTTTGTTTACAATCCACAAAAGAAATATTTTCCCTCATCTACTTAATCCTAAACAAAAGGCCATATAGCAATATAGATAGAACTATATAATAGAAACCATAAACAATGGTAACCTTAGCAGCAGCAAGAAATTGTTGCAAAAACTTTACCTTATCATACCCAGATTGTTGCTTTGCCTGGCAGAGGGAAATTTGATCAGTAAAATTGACACAGAGTATGCTGTCTCCATTGTCATGCTGGATAACAAAACACCAACTTTAATGGGCATGTACTGTCCCTTGTGTAATTGCCACTTGAATGCATTGCTATTGAACCACATTAATGCTTTTTTCCTTCAACAAATGAGGACAGTCACTGTAAAGACAACATGATAATGTACACTCACTGTAAGGATAGTCACAAATGAGGAAATCTCAGAGTGATTATCCCTTGTGTAATTGCCACTTGAATACATTGCTATTGAACCACATTAATGCTTTTTTCCTTCAACAAATGAGGACAGTCACTGTAAAGACAACATGATAATGTACACTCACTGTAAGGATAGTCACAAATGAGGAAATCTCAGAGTGACTATCCCTTGTGTAATTGCCGCTTGAATACATTTCTAATGAACCACATTAATGCTTTTTTCCTTCAACAAATGAGGACAATCACTATAAAGATAACATGATAATG
This sequence comes from Chamaecyparis obtusa, assembly GCA_027943335.1. NCBI lineage: Eukaryota > Viridiplantae > Streptophyta > Pinopsida > Cupressales > Cupressaceae > Chamaecyparis > Chamaecyparis obtusa. The sequence goes on from BSBK01005257.1 coordinate 83,128, forward strand.
TACACTCACTGTAAGGACAGTCACAAATGAGGACATCTCACAGTGACTGTCCCTTGTGTAATTGCCACTTGAATGTATTGCTATTCAGCCACATTAACGCTTTTCTTCTTCAACAAATGAGGATAGTCACTCTAAAGACAACATGATAATGTACACAGGCTGTAAGTGTACATTATCATGTTGTCTTTACAGTGACTGTCCTCTTTCAAGTGGAAATTACACAAGGGACAGTCACTGTAAAGACAACATGATAATGTAGAGAAACGTTGTCATTTGTATTTTCAACAGCGCCGAGAGAGATTCCCTCCGTGAAATCAAAGCTACAATTTCTAAGTACGTTGGGTTTATTTTTCTTTTGTCATTATTATGTAATCTGGTATTCAGCTGTTACAGAGCTAAAATACCCAGAAATGAGGACATATCTGTGTTGAATTTATTGTTAGCGGCTTTGGTTATTTAGAAGTTTAATTTTATTTGTTCATCTTTCAAGCACAAATGTTTTGTGGACCGTAACATCTTCATTGTTTCGGGTATGCAATGAAACAGCCCTAACTTGCGACTACCTTCACGGTACTTGTGTACATTATCATGTTGTCTTTACAGTGACTGTCCTCATTCAAGTGGCAATTACAGAAGGGACAGTCACTGTGAGATGTCCTCATTTGTGACAGGGATAGTCACACATGAGGACATCTCACAGTGACTGTCCCTTGTGTAATTGCCACTTGAATGTATTGCTATTCAACCACATTTATGGGCCCGTTTGGACCACGGCACATAGTAGCATCTACAGAGAAGAATATCCTAGGTGTAACAAGTTGTAAGAATATACCAACAGTTCTAAGAAGTTCCCTAGCACATAGTAGCATCTACAGAGAAGAATATACAACATGAGGGCAGCCACTGTAAAGACAACATGATAATGTACACTCATTGTATGTGTACATTATCATGTTGTCTTTACAGTGACTGTCCTCATTCAAGTGGCAATTACAAAAGGAACAGTCACTGTGAGATGTCCTCATTTGTGACAAGGACAGTCACACATGAGGACATCTCACAGTGACTATGATGCAGGGGCATCCCTCATGCAAACCAAAAACCATGTGATTGAAGAAAGACACCATGAAGCCAAGAAGTCATCCCATCCTATTGAAACAAGCACCTACTTTCCTAAGGTTACATCATATCACCATGGAGCCTTGTGTTGAAGGATTGATAGTCTAAATGTTTTAAGATGTTTTCAATGGTTTAGTATTTAAGTTTTCTTGTTTGTAATAATGGTTAAAGGATTGATTAACATCTCCTTGTAACCCATCCACATGTTTGGACTATGACCCCTTGGTATTGTTATAAGCCTTGGGTATCAATTAGTCTTTGGATGTAATTTGATTGCTAGGTGTCTGTTAGGTGTTTTAGGAGTTTTGGAAGATTAATAAAGGTCTAAAACTATTCAAAACACATTTTAGCCTTTCTCGGCAAGAATGTTTGCAAAATTGTTAACAATATGTAATGCAACTTTTAAAAGTTGCTTCAAAAGTTGTTATTTGTTGTATTGAATGGACATAACCATCTAGATGGTTAAGAAACTATCCACAGAGCCTTTTTAGGCTTCCAATGGTCAAAGGAATGGCAGAGGAGACTTGGAGAACCATTTTGCTTTCAAAATTTAATAAATAACCCTGTTTTAGAGCATTTCCTGTGCAAAAACTAACTCTGTACGGATGTACGGATGATGGTTGTATGATCAAACTAGCTTGGAAATTGTATTAGAGATATTAGATACTCTGAGAGTTGGTTTGGAGGATTTAACTTGTTTTAAATCAAAGTTATTGTATTTTCTCTGAACCTTGTCTGCAAACCCTTGTTTTCAGGGTATTGACTGCTCTTATGGCCATAACCTGAGTTTTAACCATTGAAAATTCTTTATTCTCAAAAAGATGAAGGTTAGACATGTATATTTTCATATTCCAAAGGCTTTAGAATAGGATGTTAAGTTTGTGCATGGTGAAGGCGAGCCCTAGTTCAAAGACTCTATTGTTTTTGACTAGGATTTGATGAGAAATGAAGGATTAGAGTCTAGAAGTGTGTGAAGGACCCCTAATCTTGGTTTTTGTGAATGTCTAAGGTATGAAAAACAATCTAAAACTCTGATTCTAATTCCAGGAGCCCATTCTTCAACACTTGTCTTGAGACCCAAGCCTGATTGCATGCATTAGGTCTGCGGACTTGAAAAGAGAAGAGGAGTGCAGGAGTGGAGTTGGGGTCTAAGGTTTGGAGGTTTGAAAGAACATCAAAAAGGGTGTCTAGAAATCACATAATGTCATTTAGTCTTTTGGCAATCTGCAGAGTTAATGGGGCAGAGCAGGTTTCATAGACCTACTAGAGCCACTAGGTCATTTTGCTATTCTGATGCCTTGGGCTGTTAGGACCAAAACTAATACATGTTTCTAGTTATTTAAGTGATATATAAGTGGTTACTAAGTTTTGTTGAAGGGGGTAAGGTCTGGAACCTTAAGAACACCATTTGATCAAATTTAGAGCACTTGTCCCTAAAGAGAAAACTGAACTTGATTGGGTTTGAGTACATAAGTTGTTGTGTGATCTTTGAAACCTTTAAATTCATTACCTTGCAGAGTTCAAACATTCACCTATAAGAATCAGAGTCTGATTGTTTGGATTGATTCATTTTTGGTGTCTTGAAGTGGGTTGGGTAATGATCCATGTTTCTTTGCTGACCACTCTGCATCAGACTGTCCCTTATGTAATTGCCACTTGAATGTATTGCTATTCAACCACATTTATGGGCCCATTTGGACCATGGCACACAGTAGCATCTATAGAGAAGAATATCCTAGGTGTAACCTGGTTGTAAGAATATACCAACAGTTCTAAGAAGTTCCCTAGCACATAGTAGCATCTACAGAGAAGAATATGGGTCAACGAGGTTGACAGGCAATCTAATGGTAATAGTAATATCATAATTTGACATACTATCAGAAATACTTCCTAAATAGACTATTCAATCTTATAAGAGATGGATTCATGAGAACTATTATTTATGAAATATGAGTCAATGACTTTAATTAAAAAAATTACACAATCTAATTCTTGTAAAAATATCAAAATTTGACACATTGAAAATACCTTCCAAAAGTATCGTTAATTGATTAATATGAATCACTACTCATGAAATATAATTTTATAAACCTAATCTAAAAACTACACAATAAAAATCTTAATAGCAATATTGTAAGAAACTATTCCCAAAAGCAAGCCTAACAAAATTTGATGAAAATAATTTTTGTTTCACTCAACTTTGACATTCACAACTTCCTCTTTTATTATAATAAGAAAAAAATGTCTTTTTAGATATACCTCATGAACCATACTTGAATAATCTATCATTTTTCTTCTCAAAAACATATTTGCAGAGCCTGCTTCTTTTACTTGTTTGTACTTTTATCTCTCTGATGGAAAGGGTTCCTTCAGGACACATTTTTCCAAGTTCACTGCTTGAGATATTTGAGGAGGGTTCCCCTGCTTGAGTATCCATCCAACCCATATTTGAGTAGTTCTACAATTGCACAGTCTAAATTAATAATACTGACAATTGAATGACAAATGATGATATATAGAATTGATATAAACTAATCCTAAAAACACTAAAACGTTATTAATATATTTATATTTCATAAATAAAATTGATATAAAAGATCTGGAAAGATACATTAAAAAATAGAAAAACAGTAATTTATAATAGAAGGAAACTTAAATTGCTATTTAAAAAAAAAAACAAGAGTCTTAAATCTTATCATTTTGTTTCATTATCATCCATAAGTACACACCTCTAGCATAATAATTATATTTTACCACCCATAAAATGAAAAAAAGATTTTCACAAGAGAAATTGAAGCTAGATTATAAAAATGAACCATCTTATTGGAAAATGGAACTGTTATCATACCCAAAAGGACTACAAAATTTCACCTTATCATACCCAGATTGTTGCTTTGCCTAGCAGGGGGTTGCATCTGCATTTGTTGAGAGCGAGCCCTAGATCAAAAACTACCATGTTTTTGGCTGGGAAGATGGTAATCAGATTAAAATCAGAAGCTTGCATCGTATTGAGGACTTGAAAACTTGTGCATTCTTGTTTATCTGGATCAGGAGAACACTCCAAAGCTCTAATCTTGGTTTCATACACCCATTTTCAATGCTTTGTTTTGGAACCCACACCTAAAAGCATGCATTAGGTCTGCGGACTCAATGAAGACATTGATATGCTGGAGTGGAGTCAGGGTCTGGGAGTTGGTGGTCTGTTAGAAATCCCAAAAGGGTACTCAGAAAACATATAACTTCTTAGAGTCCTTTGGCAAGTTGCAGAGTTATGGCTGCAGAGCAGGTTTGGGAGACCTACTAGGGTCACTAGGTCAGTTTGTTATTTTGATGTCTTGGGTTGTTTAGATCACAACCAATGCATGATTCTTGTTATTTAGATGATATCTAAGGGGTTTCTACATTTTTCTACAGGAAGTAAGATCTATAACCTTAAAAGTCTCTTTTGATAGAAAATCAGGGAACTTGTCCCTAAAAGGAAATTTGTTATTGAATGGGATTGAGTCCATAAGTTGTTGTGTGATCCTTGAGACCTTCAAATTCATTACTTTGTAGAGTTTAAACATTAACCTATAGAAATCAGAGCCTAATTGATTGGTTGAGTCATTTTGGTGTCTTGAAGTGGGTTGGGACATAGATCCAAGTTTCTTGCCGACTACTCTGCATCACTATTGAACCACATTAATGCTTTTTTCCTTCAACAAATGAGGACAGTCACTGTAAAGACAACATGATAATGTACACTCACTGTAAGGATAGTCACAAATGAGGAAATCTCAGAGTGATTATCCCTTGTGTAATTGCCGCTTGAATACATTGCTATTCAACCACATTAATGCTTTTTTCCTTCAAGTGGCAATTACACAAGGGACAGTCACTATGAGATGTCCTCATTTGTGACAAGGACAGTCACACATGAGGACATCTCACAGTGACTGTCCCTTGTGTAATTGCCACTTGAATGTATTGCTATTCAACCACATTTATGGGCCTGTTTGGACCACGGCACACAGCAGCATCTACAGAGAAGAATATCCCAGGTGTAACAAGTTGTAAGAATATACCAATAGTTCTAAGAAGTTCCCTAGCACATAGTAGCATCTACAGAGAAGAATATACAACACGAGGGTAGCCACTATAAAGACAACATGATAATGTACACTCATTGTATGTGTACATTATCATGTTGTCTTTACAGTGACTGTCCTCATTCAAGTGGCAATTACAGAAGGGACAGTCATTGTGATATGTCCTCATTTGTGACAAGGACAGTCACACATGAGGACATCTCACAGTGATTGTCCCTTGTGTAATTGCCACTTGAATGTATTGCTATTCAACCACATTAATGCTTTTCTTCTTCAACAAATGAGGACAGTCACTCTAAAGACAACATGATAATGTACACTCACTGTAAGGACAGTCACAAATGAGGACATCTCACAGTGACTGTCCCTTGTGTGATTGCCACTTGAATGTATTGGTATTCAGCCACATTAATGCTTTTCTTCTTCAACAAATGAGGATAGTCACTCTAAAGACAACATGATAATGTACACTCACTATAAGTGTACATTATCATGTTGTCTTTACAGTGACTATCCTCCTTCAAGTGGAAATTACACAAGGGATTTGTGTTTTCATTTGTGTTTTCAACAGCATCGTAACCCTCCGCGAAATCACATCAGGATATAAGGGCAAAAAAAACAAGAACCATGTCATTTGTATTTTCAACAGCGGCTTTGGTTATTTAGAAGTTTAATTTTATTTGTTCATCTTTCAAGCACAAATGTTTTGTGGACCGTAACGTCTTCATTGTTTTGGGTATGCAATGAAACAGCCCTAACTTGCGACTACCTTCACAGTACCGCAAAACCGAAGAGGGAAAAGCAAGTTAGGATGGAAATAAACAAACTTAAAACTCAGACTTAAGAAAGATGAAGGCAATGCTTCAAAAGGCCGATGCCCTAAACACGGGAAAACACAATACCACCATTAAACGATGCCCTAGTCACCGTATCAATGCTGCCAGCTCCGTACCAGTATGCTGACTGCTCACTTTCATCCTGTGATAAAGGTAATTTCATTAATCATACTTGAAATGGCAGCATACGAACTAAAGCTGATGAACATTTATAAACTAAAAGTTTAAAACTACAGATTACAAGTGTAGTAGTTTCATACAAAAAGAACTTGATGTCTGAAATTTTCCATTAGAAGTATCCAAAGGAATACCACAGTACTGTTGAACTTGGAGAATCAGAGATGATCTACACAGCAAGGTTCAACAGCTGTAAGGACTGTTACACCATCTTTAGCATTTGAATACATTTTCTCCTTGGCTTCTGGTGGATCCTCAAAGACCCCCAATGACGTTTTCCCTACAATTATCAATTGTCTATTAGTATGAGATATTAATAAATAAGCATTAATCACAATATTAGGCAAACAATGTTCTTGATGTCTGAATCTAAATCACATAAAGCTCTAATAAAGCAGTTCTCAGTTTCACATTAAACCAAGTTTCAATTTCAAATGGTTATAATAATTTTTGTAAGTTATAAGTAGCTGGTTACAGTATATGACATAAAAAGAAAAAAAATCATTTCTATTCTTTTCTTCTTTTTCTCTTTCAACAAAGCTTTTGCACCACACAAATGCATACCTAGAATTTCTCAGGAGGTTTCAAGACCATTGCATACCAAACTTCTTCTCTGTAGATGCTACTGTGTATCATGGTCCAAACGGCCCCATAAATGTGGTTGAATAACAATACATTCAAGTGGAAATTACAAAAGGGACAGTCACTGTGAGATGTCCTCATGTGTGACTGTCCTTGTCACAAATGAGGACATCTCACAGTGACTGTCCCTTGTGTAATTGCCACTTGAATGAGGATAGTCACTGTAAAGACAACATGATAATGTACACATACCCTGAAACTACAACCATAAAAATGGTTAAGCCAATGGTGGGGAGAGCCTATTTAGGCTTCCAAATGACTGAGGAAATTGAAGAGATCCTCATTGTATTCAAATTGCTTTCAAATCAATAAAACTACCTGTTTCAGAGCAATTTTCTATGCAAATCACGGTGACAGTACGGTGTACGGATGTGAAGGGGTGATCAAAACCTGTCTGAAAGTTGGAGCATCTCCATTTTATGCTTTTAGAATTGGTTTGATAACTTCGAGTCATTTTATATCAGAGTTATTCAATTTTCTTGTCCGCTGGTCTAAGAAACCCTTGTTTTCAGGGCTTAGCCATTCAAATGGCCCTAACTTGAATTTTGACCATTGGAAATTCTTCTTCCTTGGTACAATTCAAGTTAGGGAGGTCCTTTTTCGTATTCCAAAAGCTTTGAACCAGGAGGTTGAGGTTACACCATTTGGGAGAAAGCCCTAGGTCAAAAGCTTCTATGTTTTTGACTAGGAAAATGATATATAGTGAAAAATCAGAAGGTTGCGGTGTGTGAAGGACCTTAAAACTTGGTTTTTGTGTGGGTAGAAAATGAGGGAAAGGGGGGAAAATAACTAGGTTTTAGGCCCAGATACTCTACCATTGATCATCACATTATTTTGTAGGGACTTGATTGAAAAAATCTTGGACAGTCAAGGCGCATAAGATGCTTATTGTTTTGTGGACTTAAAGAAAACATTCAATGTGGTGCCCAGAGATAAACTATGGAATAGAATAAAATAGTCAATCATCTAAGATTTATATAGAGAAGTTGTGCATGTATTTTATGATAAGGTTAGAGCTAAAATGATAACAAGAAAGAATATGTCTAAGTATTTTGGTGGTGACACTAGATTCAAATAGTTATTCCCCCTATATCATATACATTTATAAGTTAGAGGCATGATTAATGAAGATAGATGGGGAAGTTATTCAATTGGAAAACTATGGGGTGAAGGTTCTTTTATATGTTGTTGATCTTATCTTTTTTTTTTTTTTAAAAGACCATGCATTGAGAGAGCACTTGAAGGCCTTGGAACACTTTTTGTTAGAAGGTTAGAATGCAAGTCCATATAACCAAGACTAAAATAATGGTTGTATTATTAAATAGAAAAGATAAAAATATTACCATTCTTTTTTAAGGTAGCTTGCTAGAAATAATGAAAGGATACAAATGTATTAGGATTATTTTCATTGTAAGCTCAGTTAGAAGAGAAAGACAATAAAGATTATATTCAAATATAATCTACAAATAGATTTGAGGGCCAGTTGTCAAAGGTCCCATTATGATATTGTACACAAGTACCGTGAAGGTAGTCGCAAGTTAGGGCTGTTTCATTGCATACCCAAAACAATGAAGACGTTATGGTCCACAAAACGTTTGTGCTTGAAAGACGAACAAATAAAATTAAACTTCTAAATAACCAAAGCCGCTAACAATAAATTCAACATAGATATGTCCTCATTTCTGGGTATTTTAGCTCTCTAACAGCTGAATACCAGATTACATAATAATGATAAAACAAAAATAAACCCAACGTACTCACAAATTGTAGTTGTGATTTTGCGGAGGGTTACGACGCTGTTGAAAACACAAATGACAACGTTCTTGTTTTTTTTGTCCTTATATCCCGATGTGATTTCGCGGAGGGTTACGAACAAATAAAATTAAACTTCTAAATAACCAAAGCCGTAACCCTCCGTGAAATCATAGCTACAAATAAAATGAAAACACAAATGACAACGTTGCAAGTTAGGGCTGTTTCAGTGCATACCCAAAACAATGAAGACATTACAGTCCACAAAACGTTTGTCCTTGAAAGATGAACAAATAAAATTAAACTTCTAAATAACCAAAGCCGCTAACAATAAATTCAACACAGATATGTCCTCATTTCTGGGTATTTTAGCTCTCTAATAGCTGAATACCAGATTACATAATAATGACAAAAGAAAAATAAACCCAACGTACTCAGAAATTGTAGCTGTGATTTCGTGGAGGGAATCGCTCTCGGCACTGTTGAAAACACAAATGACAACGTTCTTGTTTTTTTTGCCCTTATATCCCGATGTGATTTCGCGGAGGGTTATGGCGCTGTTGAAAACACAAATGACAACATTGCAAGTTAGGGCTGTTTCACTGCATACCCGAAACAATGAAGACGTTACGGTCCACAAAATGTTTGTGCTTGAAAGATGAAGAAATAAAATTAAACTTCTAAATAACCAAAGCCGCTAACAATAAATTCAACACAGATATGTCCTCATTTCTGGGTATTTTAGCTCTCTAACAGCTGAATACCAGATTACATAATAATGATAAAACAAAAATAAACCCAACGTACTCACAAATTGTAGCTGTGATTTCGCGGAGGGTTACGGCGCTGTTGAAAACACAAATGACAACGTTCTTGTTTTTTTTGTCCTTATATCCCGATGTGATTTCGCGGAGGGTTACGACGCTGTTGAAAACACAAATGACAACGTTCTTGTTTTTTTTGCCCTTATATCCCGATGTAATTTCGCGGAGGGTTACGATGTTGTTGAAAACATAAATGACAACGTTCCTTTTTAATTTTGCGCTTATATCCTGACAATGTCGCAATTGCGACAGTTCCAAATGTATTGTCGTCGCAATTGCAATGGTGTAGGGCTATATTTGAAAAAAAAAAGCCAAAACTGCATGACATTTGCCTGCCGTCGCAAATTGCCGTCGCAATTTCACCCCAAATGTATTAGTGAGTGGGGGCTAAATGTATCATAGAAAAATGGAAGCACTTCCATTTAGGATTGGTTTATCCCTCCAAGTAGGTGGTTTGGGGTTATGTCAAACACCTCAAATAGGTCCCTGGCTTGCTGCTAGCTTTTTCCCCTATTCTGCCCTATTTTCTCCTTATTTCTAGCCTGTTTCTGACACCTAGCACTGTGAATTTGGGATCCTTGACCTCAAGGTCAAGGTGGACCTTCTGGGTCAAGGTTGACCTCAACTTTGACCTAGGTCAAAGTCAACCTTGACCCTGACCCTGGGTCCAAATTTCAAACTCTAGAAGTTTTTGGATGTCAGGTTTCAGAAAGTTTTATTTCCCTCTTCCAGGTCGGCTGTTTCGTATTTTAGAATGGTAAAATCTTAAATTATATTTAATTTAGGTCCAATTCAAGGGGTTAAGGTTTAATTAGAATTTAATTCTCTAATGTTGGCCTCTCTAGAAGTTTGTGCCCTGGACTAGTCTAAAAGGAAGCCTTCCTCTCTCATTTCAATCCATCTTTTTCACATCTCTTGTCATGATCTTTGGCGATCATTTCTCAAGCTCTCCATCTTTCAAAAAAGAAATATCAAGCATTCCATCAAGAATTCTCAATCAAGTGTTCAAGCCATCATCTACATTCAAGCATTCAAGTTCTCCATTGAAGATCAAGGATTCAAGCATTCAAGCCTTTGGAGGGATTTGGTTCAAGCATTCAAGATTCATCATTTAAATCCTTGATCTATCCATCATTGTGGTGTGATCTTCCTTCAAGATCCTTTGTTCATCCTCAAGATCTATTCATTCTCTCTTCAACATGGATTCCAAGCATACAATCATGGAGGTTTTGATTTACATTTATTAGTGTTGAGTCTAAGCTTTCATATTAACATACTTGATTACATTTCAAATACAATTGCATATCTATTGAGTATCATAACTTCATTGTTAGATCTACTTCTACTACTTGCTAGCATTCTCTATTTCAATTCTATTTTAAAGGTTGATTCCAAACTGGGGTTTGACCAAGGCAAACCCCTCATACAAACAACAAAACCCTTTTTTTCTTGCAAGTACAGGTGCGAGACAACAAATTACAGTTCAAATTTGAGTACCCTTTTCGGAAAACTTCCTAGATCCGTGAATAGAATTTCCGTCGGAACAGTGCAAGTCAAGGTCGACTTTTTGGGGTAAGATTGTGCCCCGAGTTAAGATTTTACCCCTATTTTGGGTCAAGGTCAAACTTTCTTAGAAAGATAAAAGGTTTGTGGGTTTTCTCTATTTCTGTGTTTCCAAGCCAAATCTAGTTGCAAAATTTACCAAAACTGAGTTCAGACACTAGAAAATAAGTATTTCCAGATCAGCTTTATTATGAGGTATGTATTTGATTTGATCTAATTTCATAAGTCTTTGTAAGCATTTCCAGATTTACATATTCATATATTTCATTACATCTTTATACATTACACATCACCCTTTCAATCCATTACATCCCCACACAATACATCCATTACATTCTCATATGATATATCATTTTATATATTACAATTGGTAATTCATGTATGTGCAATCACAAGATAAGGAAACTATTGAAAATAATAATGAGGAAGAAGTGGTTCAACCGGTGGAACAAGACAAAGAAGCACCTATACTTAAACCTATTAATCCAAGGTATGTGAAATTGAAACATTCTACTGATCAGATCATTGGTGATAAAGATGTAGAAGTGCGAACTAGAAAGAAGATCAAAGAGAGTACATGTCTAATCTCAAATTTTGAGCCTAAAACAATTAAGGAATCCTTGAAGAGTGAAGACTAGATAAAAGCAATGGAAGAAGAACTTGACCAGATTAAGAATATTGACATGTGGACCCTTGTTCCTAGACTAGCAGAAACAAATGTGATTGATACAAAGTGGGGTTTTACGAAAAAACTCAATGAATATGGAGAAGTGGTTCATAATAAGGAAAGACTCCTCTGTAAGGGCTATGCACAAGAGGAAGGACTAGACTATGGATAGAAATTTTCTCTTGTGGAAAGACTTGAAGGGGTAAGAATTTTACTTGCCTATGCTACCTATAAGAAATTTAAAGTTTTTCAAATGGATGTCAAATCTGATTTTCTAAATGGGATTCTTTAAGAAGAGGTTTATATAGAGAAACCATATGGATTTTCATTGACAAAGAACAAGGACATGGTTTGAAAGCTTCAAAAGGAACTATATGGACTGAAACAAGAACCTAGAGCATGGTATGAAAGATTACACTCTTATCTCATCAAGATTGATTTCATAAGAATAAGTGAAGATAAAAATGTGTACTTGAAGGTTGAAGGTGATAAGATACTATTAGCTGAAGTGTTTGTGCATGACATAATATTTGGAGGAGATAAAAGAATGAGTTTGGCATTTGCAGAATAGATGAAGAAAGAGTTTTAGATTTCAATGATAGGATAAATTAGGTGCTTTATTGTATTTCATATCTCACAACTAAAGGAAAATATCTATATTAGTCAATCCAATTACATAAATAAAGTACTGAAGACCTTTAGAATGGGATATTCCAAGCATGATGCAAGTTATCTAAGGATGATGAGTCAAGTGCAATGGATGCAACTCTATATTGATCCATAATTGGTAAGTTGCATTATGTTGTTCATAGTAGACTAGACATTGCACAAGCAATTGGTATAGTGGCCAGATTTCAAGACAATCTTAAGGAATCTCACATGGTAGTGGTGAAGAGGATATTTAGGTACTTGAAAGGGACAAAAGACTATGGTCTTTGGTATAATCACAAAGGTGATTTCTCTTTGAGTGTTCTTATTGGTGTAGATTGGGCATGAAACATTGGTGATAGAAAGAGTACAAGTGGAGGAGCATTCTTTCTAGGAGGATGACTTGTGTCATGGACAAAAAAGAAGAAAAATTACATCTTCCAATCTACTGTAGTAGCTGAGTATGTAGTTGTAGCTATCAATTATACACATATTGCATGGATGAAGCAAATCCTAGAAGATATCAAAGATAAGGTAACTAAACTAATGACTATATTTTATGATAATACAAGTGAAATCAACATTTCCAAGAACCAAGTGATGCATTCTAAGACAAATAATATTACAATCGAGTATCATTTCTTAAGAGAGAAAGTGCAAGAAAAGGTAGTCAAGTTGGAATATGTGCCAACCAAGGAGCAACTAGCAGATATATTCACTAAACCATTACCTAAAGATACTTTTGAGTATTCAAGAGGTAAGTTAGGGATTAGTCCCCTACCTGAATGACACTAAGATGTTGTTGTAAGCATCAATCTAGTGGAATCATTGAATGTGTTTCATTAGTGGATTGATGTTAAAGGGGACTACTCCTTAGGGGGAGCACTCAAAGGCTGTTATGCCCAAAATTAGGGAAAAACACACACAACAAACTTTTTTTTCTAAAGACCAAAACTACAGGATGGAAAACTAAGGTTCACTAAAATAAAAGAACAAAACATCAACTAAAGCACCCATCTTACAAAGGGATTCAAGGCATGCGCTAGCTTGCTGACATCCCCACTACGTCAAGTGCACTAGGCCGAGGAAACCACTAACTAGGGTTAAACATAACGAGGCTACGAGGGAAAAATTCCTAAGTCAAATTACTCAAAAAGTTAAGGCGATAAAATATAATTTTAAAAGATTTAAATAGATAATATTAAAATTGCCTAGATTAATTCATAAAAGAATTAAACACGTAATTATTTAAAACACTAAAATAAAGTCCTCATTATTAATTGATAATAATTGTTAGGGGTTTCATCATACCTAGGTCCACCTAGGAATTATAGATTAATTAACCCCCTAATGAATTAATGATCACAATAAAATAATAGTGCGTTAAAATAATAAGGGTCCATTAATTTAATAATTAAATTAACAAAATGAAGATACATTAATAAAAGTTTATTAGTACAAACTAAAATAAATAATGATTTAATAAATAAAAAGAATCCAAATTCCACACACCAAATAAATGATTAGAACTTAAAAGTCTAAATAACACCTCAACCAAAATCACTTCAAATCCCGAAAATAATAGGGAACTACCAAAAAGGCAAATAATTAATAATAAGGAATTTAGATTAAAAGAATTAAAAGTGGAGAAGAAATTTAATGAATTAAATAAAATAGATTAAAAAGTCAACCAAAACCCTAAAATGAAATTAGGGTTTGGGCCAAATAAAACCAAGCCCGAAACCCTAATCTCCAGCTTTTCCTTCATTCTCTTTTTCTATGGTGTCTTGGGTTTTACAGGTTGAACAAAAGAACTCAGAAGATTCTGAAAGTTCAAAGGTGAGTATACACCCAAACATACATAGGTGCATATACACACAAGTGTGTATACACCCCTGTGTATCCTTGAGTATGTACAAGAGAAAAAGAACAACAGAAGAAAGATCATGTTCAACCAAGTAGCAAGATATAGACATAAGGTAAAATCGTTTCGTTACCATAGCATGCATCTCTAGTAAATCATAGGATTAAGATTTACAGTAGATTGAAAATTGCGGAACCAAATATATCTTACCTTCAAATCAAGCTTCAAATAAATTTATCTCTTTAATGTTTACTGGAAGAAAAAGCTTGTGCTAAGTCTGTCTTTATTAGCACAAATTAAGTTCTATTGAAAATACCCTATTAACATATCTAAGGGAAAATGCTTAATCTCTTTTTTTTGTAATTTTATTAATTAAGCTTTACAAAAGATGTATTGATCTTAGCATAAATCGAAAGTAAATTTATTGCAAACGAAAATGATTGCTTAAATCGTAGAGCAAGTCAAGATTTTTTTTTAAATGAAGCAATTATTAAAGATGCAAGGAAATGATTATACACCGAAGCGCTTGGGGGTTGTAGAACTTTCCGGTCACTGGCGACAGTGTGTGGGCACTGCTCACAGCGGCCAAGCTACACGCGGCAGTGTCACCACCACTGTTGCAGTGGCCTTAGCTGCTGCAGCCAGTGGTGTTGCCACTGCTTGCGGCAGCCATAGCCGCCAACAACAGGGCATCCACACTGCGCAGACGGTGATTCCCACGCGCTAGGGTTTCACAATGATAGCCAATCATTATAAATTTTTATTTTGTGCGGTTACAACAGTCAATAAAATATGCAATGCACAATATATGTATCATACATATATATACGTATAATGTTATACATATATATATATGTATGATAATATATGCATGATTATTATTTAATTTCTGTACAAAGGTGAAGTACCTGGTTCTAATACTATCCAAATATATAAGTAAAGAATATATATATATATATATATTATATATATTATTATATATTTTTGGTACGATATATATAATAATATATATATACAAATATAAAACATAGCAATCTTAATCTTTAAAAGAAACTTACTAATTCTTTAACTAGTCATATTGAATATTTGATATATATATATATATATATATGTTAAGAATTACATACATATATACAGAATTTAGTAATTGCATCTATAATAGAGAATAGAAATATGAAATGAACCGATTGTATACATTTATGTTTTGTGTAATTCTATATATGAATATGAATATAACAATTTAACTATTATCAATATACATGCTTTTATGAACATATAAACACCAAATAGAAGGACTAAAACTCATGATTTAAAAATAAAGCTACTTACATACATAATTAAATCAATTCCTTCTCTCTCTCTTTTTTTTTTCTTTTTAAAAAAAAAATTATATTCACAAAATAATATGAGATTTACTCTAGAAACATCTTAAGCTAGCTTTTAAACACAATATTGATAAACATTTATTTCATTTGGTAACTTTTCATAAAAATAAATTAAATCCCTTTTCCTTAAAAAAAGGGCCTTAACAAGAATATGTATATAAACTTTCTCGAAAACAAATTCATAGCATAAAGACATCTTTTCTCTTATTATCTTCATGTAGAGAACCTAAATCAACAACTTAGCATTTCTTTTATTCAACTCTAAACATCTTTACTAGCACTTCCATTTTAACATGAAGGTAACACAATACACCTTTCTCATTATTCAACATAAAACAATAGATTGGGGAAGGATTTAACTAACTAACTATTACAAGCAATCATATGCTAGGCTTTTTAATACAGCCTCGATTAAATCAACTTTCACAAAGGCTCAAATCCAAACAAACTCAAATAACTTGAAGAAGATATAAATATCCAAATTCCCTTAACTCCTTGAAACCAACAAGCTATGTCTTGAGAAAATTTGCAAAACAAACAAATAGACCATGGAGGCTCACCTCCCAACCTAGGTCATTTCATGGTCACCCCCGAGCTAGGGGAAACAAAGATGGATAGGGGTTTAACATGCATACATCAAGCACATGAGCAAACAAAATCAGAAAATAGACATGTACATCAAATTTCCTTCCCAAGGCTATGCACACATTGGGTCACCTAGGACCCATAGTAGGGGTGAAGGTGGAACTTACCCAAATAGGAGATTTCCAAAATATAAGAATAAACCTGCCTTCAACAAGGCCTAAAAGCTGATCATAATGCCTTCACGAGGCCAAAGATACAACCATCAACCCTTCACAAATCCACACAAAATCAACACCCTTATGTCCCCCAAATAGTATACAGAAGGATGGGAACATGGATGCCCATACATCCATGTCTTATCCCCTTCCTCCTAGAGGAAGGACTCTACACTAGATGAGTAGTCCCAACTCTTGCCCTTCACCCATCAAGGCTCTCTTCCCTCCCAAGGGTGAGTTTGGCCTTGCACATCCCAAAGAAGACAAAGCAACGAAAAAAAAGAAAATGCCACATGCATGCATAAGCCAAAATGCCAAACAATTACTTACAACACTTAGCATTCACATAACACAAGAAAGTAAATTATGTACATAACATTAAGACAAAGAGTTTTCAAGATCCAACCTCAATACAAGCTAATGGCAATGTGGGTTGAGATGAGCTTCCTCCTACAAGCCTCCTCCTTTGCTATGCAACAACTAAAATTCTCAAAACAAATCAAAATTCTCACAATCTCTCAAGTCTCCAAAAATTGGAGAGTGGGCAATTACCTTCAAATTTTCCCTCCATCTCCTTAAGAAGGAAAACCCTAATCCTTTCAAACTAAGAGGGGGAAATTCAAAATTCAAAATTTAAAATTCAAAATGAGGAGTGGGTTGGCAAGCATCTCCAATTTTCGTCACTTTTCAAAAGAGCATCTTTTGGAAGGACAAAAATAGCCAAAATACATCATAATGGTCAAAATTTGACCCCCAACACATGACACCACTATGGGGTAGTCTATTTTTAACCTCTACTACCCTATATGGTCACTAAATGCCTCTCAAAACTCCACCTAAAGATTACACACGAAAATAAAATAGATTTCCACTCAAGGCTCCTAAAAATAGAGACCACTCACACACATAAAGCACTTGGTCATGCCAACTCACATGACATGTGTCAATTGACACCATAAATAAATCACACCACAACACAATACACATGGCATGCCAAGTGGACTAAAAGTAAAATAAAATAAACATAATCAATAAATATATTCATGCATCACTTTACAACAATTACACATTATAACGAGGTTAATTTCTCCCCTTGGAGATAACCTTGGCTTAACATGATTTTACAAATATCCATCTTTAATTTCACCTAATATAACCATGGTCTTACCTGCCCACTTGACAAAATATCAGTAGCTCATGAAATGTCAATAACATATATATATATAAGTAAATATAATACATCTAAAAATTGCATTTTTAAAATCGTAAATTTCTAACTGCATTTCATAATAATTCTCATCATTTCAACATAGCATCTCTAAAGCATATAAAGTCAAGAATAAAATGATACATGTTAATTCACCTAACATAATAATCATGATCATTTCTCATAAATTTTCCTAACATGAATGTAACATCAAAGTATCATACTTAAATCAAAGATTCATTAATTACTATGCTCATGACCTAATAAATAACATAAAAGTCATCATCACATAATCATAGGCCATCACATAGTATCAAAATATATTTCTCTGTCCAAATAGTCCAACATGATAAAATATGGTGTCAACAACAGTCATAAGATGGAAAATAAACTGCTATGAATGATGGCATGGGGTGAGGCCTCACAAAGGTGAATGAAGATGTTGCAATAGTAGGTGACCTATGTGGAACCTTTGGCATTGCTTCCAACATGGGATAATACTACCAGAAGAACCAAATGAAGACACAAGGGGAGAAGACTAGGAAGATCAAGATAAGAATTTTGGTGCATCAGCTAAGGTAGAGAAATTGTTATCAGATCAATGTGGTGTTTCCATCAATACAAAAGGGGGAGATTGTTGGCATAACTGATGTAGAGGTTGATTGAGTCTTGATTGGTACAAGTTTGATGATACCAAGATTAGTTATGGTGTTGTCAATGATGTCAACTAAGTACTATGTTGATTGAAAATGAACTGATCAGTGTTTGATTTTCTGAATCCTATGTACAGTGAGTATGTGAAGGAATTGGAGTGTGTAGTCAGTGAAGAAGACTCAATGATGTTTCATGTTGTTGTATGTAGGACTGTAGTGGCTGGAAATACATATATAGAGAGTTATGATCGATTGAGTTACAATAATGAAGACAAAAGAACATACACTAATAGACAATCAATGATTTGATTTCTCTATCAAATCAATATGGATCTGAGTGTTGTGGTCATGATATAAGATGAGTCAAATTTCTTTGATCAGAATTAAGACTTAGAGGTCACATTTGTAAAATTTCAACTGTTATAGCTTGATTCTTTTTTTTTGCATTCCCCAATGGACCACCCCTTTTGGGCTTCAATCGAGATGAAACAGAATCCTTCTTTATTCCCATTCAGGTCAAAGGAGAAGGGACTACAATTTTATTATCTTCACCTATATAGCCCGATCTGCCAATTCCTCTATGAGGCTATTCTGAGCTTTTTCATAATAATTCTAAACAAAGGTTTCCATTTCTATCAATGATAATCTTTAATTCAAGAGTTGTATAGGGTTCAATACCTCCTTTTGACAACTCCATCTCTTTTTTCTTACAAATAGATGCTTAGAATTCTAACTTCCAATTTTTAATTTCCTAGGAGACGAGGATCACCTTTCTTGAAAGATCATTCTGTAATGTCTCCACAAATTTACCCTAATCTTGAGGACCCATGACAAAAATAATATTTTCATCATCATAATTTATGTCATTTTTTGGTGTGCCATTTATATTGTTATCTTTCTCTCTCTTCTTTGCACTTATGCTTTATGATTTCCATTACATACTCTTGGAGAAAAGAATAATCTCTTGACAACTTATTTTTTCCTATGGACCATTGATAATTCTCTTTGTTTCCCAATGCATAGTCTAATTCCTAGGAGGCCCTACTAACAATCTTTTAACATTAGTTCCTACATATAAAATCATCTTAATCTTGATCGAAAAGGCCAATTTTTTGTTGCTAGACCCAAGGACTTATTTGTAGCATCCATCAACATACCTTCCCCATTTCTATGATTAAAAATGGATATCCTTCTAGAGTCCCTTAATAAGTCTATGAGATTGATCATGAAAAGAAATTTTTGTAAGTGATCAAATAAGAGATCCACCTCTGTTCTTCCATGTATTTGTTGGACCAAAGAGGAGAATACCTCAAGAAGGTTCTAAGCACTTGAGATGGCGAGTCAATGAGACATATTTCCTTGCTAAGGATTTGATTTGTTTAAAATAATTCCATTTTTTGAATTTACCTCAAGATATTTTGAAAAGACAGAGAACAACATTGCTATTTCTGGGAAAAGATCGTAAGCATGTTTCTTAACATGAGAGAAAAATTGCACAAGAGATGATGGTAAGAGGGGATTTGATATTTCCAAGTCTCTCAAATTACCAAAGGTAAGAATATAGTCAATCGATAGAATGGTGATATAAAAAATAAAAAATACGAAAAAAAAAGCTAGGCCCTTCAAAAACTAATTTTTGGTCCCAAATTCTATTTTCAAATTGAATTTGCAACATTGGTGGAAAAGATTTAGTTGTATTCATTAGCACACAAATTCAAACTAGAAGATTTGGTAGATTGTGATGAAGTTTTTTCATCAACATTTTGGTTCACACTCCATGATTCGAAACATTAATGAAAAAAATTCAACACAATCTACCCTAATTTTTTTTGCAATAATCTCTATGGATTGTGGAAATTCAAAATCATTAATATAAGATTCAAGTTTTCACACCGAGTCAATTTTGAGATAGGTTCTCACTTGATTTCCCACCACTTCCAAGACATCTATTTTCCTATATTCCAAGGGAAGGGTTTGAAACTAAATCAAGATGAGGATGAAATTAATGATTGCAGAAGTAGGATTATAATCTAGGGTCCAAGTTTGCATAGACAAACCTAAACTATTGAAAAAAAATATTTAATTTGAAACATTGAATCTCTCATCTCTTTAGTAGAAACAATTGCAAAAAAAAGCCTTGGCTTTGGTTAATGAAGAAAACCTCATTGACTCCAATCTAGTTTTCTTCTACCCATTTGAATAATGAATTTTTTTTAAGGGAGAGATTCCAAAACTTACTTACAAGGGCTCATAGATAGAGATTGTGAATATGAGGTTGATGGGTTTCATATGAAAATTTTATCCTGGGACCATTATTTGAAGCTTTCTTCCCCTTGAAAGGACTTCTTTGGTGGTTATTCTCCTAACTATGATCTCTAAACTTTTGGAACCTGGACATATTTCTATTTGAAGGATTTTATTGTTGCTTGCGTTTCAAGGATCTTCTTCTAGATCTTTGCCTAGCTTTTGATCTTCTAAGATGCACAAACCAATCTTTTTGTAAAATGGGTATATTGTTTGGAAATGTGACATGAAAGACTATGTTTCCTTTGTCCCAATGCTTGCGTCCATGATTCAATGAATAAAGAGATTTGCATTTCTACTCTATCCATGAATACTTCTTTTGAACCCTAAGAATCCATGTGTGATTTCCTGAACCCTATTATTAGCAGAGGTCCTTGTGGAGTTTGAAGAGTTGGAGAAATCTAGGAGAAAACCCAAGTATTGTGCCCTAAATCAATTTATTCTTTAAAACCCTACATCAAGTTGCCCTAAACAAGGCTTTAAAACAACATCCCTTACTTTTGAGACCAATCATAATTATAGAGTCCATAATTTTTTTGGTAGAGGTGGATTAATTGGGACCCCCAAAGACGTTGTCACCAGTATTGGAATATTATTTAGAAAAGTTCACTAGTCATAAGCACGTGTTCCTACGAACAATGGGCACTCTAGAGTATCATTATGCAAAATATGAGTTTTTCTCTACATGTTTGCATGTGATCTAGCATGTAGTATGCCATGGGAAATACAGTTTTCCCTACCAGCTCTACTCCACTCCACCATCATGTCTATTGTTCATGATAACAATTTAAATTTAAGTCAAGTTATTTAATCTAGTTTTTGTCATGTTCTCCATGTTACAAGTAGTGGTTGCCGTTGCACCAAAAGATTGACTTTTTAATGCCCGATACAACCACTAGACTTATAGAAGACACAGGAGGCGGTTAAGCCATGTCACGAATCCCAAGGGGAGCACTGACTATTTTGCCAACAATCTCCCCCTCAGCATTACCCGAGGGGATTCAAACTTGGGACCAAGCTCTGATACCACTTGTTACAAGTAGTGGTTGCCGTTGCACCAAAAGATTGACTTTTTAATGCCCGATACAACCACTAGACTTATAGAAGACACATGAGGCGATTAAGCCATGTCACGAATCCCGAGGGGAGCGTTGACTATTTTGCCAACACTCCATACATACAAATACAAACATCTTTGCCCACTGGAAACTATCTTTTATGAAACTTTGGTTAACTCTAATTTTGGAAGGCTTCATATTTGTCATAGGTTTTCCCTAAACTCAAAAGAGTATATAAATTTAGTGGGAATGCTTTTCTTTATTAATTTCAATTGTTCGATTTTTTTTAGCTTTGTCTTTTTATTTTGAAAAATTTATAAATGTATGTTAGAATCTTTTAAATGTTTCCTCTTTCAATTGAGTACATTCATAATGATGATTGGTTTCCTTTGTTCTAATATATATCTTATATTTTTTTATTAATCAAAAAATTATAATTTAAATAAATATTTTAAAAATAAAATTAAAAAAAATTATTTTATCTAAATATTGTAAATATAGCAAAAAATTATTTCTAATATTATTTAAAATATTGAAAATGAGTTCAAAGAGGATAGTTGATAAATTTTAACAACCTAACTTGAAATTTATGACTAAAATTTTGTAGATCTTATTCTTGTTCTTGGTATTAAAATAATTGTCTTCTTTCATAATATTTGTCTCCATAGTGTTTGAAATGATATATACACGGAAAGAAAAATGATAGCGACCATATATACATATAATGAGATCATAATATCATTAGCCTTACTGAGTGCCCACTAAGTCTACTGCTAATGCTCTAGACTTGGACTTAAATCAACCCCAATCGCTTAAGCCCTTAAAAGAGTAGGGGATGTACTCTACGTACTTCCACTTGCAGGACACGTAAAACAAGTAGATGACTATTTATGCAACGGCCTGTAGAAAAATGTTTCGGCCCCGTTTGTTTGTAGGAAGATGATGAGAATTGGCAGTGGATTTTCAAGTTTTGAGCAGAATCCACTGTTTGGTTACCTATAATGCAATTCGGGTTTTAGAGAGAAAACCTGGTTTTGGCATCAAAATGAGCAGCACCATCTTCCCACAAAATAGGTGGAATTTGAAAAGAAATTCTGGATTTAGATTTTATCAACCAAATTTAATTCTCTTCGTCGGATCCGTAAAAGAAGCTTGCCCGCTTCTGTTTAGTCTTTCTTAGTAGATGAACAAAATACATTCCCTTGTCGGTTAATGCAGACTTGGCTGCCTATTCTGAAAGGAGGGATCACCCGCTTCATCCGACCCATCATGCAAAGCAACTTCCTTTTGGTCTTGACTTCGATGATGACATGATCTTTATTATCAAATTCTTTGGTGACACAATTTGTGCGAACTGGTGCCATCTTCCTTTTGTGCTTTGCATTACCTATCGTGGTCAGGTGCCGTTCAGGAGATTATGTCTGTTGACAAAGAACTGGAGATGGAGTGGCTGCTTATACTAATGTTGTCGTCAGTACTTGAATCGAACGACTCCCGCTTCCATGACCACCTCTCACTTCTTTTGGGCTGCTTTACAGGAGCATTTTCCTTTCGGTCTTGATGTCCCATTTCAAAATTACTCTCTTTGCTGCACACAAAGAGTCTTGCAATTGACTCTGTATTGTGTCTGGGCTCATTAGAGATGAAGGGATGCAAGATGAAGGGATGCTGATATATACTTGTGGCGCCTTCGCAATAAGTCTGATGCAGTCTATTTCCTCTTCGATATTGCAAAACACGTTGGAGAAAGACGGGGAGGACAGTGTTGTTGTGAGCCCAGTTTTCGTCAATTCAAACATTTCAGTGCAAGTTCTAATTCTAATTCTAATTCTAATTCCAATTTCAAAAATGACAACCAAACATAGAAGATGGATTGTCTTAGTCATCTTCCGGATCAACCAAACGATCCAAACTATCTTCCGAATACACAAAACCAGAATTTCAAAACCTGATTTTGAGATAATCAAATTTTGACTCAAATTCCAATTCTGCAAACAAACGGGGCCTTAAGGATCTCACATCTTACTCAAATCTTTATTCAATCGTTCAAACACACAGCAACCGTTGGAAACCGTTGCAGATAAATAACCCTCAAGTCAAATCTTTATTCAGCCGTTGGAAACCATTGCAGATATTTTAAACTTAGCTAAAGGATTGTTTTTCCCGTTAGCAGCTTCCGCGCTTTAACAAATAAAGAAAAAAAAAAAAGAAAAACATTTCTTCTTGCGCACGTCAGCAGAGACTACTATATATATGTAGATGAGAAAAGAATTCAGACATGCAGATAAGCCATTAAGAAGCCATCATTTCTGGGTTTTACAGTAACGATGGATAGATTGCCAACTTTACTTCAGACATTCAAAGCCCAAGAATTGAGCTGCCAAGATGCTTTAAAAATCATAACACAATGTTTGGACATTCTTGCTTGTAATTTGCCAGAGGAGGTGAAGAAGTGTATAGCTGATTTTTTTGGATCATTGAAACCTCCTCTCTGTCCTCTCTGTAATTCTTCTCAGAGTTGTGCATTCCGATATTTAAATAACATCAATAATGAGCACTGCAGATCCATTCAGCCTCGGTTTCATTGTAAGAGCTGTAAAAAAGATTTCACTGTGGGTGCTGGCAGATATAAGAAGATCTTCAACACCACAGAGAAAACGAGTCAAGCTATCTCCACCTCTCAATATCTTTTTTCAAAGCCACCTCAATTTTATGCAGATTTGTGTTTTGGAAATGGCCTCCAGGATTCAACTCAGATTGACCCATTTGGAGCATCTCAGAGTAATCCACATATTGGTTTGAAAGATTTGATGAATGAAGTTGAGAAAAATAATTCTGTATCTTTTGGATTGGAGTAGAGATATGAAAAAGATCAGGAGCTTGAAGAAATAAACAAGTCTGATTTCATCGATTGCTTTGAAGCATAAGAAATAGGATCAGCACTCGAGTGTTTTGATTTGAGCAATTGGGATTTTGATTGGGAATGTGACAATCCCATTTGGTTGCAGAGTTTTGATGCACTCAATCATTGTTCCAATTTTTTATTTATATCTTGAACAGAACATGAGTTTTATTGTAACATGTTCAAGTATTATTGCATATTTATTTATTTATTTTTAACCTAGTATTTAGATTTCATATTATTTTAAGACGAGCTCTCTGGAATCCCATTGTTTTATTGCAATTCAAACCACTCGGTTTTCTTGCAATTCAAACCGTTGGGTTTTCTTGTAATAGAATAGTATATAATTCATCAAGTTGAACCTGTGTACAAATGGCACAAATTTCAAACCAGACGTCTTCACTTCACTTTCCATATAATTTGTTTGTTTTGTTTCAGACATCTTAATTCACTGCTATGCTTTGATTTGGCATACTACGTCACAAATTTAAAATTGACATTAGTTTTTAAGGCACACCACGATGGAAAATTTAGTTTGGTGTATTATCAAAAGTCAAAAGAGCTCTGAAAAGTTATAATGATACATTTTGGTCTACTTAAGCCTTTCTAAGGCTAGATAAAATTCACCATCATTTGAGTCTATTATGACATAATAGTGCATTCAATACATGCATTCAGATTTCATATTAACATCCACAATATAATATAAAAGACAATAAAAATAAAAATGTGATAACAAAAGTAGTTATAATTTTCAATTATCAATAAAGTACATGAATGATGGATTAGGTATTAAAATATCCCTTCTATTGATACAATATGAATGTCTAATTAGAGTGATTGAATCTCATTCTAACCATCTTATTATAGAAACCATTGACTAGATTGAATCTATGAAATTATAATGGAAGACCTTCATTGTGAAGCCTAAGGTCCATATAGGCTATACATAAAATGGGCCCATAAACAAGTTATCAAAGCACCACTAGATAAATTGTTGTCCCATACAGATGATGGATCCAAGCAGAGAATTAATGAAGCCAACAAGATTCTATTACAATATAGTGCAGATTATTTGGCACCAATAACTTCTATTCTAATTTAAATCCCAATAAGTCTTTGTAGCTTTTTCATTTCCAAAAAAATGATCATATTAAGATGGAAAATGCCAAACTAACAAAATGACTTTTGAAGGTGGGTCACCTTTTTTAGTCTTTTTGCTAAAATCTATTTTCCCAATATTTCTTCACAGATTAGCAGTGAGATAGCCAACATATTTTCCTAAGAGCTCGTGTCTTATAAAGAGTAGATTCCTTGCTTCACTCTTTTTTAACCACCCTTTGTTATTAGTAATTTTCTAAGACTATCTTTTTGTTATACTTTAAACACAATCTTAGTTCTAATAGGGCTCGAACTGTTAGATAACAATCAAATGGCAGAAAAAAGGAGCCTTGCAAGGTGTGAGAAAACCCTCATCTAATCTTAATTAACTAAACAACCTTATTCATTAATACTTAATCTATCAAGGTAAAGTCATAATAGACACACCAATTCACACACAATAATGAAAATATTTCATCCTTGCAACTTGAAATGAGATTCTAAACTTTTCTTTTAGATCAAAACCAATCATTAATCTTGTATTTACAACACAATTCACAATAACAACATTATCCCAATCAAATGTTTATACAATTTCAACTTCAAAGTATGAAATCAATACCATATAATGACATGATAACTAAATGTAACCCTACCACATTATTTACCTTATATTACTTGGTTCACCAACACATAAACCTTTTGCAATAAATGACCATCTCAAAAGTGGAAAGCTTGTATATACCCATTGCACACAATATCTTTTTCCAATACCCATCGTGTACAATGGCCAATTATTGTTGACCATCCAAATAGTTTTCAGTTTATCGTGCTTTAACCCATCAAGACTACTTGGATCCTAAATGAGTTTAATCAGAAACTTAAGTACTCATAATACTAAGGCTGGACCTTAAAGATTTCAATAAGTACAATTTATCTCAAACTTAAACTTCGGTCAACACATCAATTAACCTAATATGTTTTTTTATATAAACAATAAAATCTCTTGTAAAAGTCATTATACAGTTGCATGTCACCACATACCATGGTCAAACATATCATGCAATAACTATCAAAGGATTATATATGGTTGTCATTTGTTTCCTTACTTGAAATTCTTAGGGCTAGGTAATAAGTCTTATCCTCTAGGCACAAAATGAATTTAATAGTAATAATTTCATACATTGGTTGATACAAGTTTTCACATCTTTCAAACTAAATAAACATATTAAGAGAAGTTTCATATTTCTATTCAAATGATGTTCAGAAATGAAGGGTTTCTATCTAAAGAAGGTCAACTGCATCTTGTGGGAGAAAGGCTCTAAGAAAGATCTCTTCAATGGTGTCCAAAAGGTTTTCAGATGTAAAGCATGGTTCTACAAACTGTTGAAGAACATACTTGTTCTTCACGACCATAGAGATTACTAAAATCCTTTAAAATTCCACAACACTAAACAGAAACCATCCTTTCCTTCTGGGACATGATCATTTTTATTGACCCTTCCATTATTTTTATCAGTTAGTTCTTGTCCAACATGGACATGTTCTCTCCAAATTTATGTGGACTATCATTTTATACCTATGAGAGAGAGAGAGAGAGAGAGAGAGAGAGAGAGAGAGAGAGAGAGAGAGAGAGAGAGAGAGAGAGAGTTATATATACCAAGTTAGTATTGGTCATTTTCTTTCATTAGGGAAGGAAATTGGTGTTGGGAAAACAAATTTCTTGAAATAAAGCTAATAGTTGATTTGATTTCACGTTCAAAATGGTGCAATTAAGTCCTAGTGAGTGGATGTGCCATTTTTTCTTGCATTTTTGTGTGTTCAACATAGCAGGGGAGATCCAAAGAGGCTACTACATGAGAGGTAATAATTGGGAAAGTATCAAAGAGAAGGTTAGTGATAAAAAACAAAAATTGAAGAAAATGATAAAGATCCTTCAGAATTTTAAAAGCTAAAATACGTTCCTGTCAACCATATTCCAAGCTCTAGGCATGATATCAGTTCTATTAATTATATAGATGGTTTAGTTAATTATCCATTGCAAAGAAGAAATATTTTCAAATAGTTTGGTATGTTCATTAAATTAGATAAGGAAGAAGAACAAACTATTGTAGATTGTGCTTCACATAATGTTCATGTGGAGAAGGGGAGATCAACTAAGTTGCATAATTTTATGTTATCACTTCATTCTTATGAGGAGTAGAATGTAACATGATACCAAACTAAATGTAGGCTTATAAATCTTTGACATCAATGCATTGCACAAGGAAAGTAAAATTTGGTTCCATTTGTTTCCCCCTTCAATGGGTGAGTTAATGTATATCAAGAGTATATCCTTAACAAAATTCTATAGGATGATTGGCCAAAAAACCATGTGTGACAAGGGGTTGGGACAAACTATGTTTGATACAACATGATCACTTCCTACCTCAATGTTTGAGGTTATAATTGGATTTACTTTTCTATTCCTACTTGATGATTTCTATAAGAATGACATAGAATAATACTTTTTGTCAACAATTATTGATTTGTAACTTGCAAAAATATTGGTTTATTATAATCAAATATTTGGTACAACTTTGCAACTGTATATATTTTATATTTCATTTAAAAAAAAATTGAATGTGTTTTATGTGCTTATTTTTAAAATTAATCTTGTTTATGATTTACTATATAAAAATATAAATTAATAAAATGAAACATAAATTAAAAAAATGGACAAAATGAATAAAATATTAAATTAAACATTATTCAATAATTAAAAAAACTTAATTTTTTTTTGTCAAATTTTAATTCCAATTCGAAATGTAGAACCAAACATAGAAATGGATAATCTAATTCCAATTCCAATTTGAAATTGTAGAACCAAACATAGAAATAGTAATTTCTTAGTTCTAATTCTAATTTTGAAATTGGCAACCAAACACAGAAGATGGATTGTCTTAGTCATCTTCCGGATCAACCAAATGGTCCAAATTATCTTCCGAATACACAAAACCGGAATTTCAAAACCTTATTTTGAGATAATTAGGTTTTGAGTCAAATTCTAATTCCTCAACCAAACGGGGCAATATGAAGATAGTTAGGGAGAGGGAGAAGACAAGTTTCCCCCCACAAAAAAAGGGACTTTGTTCCCACAATTAGGAGGGAAATTTTTGGTCAAGTACAACCTAGTCTTGTTTTTCATAAATTTTGAATTTGAAACTTCAGAAATATGGAATTTATTATTGTGAAATGGAATGAATTTGGATTCTACAATGGCCTTTCTTTTTCCTTTTCCATGTCATCATTTTTAGGGTTATTATACAGGTTTTTCAGGTGACTTGTGAATGTTGGCATCCCCATTTTCCCTAAATATCCTCTAACTTTAGTGTCATATATTTTTGACAATTATTATATAGATTTATGCCTTGAATTGTATTTTGTTGGACCATACAAAATATTCTTTTATTTTTTACTTTTTATTTTAATTTATTTATTACTAGCCCTTTGAAATTTTACTCAAAGCATATCTTGCTATTGGTGTAACCATTGGACCTAGTTGACATGCACGTGTTAGTTATCCATGTCACAAAAACTAAAGAATCACAACTACTATTTTATGTCCATAAAAGTAGTGTAATTCAAACTAGTAGAATGCCATAAGTACAATATTTTGTGTGTGTTGAGTTTGTTAGCAAAGATAGAGTTAATATTCTTGATTCTATGCCTCTCAATAAATGTCCTCATATAGAGTAGAGATTAGATAGAGAACACAATATTAATATTTGACAAATAAGTGGTATTTTAGAAAAGTGATCATAAATACTAGGTCAAAAACATATTTGAAAAAAATATATATGAATATATTTTGCGTGAGGTGAAAGTGGACCTGGGGAACTTGCCTAGTTGGAGGAGGGCATTACACAAAATTGGTGTTTGGTGTTTTTAGGGGACTACTGGCTTAATGGAACCATTACATTTGGACGTCGCTATTCTTTGGATGGATCAAAGGACAACCTTAAATTTGAGGGAGATTGGAGGCTAGGAATTCTTCACGATCATGGGATTTTCTTCCATGACAATCATAGGTTCTCTTGGGCTAAGTGAAGCCCTCTCGATAATATTGACATTCCAATTTTATAAAAAATTTATACTTTTTTTCGGGTGATAAATTTTTGGATTATATGTTTAGATACAATGTTTTGTTAGTATACCTCCTTGAATAGATTACAATGGATGACAAACTGACAGATGGTTAATATTTTTATTTGATGACTTATTGGTGGATATGGTAGTAATGGATACAGTGAGGAAATATTGATAGATATTTAGGAGTAGCATATGGTTTTCCTTAGCATTTATTTTTGGAATTATGATGCTCTTTTATCTATGAATTGATTATGTAGTGGTACTAGAACTTTTAGGTTTGATTTTAGTTTGGACATAATTGTTTTAATTTTGGATGTAATTATTATTATCAATACATGACCTTTTAATGATAAAGAGAAAATAATATATAAATAAATATTATGAATATTTTTTTGAGTATTTTGTTAATAAGTAATTGTTTTAAGTATTTTTATATTGACTTTTTAAAAGTATTGAAAAATAACTTTTCAACCAACTTTATTTTGTGCAAAAAAATATAAGTTTTTGAATGTATAAATAATGAATTCTAAAGTTTGATGAACATGTTAATTTTAAAATGGATAAACTAATTGAAATTTAGATATGGTTTTTTTTAATATATAATTATCAATAATTAGACATCATGTATACACAAAAAATACTAATAGCTACTTATTAAAAACTTAATGAAGTATAAATTAAATTTCTAAAATCTTAAAATTTTCCTAGATATACCTATTTTGTTTTATCAAAATTGAATAAAATATATCCATGAAAACTAAGGATGGAGTGAAATAAAGTTTATGAAGACTTTGATGTTTAGTGCGAACATGGTAGAATAACACTAGAAGGTGAACATGGGGATTTCATCACCCTTAGGGATGACCTCAACTATGCGTTATTAAAGTGAGATATAAAATGGGTGAGAAAAAAAGTTGTAGCTTAGAATCTTATCATATAATGTCTAGAAAAATATTGAATCTTGTGTTATTAAAAAAACTATAAATGTAATTTCATAGTAGAACACCTTATTCCAACATATGATGTTCCTATTAATGAAATGGTATCTACTTTTTTTGGTCTTGATTCATTATGGAATCAAGACATATACACTTATCAAATTGATTTAAATACAAAAATGACACAATAATGCTCAGAGGAATGGAAAACTAAAATAGGTGCTAGGAGATTGTGAAATTACACTAATTAATTAAATGAAAAAAAAACAATATAGTTATTGGTTTGTACCATAGCAAATTTTGTTTTAATTCAAAGCCCTTTTCTAAATGTATTCACCACCATATAGGAGAGGTTGAAAAGGTCAAAGTCCTTGGTGTTAGGGGTTTGAATGACATTGGCATTTGATTTTATTTAAAATCTTAGGATCTCAAAATTTAAAAAAAATGTAAGATTTAAAGATTATGAATTAAGACATTCTTAATACAAAAGGATGTCATGTAAGATTTGACAAAATGATAAGATTTATAATTTGTAAGGAATAAAATATATCTAAAAATTATATTTATTGTAACATAATTTTTGTAATGTATAAATTGTATACTATCTTCAATATATTTATTGTAGTATTATGTTTGTAACTTAACATATATACTATTCTAAAAATAAATAAATGATAAAATGTCCATTCTTAAACTTTAAATGAGATCAAAGACTTAAAAAGGCAAAGTTGAATCATCATTAATAAATGTAAATAAAATAGTTAAAACAATAAGAACACTATTGATATGTGATCACAATTACCAAATTTACCCTAGTTGTAAACAATTTATACCACAAAATATATGAGTATCTAGAGAAGTAAAGTAGAAAGAAAATATCTATGATCTAATTTTGATTTGCAAAAGTTAGTTCTCATTAGGTGAATGATGTGACAAATCACTTTCATAATAGTTATTCCAAATGAATGTTTGCATGATCAAGGACTTCCATTTGAATGGATTAAAAAAAAAACATTCCTTGACTAGACAACTCCAAAGGTTTCTCTCAACTTTTCTAATATTTCCTTTACCATTTAACCGACCTCAACACATGAATCTCAAAGTCCTCTTTGACTTGTTAAATTTAATGTCTTGATTATCTTGAGTTGTTTAAGTTTGAAGTCAAGAGGTCATCTTTTGAGTTCAATGTTTTGATGTTTGATATTTATTGTTAAAAAATGCTTTTGAGAATGCGGAGGATGCCTAAAGAAAATGCTTTTGTATCTTTGAATGTATTTGAGATGTTTTTGACATTTTGAATAATTTTTAATGTAATAATGTTAATTCTACTTTTTATTTTATTTTATATTTAATATGAATTAAATTAATTAACATACTTGATTAATAATTTTTTAATATTCAATAAATTTAGATTAATAATTTAATTTTTTTTAATAGATTTATCAATAAAATGAAAATCAATCAATATAATTATGTGATTCAAATGTTGTATATTTTTTTATATTTTTTCTTACTTTAATGAATAAATATAATATATTAATTATAAAATTATATTTAATATGAAAATTACGAATCTTTGCAAATTGGGTCTACTAAATGATTAATTAACTTTTTTTTCCTCTTCAACTTAATGATAAACAAGGATGAGAAACTTCCTTTTTACAAATAGAAAGTAAATCAACAATTTGACCTAGTAGTTAACAAGTAGGAGAGAAGAGAAGAGAACATGAGGATCAAATTAAAGACCATTTTGTTCCTTTAATTAAAGTGCAATCTACAAATGAATTTCCTTTCAATTGTTCTTTTGACAAATTCTAGCATACAATAGAATAACAAAAAAAATAGTAATAAACTAGCTTTCAATTCCCCCCCTTAAATTAGTGACTTGATGGAACTAAATTCATGTTTTCTTGTTAAATCATTTTATAGTTTTGATATATATATTTTTCCACAATAAAGTTAAACATGTAAATTTAAAAATTCATTTCTAATTAATGACAACTTAAATTCTTTTTTTCTTTTTCCCAATAATGTTTGAAATAAGAGGGATTTGTTTTTAACAATTTAAGTGTATCTTGATGAAAAAATAATGAAAATCTTACATATTATTTGAAAAATAATCTAAGCTTTTGCAATATTTCAGTAAATAATAAGAAAATAATTTAGCAAAGTAAATCTACATTACTCAAAGAATTTCTAATCAAAATCTTACAACTATGATTAGACATGTATTGTGCCTCACAAAGATGAAACATGTGTGTATATATGTATATATAGAGATGTGTACACACACACACACACAGACATATACACATACATACATTCACATGATAGACAATGGTTGGGATCAATACATCACGTGGATCTCACAAGTAAGTAACTATGACTTCATCCCACACCATATCAAGCACACCAAACATAGATGTAAAACATAGATATGGTCCATGTGCATACAGATATAGGATCAGTATGTCAATAAATTCATAAAAATAATTACATCATAACGTAAAAATAATCATCATGAAAATAACCATAAGCTAACTATAAACACATGATATCACACAACTATCCAATGACTCATAATATATCAACTCACAAAGTCATATATCCATAATCTCAAATATCACTGAAATAACCAATGCACACATGAAAGAGGCCTACAAGAGTTTGACAATATAAATTGAAAAAGAAAACTATATGAGAAGGGTATTACATAAAATTATAGTAGTAACATTTGAAAAACTAAACATGACTATAACAATTATTGGAGCATGCTTATAGACCTTTTCTTTTGATTTTTTTTGGCAGAATTTGTATGTGCAAAGTTGACAAGTTAATAGTTGGGAAGTACATAAACTAGCTTTTTAATAACCATAAAGATGATCAATTATCCACATGTTTTTCACTTTTAGTCCCTAAATATATATTGATATATCAAATTTTTGAAGTTTGTTTAATTATAATAATACAATATTAAATATTTAAGAATAATGTCCTACTTATATTGATAATTGACATAAGGGTTATTCATTGTGATTAATTATAATGATAAATTTATTATGGTTTAGATGCATGGATGTATAATGTTTGGGTGGCATAATGACCATTAATTCTTTCAAAACTCAAGTTCTAGTTACATATGGAAAACAAAGATTTTATTACTAATTTTATTGTAGTATTATCATGGGTGGACCCTTTAGGGGTTGAAAAGGTCTTCACATAGTTGGAATCACCAATTTTGATTCTAAAATTGATTACTTGTCCTAATGTGGCTAGGAGCATAGGTAGGGGTACTCATTTGTCTTTGGATTTTGATACCTACGAGGCACATATTTTGAACAATTTATACATAACATATGGTGGTCATTTTGATCAACCACTTATTCATGAACTATTGATAATCCACCCCTCTTATATACTTATACCCAACATGTGTCAAGTGCTCCATGCAAACTTGCATATAATATCTAACTTAGGGAGCAATCTTCATGTGATCACCTGATAGAAAAGATATATAGGCTATTTAAATTGCTAGACAAGGGAAATATACAATAATTTCACCATCCTTATCACTTTCACACCAATTTCTCTTGTTGTACTATTTGTCACCTTTCCATTTTAGGTGCTTACATAAGAGGAACCCTTTTCTTGTAGTTATGCTAGACCATATTTTGTGTCACCTATGACCATGAAGCTATTAAGAATATAAAATTTGAGGTAGAAGAGAATAAAACACCTACCTAGATAGATTTGCAACCATATGGTTTTTATGTCTATGACACTACACGAGGTAACATTTATGGATCTAATAATGGTTGTTGATATCAATGTTTGAGTTTATTTATTTTATTTCATTTGACTTACATACTTATATGGATTGTTGGGATGATTATTTTGACATTTTCTAATGGATTTTATTTTAATAAACTCTCTAGTGTTGTTATTTTTATTATAAAATGCATGCATTCATCCAAATTGTCATCACATGCTCTTGAGGTGACTTGATCTAATGTCTTGGGACTATGCACTTTGCAACCACCTTTTTTCCATATTCTGGGTGGACTATAGTTCCTAGTGCCATTGTCCACCCAAAATGGGCCCAAATTTTAAAAATGTTAACGTGTCAATTTTTTTCATTGATGATCTAATCCCAATATTTTAATATGATTGTTGGAAGTTATCAATATGTGGAAATACCTTGAGCCCTAGATATAAAGATATCATCTCTAAATAATTTTAACAATCCACAAATTTCAATGAAGAGTGAGTATTTGTTCCTTCAATAACATATCTAAGTATAAGGAGCATTAAGCTACAAGTGGTCTTCAAGCAAGTTTTCATGATAAATATTATTATGATTATTATGAACTATTGGATAAAAACCTAGAGGACTTATCTAAAGCACATTACATCACCAAATAAAAGGTATAATTGTTTTAATTCAATAATTTACTTCAGATTTAGTCTTTTTCCCTACGAAGGGCAAGCTCTCTTTTCTAACAAATCATTATTATAGTAGAGGCTAATATTTTCTTAGGATTTGTATTAAGAAATCTACTATATTGAAAAAGTATGTTACCTCTTTCATATGTGTAGATTACTGTATCATCTTAAAATGGAAGCACTTCCATGATAAGAGTGTTTAGCCCTCTGAGTAAGTGATCTGGGGTCATGTTAAGTGCCTTGATAGGGTCTTTGCATGTATCTATATTTTCCCCTTGTTCTGCTTTCCTCTACACCTGATTTTCACTTCATATATGCATTTCTTGGCATTCTGGACTAGGGTCCTGAGGTTTTTGACCTCAAGGTCAAAGTCAACCTTGAGGGTCAAAGTCAACCTCAACTCTAACCTAGGTCAGAGTCGACCTCGACCCTAACCTAGGGTAGAGTCGACCTCGTCCCTGACCCCCAGTTCAAATTCCAAATTTTTTTTGATTTCTGAGCATTGGGTTTCGGAAAGATTCTTTTTCCCACCTCTGGGTCGGCCATTTCAGGTTTCAAAATGGTAAATCTTTAAATTGTATTTAATCTAGGTATATTTCAAAAGGTTAGGACCTAATTGGGATTTAATTCTCCAAGGTGGCCCCTCTAGAGGTTTGTGCCCTAGCTCACTATAAAATGAGGCCTTCCTCTCTCATTTTCACATCTCATCTCAAGCAATTGCCATCCAACTCTCACCAAGAAATCTCTCAAGTTCTCAAGTGCAAGAAAGTGAATTCAAGCATTCAAGCAAGTCTTCAAGCATTCAAGTGTTCAAGCATTCATTCATCAAGGAGATCCATTGTTAGCCATTGAAGGATTCAATCTCTTTGGAGCCCCCTTGAAGATCCATCCTTCTACATTCATCCAAGCCTCCTCATATGCAAAGATCAATTCAAGATTGGTGTTGAAGATCAAATGCCATTGATTTAAGACATCCTACATTCATTCTACATCCATTGGAGCATCCCTACTTGTGGATTTGAGGATTCAAATCCTCTACAAGGACTTCAACATAAGCGAGGTGAATTGTTTCATTTGCTTTGTTTATGCACATTACATTTCAATTCAATTTCAAGGTTAATTCCTAAATTTGGGTTTGACCAAGGCAAACCCCCCATACAAACAACAAAACCCCTTTTTTCTTGTAGGTACAGGTGCAAAATTTTGGATATGTGATTAGATTTGGATACCCTTTTCGGCAAACTTTCAAGATTTGCGAACAAGGTCAAAATCGACATCCAAAATAGGAATGTAGCCTTTGACCTTTTATGAGGGTCAAAGACTACCTACTGTCGGAAAGACAAAAGATTTTTGGGTTTTCTTCGTCTCGACATTTCCAGTCTGAAACAGGTTGCAAAATTGCCTGAAAGTACACACAGACATTAGAAATTGGCATTTTCAAGATTTGCCCTATTTTGAGGTTAGTATTTGTATTTCAATTATTTCAGATTTCAAGCACAATTCTTCATAGGGAAATATAAGGTTTTTCTCTCTTTCATATTTTCCATAGATTGATTCGATTGTGTATTAACCTTTTGGTTGATCAAATTGGATCTCTCCTTTGGGAATTTGGATTTAGGAGTGGATCTCATATTTCCCCCATACATTACATTGAATAGAGGTGATTCCACTTTACAACTATT
The DNA here is from genome assembly GCA_027943335.1 of Chamaecyparis obtusa. Taxonomy (NCBI): domain Eukaryota; kingdom Viridiplantae; phylum Streptophyta; class Pinopsida; order Cupressales; family Cupressaceae; genus Chamaecyparis; species Chamaecyparis obtusa. Next base: position 119,912 of record BSBK01005257.1, read on the forward strand.
CATTTTGGTGAACCCGACATACTTACTCTCCTTTCTTTTGTGGAATTGGATGCTCTATTGTGTTTTGTGGTGTTAGATTTCCTTTTATCTTGTTGGTATTGGATTTTTCTTTTGTGTTAGATCTTGAATGCTAATTAGATTTCAAAAATACAAAAATATTCATGCTTTATGTGTTCTTAGTTTAGTTCATTTGCATCACATTGGTTTATGAGCTTTCTACTAGTCCTACTTATAACATTCCGGTTAGAAGAAGTCGTAGACTCATGGGTGCCTTTGATCCTGAATCTTCCTCTCCTTTCCTTAGGATCCTGGATGATAATTTGATTCTTCATGATTCCAATCCTACTATGGAGCAAAACTCTTCTCACTCATCTCATGATGAGGATGACACTTTAAGAGTTCCTTCTGAACAAGTTCAAAAACTTTCAATTGAACTTGATAAAATGGGTAATTGGCTTATTCAAGAGAACCATAATCAAGATTCTATTCAAGCTATAGAGGCTCTTAAGAAATTTCTTCATGATAATGATCAAGGTGTTAACCTCTTGCGTGGTATTACTCACCTCGTGCATTCAAATGTTAAACCTTTAGTTCAAGAAGCTCAAGATTTAGGGTTGATTCCTCCTATCACTAGTGTTGAACCTCCTTCTAATCCTTTACCTAGTATTCCTACTTATACTCCTTCTTTGGTGACTGTGATGGTTCCCTCTGTCCCTATGAGTGTTCCTCCTATGTCCCTTCCTACATCACAACCTTCATATAATAATGTTCCTTTTACTTATTCCAATCCGCTTCCAATTGTAGTTCCTAGTGTTCCTCCAGTTGTGTCTTCTATTCCTGCAACTTCTTACATTTTACCTAGTGTGTCTAATGTTTCTCTTCCTCCTATTTCCTCTAATGATTCAACAATCATTAGTTTGGCTCAAACTATGTCATCCTTACAACAACAACTTGCTTCCTTAACTCAAAACAAGTTTAGTATTCCTACATGTGACATAGGAAGTCCTTTGTCCTTGGATATTATTCATACTCCTGTTCCTCAGCAAGGTGATATGCCTCGTCTTGAGAATTATAATAGAAAAGGAGATCCCGTCCATCATGTTAAAACATTCCAAATCCTTTGTAGTGATTACGCTCATGACCATAGGATTTTAGCCAAATTGTTTGCTCGAACCTTCCATGACAAGGCCTTACAATGGTATTGTTCCTTGCCTCCTTATTCTATTGATTCCTTTCCAAAACTTGCTAATGCCTTTATTCAACAATTTCAAAATAACATTGGCCCGCAAGTGTCTTTGATTGATTTGATGCACTATAAACAAGGTGCTAAGGAAAAATTAATTAAATTTATCGATAGATTTAAGCATTTGCATGCTCAAATTTCCTATCCTGTTCCTGATATTGCTATTCAGCGTATGTTTATTTCAAATTTGCAAAAGGATATTAGAGATAAGATTCTGCTTACTGAATTTACCTCTTTTCAACAACTTTGTGCATCGCTTCATCACTATCAATTAAAAGTGAGTAAATTTGAGAGCAACACTCCAATGGCTCCTGTTCTAGTTGATAAGAGTGATGTTGCTCCTAATCCAAACAAATTTCAAAAATTCAACAATTATGTCAAGATAAACAAACAAGCGAATGCAGTTGTTGTTGCATCTCACAATGCCACTTCTGCATCCACTGCTTTTCGATTAAATCATACGTTTACTCCTCTTTCTGAATCTTTACATACTATTATGAATAGGTTGTTAATTGCTAATATGATTACTTTACCTCCTATTTGACCTCTTTTACCTGCTACGATTGCATCTAAATCTTTTGATCAAAATGCTTTTTGTCAATATCATCGTCAGAATGGTCATGATACTAAGAAGTGTTATTCATTAAAACATAAGGTTCAAGATTTAATTGAATCTAATGCCTTATCTATTGATAATCTTGATGGTAGTGGAAATAAATTTGTTTCTCCTACTCAAAACCTTCAAATCTATACGAATCCTTTACCTACGCATGCTACTAATACCATTGATCAACCATCTGCCATGGAAATTGTGTATGATTCAAAGATGGATGATCTCAATCATGTTGTTAATCAAGTGGAGCATGTTGGTCAATCTGTATCTCCACCTCAACCTCAACCTTAGATTCAACCTCAAGTTCAATCTCAATCTCGACCGAAACCTAAACCTAAACTAAAAACTCAACCTAAACATCGACAAAAAACTAAGAATAAAAGACCTCAGGAAATTTTACTTACCTTTGATGATTCTGAGACTATTAAAGCTCCTGATAGTCCCCTTTACATTTCTGCTAGGATTTCTCAGAAACCTACTTGTGGTTGTCTTTTTGATGCTACATCCTTAGTCAATGTTATAATTGAAGAAAATATTTTTATGAAAAGCTTACAATGCGATTCTTATGATACATCGGATGTGTGGATTCAAAATTGCAATGGTTTTCTTTATCCATCATTTGGTTCTATTACTTTACTGGTTGAACTTTGTGGAAAAATTGTGAACACTACCTTTGTTGTTGTTCCTAGTTCTGATCAATTTCAAGTTAAGCTAGGTTTTCCATGGTTGAATGCCATACATGATTTTGCTTCACCTATCCATAAGTGTCTTAAATTCATTCATGATGAAGAAGGGAAGATAGTTAATCATAGTTTATATCAACCTTCTTGGCCTAGTGATTGTGCTGCTCTTGATTTCTTTTGGCCTTCATTACCTAATTCATGTCCTCCTTGACCTGATAATATTTTTCATTCATATCAAGCCTATAAACATTGTAAGATTCTTTAATTAAGCATACCTCCTATGGATCTTAATCATGGTCTTTTGCCTACACCTTCTATACCTCCTTTAACTATGGCTTCTAGTTTTATTAATAAAGTTCCTTTTATCACTCTTCTTAAACAACCTAAGATAGATCCTGTGATTATTCCTCCTAATTTTGATAATCCTGTTGATCTTCCTAAAGAACCTGTGAAGGATCCTGTGATTGTTCATCCTTGTTCTCAACCTATTTCAAATAAATCAAAATGTAATAGATCTACTAATGAATGTTGTAATAAGTGTTGTGCTCATGCTAAAGCTTGTAATTCTATTCTTCAAAGATCTCTACCTTGTTTGGATAAATCTATGCATGATGTGTTAGAAGAAGTTGTTACTAATAATGATGTTAAGATGCATGATTATGATGATTCTATTCATATCTTAGATCCTATTTTGATTAATTTGGATGAAGAAGATACTCTTGATGATACTGATGATGTTAATGATGAATATAAGACTATTGACATTGACATTGATTTACCTAATATGCTTTCATCACAATTAACTCTTACACCTAGTGTCGAACATTGTGATTCTCAAGAGGATCCTTTTTTGGAACTGGATATCATTCCTATTGTGTTGGATATAGTCCCTCTTGCGAGTTACCTACCTTCCCTTAATGATATACAACAAGATGGGGAGAGTAGGTGACATGCTTGATCGGCTTGTCCTTCATGGGAGCTTTGTTGTGTGTTTTGCCTGTTGTATTGTGCTTCTCCCGTAATGTGTTTGCTAAATGTTGTTAGATTCTTTTATATCATCCTTGTTACTCAGTTGGTGCAAGGTGATAAAGGAATTGAAACTGTTGTTCAAAATCTTCTATATGTATCTCTATTCTTCTATGCGTTGTTTCATGTTATGTCATAAATGTGCTATTGTTCGCAAATGTTTCCTTGTGTAATCTGCTTTGGATTTGAGATATGGTAGCACTAATTCTTTTTGGTCTCCATGTCATGGTTTGAAAAGATTCTCCTTCGTATATCTTATGTGATCTTTCCTCCTTTGTGATTGTAGTTCTACTTTCTTTGGGGAATGATGTCAATTCATTTGCAATAATATCATATATATATTATCTTATGATCATACTGACCCCATGGAAGGTAGATCCCTTTTGTGTTCTCTATATGTTTCTATGATATTTACCTTGATTTGTCTTCATTTAAGGGCATCTCGACGTGGAAACATAATCAGTGGAGTTGTTTATGTTTCCATTAAAGCCATTGCTCTTGTTAAAGTGTTAGCAATGGCTTTAACATGGGTGCATAGGCTCTACTCACCTATTGCACACATGCACTTTTCGATACACACATATTGTACTTTTCTCCCTTTTTGGATTAGTAACTAATCCTTAAAGCATGGATTTATATTTTAGGATCTCTTGATCCCTCCAGTTTCAAATATGCATATATTTTGATCCCTTAAGGTCAGAAGTGTCCTTAAGACTGGATCTCTTTTATTTTTGTTTTTATTCTTATGTAATAGAATATTCCTAAGGGTAAATCCTTGATGGGTTGACTAGTGAGTAGCCATATTCACTAGCGGTTCAATTCCATCTTTCCAGTTGCGTCGTTTCCTTGTGTGGTCCACAATGGGACATAAGTTCTCATTGGGAGAGATAATCACACCCTTTCTTTCTCTTTGTGGAGATGTCTCTCTTATTGTGATCTGGGAATCGACAAAGACTTGAGTCCCTGGGGGCTTGAGGTTCCTCTTTGTCCCTTGGATTACGATAAGATTATCTTTTCATTTTGATCTCCTTTACCAAGAGTTTGCATCAAGTCCATACTCTTGCTAAAGTGGGGGCTTAATGTATCATCTTAAAATGGAAGCACTTCCATGATAAGAGCATTTATCCCTCTGAGTAAGTGATCTGGGGTCATGTTAAGCACCTTGATCAGGTCTTTGCATGTATCTATCTTTTCCCCTTGTTCTGCTTTCCTTTGCACCTGATTTTCACTTCATATTTGCATTTCCTAGCATTTTGGGCTAGGGTCCTGAGGTTTTTGACCTCAAGGTCAAAGTCAACCTTAAGGGTCAAAGTCAACCTTGACTCTGACCTAGGTCAGGGTCAACTTCAACCCTAACCTAGGGTAGAGTCGACCTCGTCCTTGACCCCTAGTTCAAATTCCAAGTTTTTATGATTTTTGGGCATCGGGTTTCAGAAAGATTCTTTTTCTAGCCTTTGGGTCGGCCATTTCAAGTTTCAAAATGGTAAATCCTTAAATTTCATTTAATCTAGGTATATTTCTAAAGGTTAGGACCTAATTAGGATTTAATTCTCCAAGGTGGCCCCTCTAGAGATCTGTGCCCTAGCTCACTATAAAAGGAGGCCTTCCTCTCTCATTTTCACATCTCATCTCAAGCAATTGCCATCCAATTCTCACCAAGAAATCTCTCAGGCTCTCAAGTGCAATCAAGTGAATTCAAGCATTCAAGCAAGCCTTCAAGCATTCAAGTGTTCAAGCATTCATTCATCAAGGAGATCCATTGTTAGCCATTGAAGGATTCAATCTCTTTGGAGCCCCCTTGAAGATCCATCCTTCTACATTCATCCAAGCCTCCTCATATGCAAACATCAATTCAAGATTGGTGTTGAAGATCAAATGCCATTGATTTGAGACATCCTAAATTCATTCTACATCCATTGGAGCATCCCTACTTGTGGATTTGAGGATTCAAATCCTCTACAAGGACTTCAACATAAGTGAGGTGAATTGTTTTATTTGCTTTGTTTATGCACATTACATTTCAATTCAATTTCAAGGTTAATTCCTAAATTTGGGTTTGAACAAGGCAAACCCCCCATACAAACAACAAAACCCCCTTTTTCTTGCAGGTAAAGGTGCAAAATTTTAGATCTGAGATTAGATTTGGATACCCTTTTTGGCAAACTTCTGAGATCTACGAACAAGGTCAAAATCGACCTTTAGAATAGGAATGTAGCCTTTGACCTTTTATGAGGGTCAAAGACCACCCACTGTTGGAAAGACAAAAGATTTTTGGGTTTTCTTCATCTCGACATTTCCAGTCCAAAACAGGTTGTAGAATTGCCCGAAAGTACACACAAACATCAGAAATTGGCATTTTCTAGATTTGCCCTATTTTGAGGTTAGTATTTGTATTTCAATTATTTCAGATTTCAAGCACAATTCTTCATAGGTAAATATAAGGTTTTTTTCTCTCTTTCATATTCTCCATAGATTGATTCGATTGTGTATTAACATTTTGGTTGATCAAATTGGATCTCTCCTTTGGGAATTTGGATTTAGGAGTGGATCTCATATTTCCCCCATACATTACACTGAATAGAGGTGATTCCATTTTACCCCTATTCAATTACAAACCTAACAAAAAAAATGCAGATTCATTAAGAGCTAATTGAGATGCATGGTTCTAGATTTTGAATAGGCAAAATACACTAATCACTATCAATATGCTCTAGTGACTAATGCATTTTCACTAAAATTGTGGAAGGAAAATCTTCAAACAATCTGGATCTAAAATCCACACTTTAAATTTGATCTAGATACCTTCCAGTTAGTGGTTCCGATTGATATAGACTGATACTTTCAAGCCTAGATTTTAGACATAGGTTCCTTTGTGCATCCCATTTCAAGGTCTGGTCTCAAAATTTGCATTAAATTGTTCTGTATCTTTCTATTTATGCTAACATTGTCACTTTTTTATCCTATTACCTTGTTCTTGCATCTTCAATTAAATAATATCTAATTATATCCAATCAATATTCAAAAGAGAATAATTAATAACCAGTGACCAACTCTTCTAAGTAGCTGAAGCTAGGCCTAATTGATTTTTTCTCTAATAAAAGTGTTTAGAAATGGTTCCTATTTTACATTCTTAGGCTAGATCCCATTTTCCTACATTTATGTAACAATAATAAAATTATTAAAGATTTAAATAAACTCCTATTTTTATGTGAAAGATATCTAGGTACTACAATATTCACCTTTGGAATGGAAATTAGAAGATAATATGCTATTAGAAAGTTTTTGTTGAGTCGAAGGAAGTAAGTTGAATTTTTTAAATGTAGGTTTAGAATGTGATTCCTATTCAAATTGGCTCAAAAATCTCTATGGAATAATGTCTTGAGACATAAGAGGTGATCCTTATGTGAGTGCTATTAGAATCCTAATGCATGTTATGTTTCATATGAAATAGAATTTTGAGTATTTATATTTTTAATTTATGAAAATAGCACTAGGTTGTATATATCTTTAGATACTTGTGAGGAACTCTAAACCATCCATTTCATTTTGAAGGGAGACTTGGGATGGGCTTGATGGAAAAATGTTCAATGCCTTTTTGATGTAGATTGGACTTGAAACATTGATGCTAAAACATTTATAATCGATTGCAATTATCTTATTTAATGTCTTAAATTAGTTAGGCTTTTTATAGAAGGATATAAGGATAGGTTTTGAAAGTTAGACTTGAATTAGTTTAGCCAATAATCCTACATAGAATTCTTGTACAAAAATATTGGTGTATAATATGATTTTGTTTGAGTTATGGTTGAGGATATGAGGGTAGTGAATTTTTTTTGGCACATTAGATAATGTTGTTAGTTCTTTGATTAAGCCGACGAGCACTAAAATACTTTTCGAGTATCATTGGAAACTTGTGGGAATTACTTCCCTTAGTTGTTAATTTTTATTTTTACCTTCGTATTAATTTATATAACAAGTGAAAGATTGTTAGGAAGTTGTATTGTACATCTAGTGTAATAATTTAATGTTATGGTAAAAACTATCACAAGAATTTGAACACCTCACATAGGTGAGAATTTAAGAGATTTTGTTTTGTAATAATTAGATCATCGCTTGAAAATGTATTTGATGATATGTAGGGAGCATCTATGACGGGGGTTATTAAACACATTGAAGAAGACATATTTGACCAATTAAAAATATTTGGCTCTTTCAAGAAACTTATACATGCATGAAAATTGGGCATAAGAATTCATGTACATAGCTTATGTGGGTTGCTCGCTAGCCTTGGTCCATTTTTAAAAATAAATCCACCCAATTATTTCTTTGTGACTTATTCTTGTAAAATAAACATTTAAAAAAAATGTTGATAGAGAATACATTGTGTAGAATTATCATAAGATAGAAGATACATGATCAACACAACTTGGGATTTATTATTATTACAAATATTTTATTTGTTTGATTATATAGTCGTGTTGGATTTTTTGTAGATTTTTTAAAATTATTTTTGAAAGTAAATTATGTGATTTTTCTAGAAAAAATCCAATGCAATCTACCAAAAAAAATTCAAATATAATATTTGATAGAGTTATTGAATACTCTACACATATTTTAAAATGTCTTTATACATAATTAACAATTGTTCAAGAATTAGGTTAATTTCTTTACATGAAAATTAATGAAATGTTTTGATTAGATGATTAAGTGTTCTTCTAGACCCAATATAGATAGAGAAAGTAACGTCAGATTAAAATGGGTATCAACTTTTAATTATAAGCAATAAATATGTTAAGTATATTGAACTAAGAATAAATTACTTATCTTAATATAAATTTGGTAGGAATAAATATTAAATTATGCAAATAAAATATTAAAAATAAGACAGTCTTACATCAAATGATATTTGATCTATTGATAAAATTGAATGGTTCACAAAGAACCCATTAAAAACTGATATCCTAAACAGATATTATGAAACAAATAACTATTCATGTATTCAAAATATTTATCCTCCCAAATAAAAATTGTTTAATAATTCTAATCATATATATTTAAATATAATTTATTCGATAATCTTAACTGTCTCTATTTTTTTCTAAATAAATTTGATACTTCTATTTAAAAACTTCCAAATCTACATATTAAAAAATTGATGAATCTAAAACAAACCTAAGTGATACACAATACGCTAAACCTAAATATTAATAAGTTCAATCTCAATCTTGACCGAAACCTAAACCTAAACTAAAAACTCAACCTAAACATCGACAACAACCTAAGAATAAAAGACCTCAAGAAATTTTACTTACCTTTGATGATTCTGAGACTATTAAAGCTCCTGATGGTCCCCTTTACATTTGTGCTAGGATTTCTCAGAAACCTACTCATGGTTGTCTTGTTGATGCTACATCCTTAGTCAATGTTATAACTGAAGAAAATATTTTTATGAAAATCTTACAACGTGATTCTTATGATACATCAGATGTGTGGATTCAAAATTGCAATGGTTTTCTTTATCCATCATTTGGTTCTATTACTTTACCAGTTGAACTTTGTGGAAAAATTGTGAACACTACCTTTGTTGTTGTTCCTAGTTCTGATCAATTTCAAGTTAAGCTAGGTTTTCCATGGTTGAATGCCATGCATGATTTTGCTTCACCTATCCATAAGTGTCTTAAATTCATTCATGATGAAGAAGGGAAGATAGTTAATCATAGTTTATATCAACCTTCTTGGCCTAGAGATTGTGCTGCTCTTGATTTCTTTTGGCCTTCATTACCTAATTCATGTCCTCCTCGACCTGATAATATTTTTCATTCATATCAAGCCTATAAACATTGTAAGATTCTTTAATTAAGCATACCTCCTATGGATCTTAATCATGGTCTTTTGCCTACACCTTCTATACCTCCTTTAACTATGGCTTCTAGTTCTGTTAATAAAGTTCCTTTTATCACTCTTCCTAAACAACCTAAGATAGATCCTATGATTATTCCTCCTAATTTTGATAATCTTGTTGATCTTCCTAAAGAACCTATGAAGGATCCTATGATTGTTCGTCCTTGTTCTCAACCTATTTCAAATAAATCAAAATGTAATAGATCTGCTAATGAATGTCGTAATAAGTGTCATGCTCATGCTAAAGCTTGTAATTCTATTCTTCAAAGATCTCTACCTTCTTTGGCTAAATCTATGCATGATGTGTTAGAAGAAGTTGTTACTAATAATGATGTTAAGATGCATGATTATGATGATTCTATTCGTATCTTAGATCCTATTTTGATTAATTTGGATGAAGAAGATACTCTTGATGATACTGATGATGTTAATGATGAATATAAGACTATTGACATTGACATTGATTTACCTAATATGCTTTCATCACAATTAACTCTTACACCTAGTGTCGAACATTGTGATTCTCAAGAGGATCCTTTTTTGGAACTGGATATCATTCCTACTGTGTTGGATATAGTCCCTCTTGCGAGTTACCCACCTTCCCTAAATGATATACAACAAGATGGGGAGAGTAGGCGACATGCTTGATCGGCTTGTCCTTCATGGGAGCTTTGTTGTGTGTTATGCCTATTGTATTGTGCTTCTCCCGTAATGTGTTTGCTAAATGTTGCAAGATTCTTTTATATAATCCTTGTTACTCAGTTGGTGCAAGGTGATAAAGGAATCAAAACTATTGTTCAAAATCTTCTATATGTATCTCTATTCTTCTATGCGTTGTTTCATGTTATGCCATAAATGTGCTATTGTTCGTAAATGTTTCCTTGTGTAATCTACTTTGGATTCAAGATATGGGAGCACTAATTCTTTTTGGTCTCCATGTCATGGTTTGAAAAGATTCTCCTTCGTATATCTTATGTGATCTTTCCTCCTTTGTGATTGTAGTTCTACTTTCTTTGGGGAATGATGTCAATTCATTTGCAATAATATCATATATATATTATCTTAAGATCATACTTGTATGGTGAAAATGTGACCACACTTCTATGAATCATTACATGCAAGGGAACTCAAGAATGAGGCCTCACAAATCGATCCATAGCTCCCTAGGCATGGAGTGCAAGGGTTTTAAGAATGCTCTCAGCTAGAGCTATTTAGCCAATAACCTTGCTAGTAAACCATGCAATGGGAGATTCAATGAAGACAAGGGCAAGAATGCCAATATCCCCAAGAATCAAATGAAATGCAAGGTAGCTAAGAATGAAGATGCAAGCTAAGCTATGGAAATGAAAGTACAATGCAAGCTAAGCTATGAAAATGAAAGATGCAAGAAATGAAATCTAACTATGAAGCAAGAAAGCCATGATGATGCAAGAATGAAGACAAGAAGATAGAGTGTTGATGAAGATCCAAGATGAATGCCAACAATGCTCCAAATCTTCAAACCCTAGATGCAAGAATATCTCCAAAAGCTCCAAGATGACCTAGAAAACCTGTAGCATAACAATAACATAAAAATTGTGTGTGCAAATGAGGAAGAGAGCTCTCCTTTTATAGGGAATGAAAAAGGAATGGGCCATGGAGATTAAGAGGCAAAAGATTTAATCAACGGTGGAGAAAAAAAGAAGCTTGATCCTTGTTTACAAATATCCTCCAATAAGAAAATTAGAAGCATTTACTTTATGTTGAGCATTTAATTTATGTCCATGTGAGACAAAAAGTACTTTTTATTTTATTTTATTTTTATTTTTCTTTATAAATAAGAATTAAATGCTTTATTTGTGCAACATAGGATAAGAAGAAAAGGTGGGCTTTTTATTTATTAAAAGGGGAGGAAATATTCCTTTTAAATAAATAAAAACTTAGGATAAAATGGTTAGCCCATAGAAAATAATCGAATAAATGATAGCACAAGGATTTGATCAAGAATAAGCAACTTATGATTTAGCAAAAGGGGCTAATAGTCTAGGTGACCATTTTTAGGTGTATACATTTTGCCCCTCTTTGACTAATGTGTGATTGATCTGGGAACACATGTAGTCAAAGAATAGATCAGCCAAGAAGGCAAGTAGACAACCAAGAAAGCAAGCAATAGCGATTTTGACAGATGTGAGATCGATTTGGGATCACATGCAGTCAAAGAATAAAATAGCCAAGAAGGCAAGCAAGTAGCCAAGAAGGCAAGAAGATAGTGATCTGACTCCAAAGAATGAAGTACAGAGAGATAGCAAATCCTGCATGGTCAGCCTGGTAGCGATAGTACTGAACACTTAGGAAAGAGATAGCTAATAAGATATGATGTGTCTGCCCCCTCGAGATCGAAAGCGAAATCAAGTAGAGGGAATGCAGAAGCAAGAGCAACATGATCAAATCACTAGAAATCATAATCGAAGATGAAAGATAATAGAATAACCATCAACCAATGAAGGGATGCCCCACACATGGGACACGGGGCACGAACCTATCGGTCCCTCAACCCGTAAATGCCATAGAGGGGGGAATTGGAACTTGGGATTTGAATGAAAGACTAGAAGGTTGAAAGAGATGGGGATGAAGAGGTTATGATGCCCCAGCGAAGATCAAAGGATCAGGCCTCAAAAGGTCATCCAACTATGCGGAAAAAGGAGAAAGGGTCAAGGTGAATGTGGATTTCGGTTTGGATCCTAAAATGAAGAGAAAATGATGTGAGATGAAAGACAAGAAAGTGAAAGACATGATCGGGAAGAAGCGAAAGGTGAGCGCAGCTGATTAACAAGTCCATGAAAAATGAAAGGAGAGCTCTCTCCATATGCAAGATGCAAAACTAAACTAACATGAACCTAAGAAATGCAAGCTACATGAAAAGTGGTTTACTTGCAAGGTTACAAAGCCAATAGACATCTAATATTCATCATCGAGCGTTATTGGTAGCATCGCAAGATCATACAATACACACTAGCATAACTATGTGAATATGAATATGATCTTTATCAGATAGGAATGTGGAAATCTCACCTAGGCATCAAAGACATGTAGGTCAAGATGACTAGCACAGTGAGATTACCTAAGTTTAATATAGCAAGATTATACTCGCATCGAGACACAAGGAAAGTCAAGATGGCTACAAGTATGCACTTGCACAAAAATAGTCAAGGATAATACCCTGTCAATCCACAGTGTCAAGTAAGACTAGCATAAATGCTCATGACAGTTAGGATCAACAAAATATACCCACAAGCAGAAAAAGCAATAAAACATGTTCTCATACCCTCAGTCTTCTAGCTATGCATCATTGAAAACTTCTCAGGGAGAGACCACTCAGCAAAGAAATCATCATAGACAGCATGCAAAGAAATAAATTCAAACAAATCTCAGCAAGTCAAGTGCGTGTGTGTAGGTCATAGAGTCAAACTTTGAGTATTGCATCTGCAAATGAGAAATATCGCATCATACTAGACTGCAGGTAGGACATCTGATAAGTGTTGAGAAACACTTGATGCAAGGGTAGTGTTGAAAAACACCATTGGGGTGGTGTTGAAAAACACCATTGGAACCAAGTTGCCCAAGAAACCCATATGCACAAAGAGATCCAAGATAAGCTTAAAGCAACATATGCCCCCTAGACTAAGACAAGAATCAATTCCAGGCTAGGAGAGGCAAAGCGAGAAGTGGAGCGAAAGAGCGCCACGCAAGACTGATAGACATAGGTGCAGAGGGTCTCAAGCAGTGCCTGTTTCTACGTTTTCACCACTTGATAGATTTTTTCAGGACTTTTTAATAATTTTTTTGTATTTTTGCTACCAAGGCGCCTGTTTCCAGGTTTTCACCAAGGCACTTTTTCTATTTTTTTTTGAATTTTTTGAATTTTTTGATTTTTTTGGTGAGACATCAAAGCGCCTATTGCTAGGTTTTCACTAGGATGCTCATTTTTTCAGTACTTTATATGCTTTTTAGGTTTTTTTCAGCATCATATATGATTTTTTTTGTAATTTTTTCAGGATCATAAAGTATATACAAGGAATGCCCCAGACAGGAACAGGCATTAAAGATCTTCTTCCTTTGATGTAGAGAACTGATAGGCCCCAGGCCCAAATGCTACAGCTGTGATGATAGGAGGTCTCAACCAGTTCGACCAATAATAACCAGCCCTAAGCAATGTCTGAGTTAGTGGAGGATCATTAGAATGTGATCCACATATGCCATCGTGAATTTCAGCTAGTACTTTTTCTGACTCCTCTATTTCTAGACACCTAAGGAGAGTTCCATCTAGACCCTTCCTATACAAGCCACCAGAGACAAAGGCAAAGTGGAAGGGATGGCGGAAAGAATGGCATGGAGGAGTATGAGGTGGAAGACATGGAAAGATGGTAGGATTGTAAGATTTGTGAGCAGGATAGCGTAATTCATCCACCAGGAACTTGAAGCAAGATTTATGCTTTTTCATTTGTAAGATGGATATCAAAGTAACCAAGGCATTAGCAACTCTTTTCTCAGCTTTAGGAATGGGCTGAAGTATAACAGTTATGAGATCATGCTTGAAGTAATGCACCATTTGTTTGTAGAGAATCAGCTTCTCATCTTTTATTTTGGAGTCATTATTTTTGAGCAAATTTTTATCTTTACTTTTCTTAGGTTCGGATACCGCCACAATGTGGTTTTCGCCATCCGACCATTGCTCTTTTCTTTTGACTTGATGACTGTGATGCTTGATTTCTGATTCAATCTTTTTTGTTGCTAGTTCGCTGGTGGAAGAAGTAACAGGTGTTGATGCGAGATGAAATGGAGTGACTGGTTCAATAGCATTTATGTGAGGGATGTCATCTCTGGTAACAAGAGAGGTTGAGCCTATAGGGTAGGCTCCAAAATTAGCTAGATCTAGATTCTTCATAGGAGGACCAACGTAGTCCACTAAGGCAATACGGGGAACAAACTCATCAGATCCAACACAAGACTCATCAACTACGTCAGGTGGGTTATGAGAAATATGAACTACATCAACATCCATATCTATCATGGAAGAATCTTCTGGAAGAGGCTTAATATGCTGAGAAGTAGAAACACTCATGTTGTTATGTGATAGATCACCTCTTTGTAGCAGTCGCTCAATGTTGTGACGTTGTCTATCATAGTGCAATGATTCTTTAGGAACATAGGTTCTAGACATAGAAGACTCAACAATATCATCAGTAGGCATACATGCTTCCCCCCAAAGAAGTGAAGTAGAAGGAAGATCATCTCCCATGTGAGCCATAGTGTGTAGTGGTGACTCATCTGTATCTATGTCTAAATTACTGAGCATGGGAATATTTTTGGAATCTTCTCTATAGATCCATTCTTGAATAACTTGTTCTTCTCTTTCTTCTTCTAAAGGAATGGATGAAGGAATGAAAGTATCAAAGATCACCATAGCAGAAGTGGAAGGCTTCATTGTATCAGAAGGTTTCCCATATGACCTAAGAGAAATAGGTATAGAAGCAAATGAATCTAGCATATATTCACCCATACCAAGGCTCATCATCTTAAGTGATTTCTCAGCAGCAACTAGAGACGTACTAGGATCAACAGAAGGTTCATTATGAGGAAAAAAATTTTCAGCAGCAGCCAGAGCATTAATAACAATAGTATGGTCTCCAGGAATCACAACTTCAGTGCCATTGTATGGAAATTTGACGCACTGATGATAAGTGGAAGGAACAACCTGCATGTCATGGATCCAAGGACGACCCAAAAGAATGTTATATGCGAGTGGGATGTCCAATACTTGGAAGCTAATATCTTTTGTGATAGGACCCACTCGGACAGGCAGTGTGACAAGACCTTTGGAAGATCTTTCCACTTCATCGTAAGCTTTTATAGTAATCTTCTTCTTGGAATCCACAGCCAATTTTGACAAACCCAATTGTTGTATGACATTGAAAGAAACAATATTTAACCCTGCACCATTGTCTATCAGGACTCGGCAGAGTCGGGTATTGTAGACTAGAACTTCAATGTGTAAAGCTAGATTATGAGGGTGAGCAACAGATATGTCATCTTCTGCAGAAAAGGAGAGAGATAGTGGAGATGAAATGTGGTTGACCATAGCCTGAAATTGATTTGGATCAATGTCTTTGGGGACATGTGCTATATGCAAAGCTTTCTCAAGGATTTCTCTATGCGAAGGGGATAACTGAAGCAACTCAAAAATGGATATTTGGGCTGGCATCTTTTGCAAATGTTGGACAAGATCATAGCTAGGGGTGGCTGAAGGAGCCGCTTGTTTGGAAGGCAAAGCCTGCTTGGGATCTTGCGCAGTTTTAAGGACAATCTTGGCTTGCCCCCTAGTAACAGCATTCAGTGTCTCACTTCGGGAAGATGAACTACCACATGTTTGCAAGACTAACTTTGGCTTACCATGATTAGTGTTATTATCATCTTGAGACCTCATCATTAGAACACTCTCAACGGGGTCTACCATGTTAATCACAAGTGTATTAGAAGGATACATGTAATTGATCTTAGCATCATGATTCTTCTTATGTGTTTGAGAGGTTTCCCCCTTATCATGCTTAGGTAGAGGATCTTTGAAAGTTGTGTGATCAGAATTTCTAGTTAAGCCATCAGTGGAGATTGTGCCATTCTCAATAAGATCCTGAATATCATCCTTAAGCCTAAAACAATTGTCTGTCGGATGTCCCTTGTTTCTGTGATAATGGCAGTAATGATCCTCTCTCCACCAATCAGGCTTATTTATCGGATCCCAGTTACCAAGTTTATCAGGAAGCGTAAGATATCCATTGTCAACCAAAGTCTTAAGGATCACATCGTAAGGTTCTGCCAACTTGGTATAGACTCGCTTTCGAAATGACTTCTTAGGCTTATCTGCATATTGAGGTTTAGGAGCATTGTGAGTGTTGCTAGCTTCTTGTTGTTTTGCTGCATAGATAGCATTGGAGAGATTGAAAGCGGGCTCTTTAACTTTAGGAGCATCATTAACAACATACTTGTTCTTATTCCAAGGTTTGTTCTTGTCTTTACCATTGCCTTTAGCATCTTTATTAATAACAATATCCCCTTTTCTTATAGCTACATCCTCAATCCGATATGCACTTTCAACCATGTCATGGAAGGAGGAGAATAGTTGCTTCCTTAGATCATAAAATAGCTCAGGCACAAGTGTGTTGACGAAAATGTCAATCTTTTCTCTTTCAGGTAGCTGACGAGGATATCAAGAATATAATGAGCTCCAACATTGTAAGTAAGTTGCAAATGGCTCACCTTGATGTTGTCTTAGATTACCGAGATCTATCATAGTGACAGGTTGTTGGATGTTGTAAGAGTACTGCTGGGTAAACCGCTGAGCTAACTCATCAAAAGTCTTAAGCGGTGGTGTCAATTTCGCAAACCATTCCAAAGCTTGGCCTCTTAAGCTTCGAGGGAATAAGCGCAGAAGATATGTGTCTTCATGAAGAAAGTCCATACTAAGAGCATAAAAATGACGCACATGGTCATGAGGGTCACCATTTCCATCATACTTGTCATATTTAGGAACCTCAATATCCTTAGGAAACGGGACCATGTATAGATCTTTATCAAAAGGAAGAGCACAAATTGATTGTACAAAAGAGACCTTTGGAGGCTCTCTTTCTAATGCCATTTGGGTAAGGCGTTGATTTGTCCGACGTAATTCTTCTTGAAGGACTTCCAATTCAGTTGGTACTCTTTGTTGGACAATTTGTCTGACATCATACCCGGGAGGAAGCTTGTATCCTCTAGAAGTCATATATTGAAAATATTGATCACCATTACACTCTAAAAGCTTATGCATCATTCGTTGGAAATCCACATCTTGTTCACATCTCATAAGATCCTCACTAGAAATCTCATCATTAGCCTCTGCCTCATGTTGAGAGGGAGGAGGTCTAGGAGGTGAAGAAGGCATAGCAAAAGTTGGCCTTGGAGGAGATCTTGGTGGCGTGTTGTTGTCATTGTTGCCATTGTTAAAAAGAGGTCTATGCTCATGATTACTAGTCTCAGGTTGTTCATGAAATGTCCCTCTATAAGCCATGTGCCTAGTAGCATCCATCCTTTGTTGATTGTGTTCTTTTTCTAAGCGTGCTTGGTTATCCTTACGCTCAAAGTGTTCTTGCAAGAGTTGAAATTTTTCTTGTTCAGTCAAAGTGAGTGAGACACTGTCTGTGTTTTTGGGAGTCTTGAATGTAGAAAAGAGGAAACCTCCTTTATACCACGGTGTAGCCTTAGAATTCTCAGATTGGTCAGAACTAGAACTGTTGTTGCTAATGGGTGCTTTTGAACGTCTAGTTGGAGAAGGTAACTGTGTATAATTGAATGGAGGATGACTCTCCTGCTCAAATTGAGACCGAATTGTAACCGGCATGAAAAGAGATGTTGGTTGACTAATAGAATGAGACAAATTTTCTTAGATTTGAGATAAGAAAAGCTAATAAAGATCACTTGTCAAAGTAGAACAATAGAGAGATGGCTCGTCAAAAGTGCTAGAGCACTTACAACAATCAATTGACTAAAGCCGAGCAACGAGCAAGAAGCTCAATAAGCAAGTAGCTAGAGAGGTAACTGTGATGCGACAAGTGATCAAGAGTAGCATTTGTTAAGCTCAAATCCAATAGTTTTAGCTCATTTGTTTCAGTCTAGAACAAATCTAAGCATGTAAGTAACAAACCAGTTTCAAGTAAGAACAGAAAAGGACACTCTACAGCAGGTTAAAGTGCAAGTTTAGCAACTCTGAATTGTAGCAATGACAGGACAGTAGAAATGACTCAGGATTCTTGGTTGAGGGTATGCAAGGATACTTCAATATCATATGAATCTTGACCAGTGAACGTGAAAAACTCAGTTTTGAAGCACTTTGACTAAATTTGTAGATTGAACAGTGCAATTTTTCAGTTTGACAAGTAGTAGCAACAGATAAAAGACAGGTTTGCAAACAGTGTAGGATCAAACATGTCATAGAACACTTGAAACAAAGGCAAAAGAAACCTTGCCAAGACAAGCACTTGTGATATTAAAATAGAGAACCTTATGAATGCTACTGTTTGTTTGAATGTTGAGGACGTTTACACTGGTATAACATAATCGAAGACAATTCAAGCAATTACTACCTAGAAGGACAAGGCTCATTACTTAGCAACGTGGCCCACAACTTGATGCTCCCTTGCCTCACACCAAGTGGTTGCCCACAAGAGATATTGGCGTTGTCATGGAAGTGTCAAAAACACAACCAAAGGAGCACATATGGTGAGTGTCTTGGGGTGATCCAGGTAAGTCCACTTGGATCAATCCTTGCACCAAGAAGCTAAGCGGCTAAAATAGGGTGGCCTCTATGAAACGGTTCATAGTAAGGATTTCCATTCATAGCACCCCTCTTGCTCCTCATAAAGGACTAGGACCTCGCGGCCTCAAGAGTACCTTAAGCATTCTTGCTTAATGCTTTCCTCATGGTCACAATCCCACAAGTTACTCACATCAAGCGAAGATAAGTACTATGTCTACTAAGGTTTTGTGTCTTCGATAGCCTTGAGATTATAGTGAGTTGGAATCACTCGCCACCAACGAAAATGATGACAAGGTTGTCCCCACTTGGGTCGTTCCTCTTGATTGCTCAAGAGCAGGCCCGCTAAAGGATCCTAAGCTAAACAAAGAGTGGATTAATTCTTGAGGTTCAAAGTTTTTGATTCACCACAAAGGTGAAGAGCATACTCCCCTATCTCAAGAATCTCTCCCAAACACACCAAGCAAAGATTTAATTACCCCCTTGCTTTCAAAATCCCAAGATGGGTCAAGATTTTTGTTTCACCACAAGGGTGAAGAGCATACTCTCCTACCACCTCAAAATTTTTACAACAAGGTATTAAGTGCCTATGAAAGGAAACAACTAGTATATGCCGCACTTAATAAAGAAAGCAATTAAACAAGCACATGATTTGGTTTTTATGCTTAGGGTAGCCCTGCAAAAACCATTAGTAGCTCTCTTTGACATGCGATTTTAGCAAATTTCAAGCAAGAAGCACCTACAACCACAACTTGACAAGAGAACAAGCAAACAAGATATGCAATATATATCCAATTTATGCAAACCCTAAGGTTAGATCTGAAAATCAATTGTTAGGAGCAATGATAACCAGTAAATAATCCAAATGATAACTCATATCATGCAATGAACAATGAAAAATAAGTGCATACCCATCACAATTTTTTTTTTTTTTTTGCATTTGACCTAGTCAACAAGATCTGATTTTTACCACATGAATTTGGACCCTAAACTCAAAATGCAGAAAAGAGACCTCTATCAAAAAATAGAGAGCTTTCCAAAAATATAAAAATTTCAGAAAAATCTCTTCATTTGTGCCCTAGAGAGCCATTTTACCAAAATAGACTAGATTTTATAAATCAACCAAATGAGCTATGATATGATTTCTAAATTAAAAACATAGTGAATGGACCCCCTGTAGAATTTGAAGACCTTTCCAGAAATATAAAAATTTCTGAAAAATATGCTGATTTTCCCCAAAAATTGATTTTTTATGAAAAATAAAGAAAAAATCATAAAAAATACAAATTACCTCTGAAAATTTTGAAATTTTTTTTGGAGCTTCTCAGATATGTCTCCAACCTAAAAAAAAATTTTTAGACCAGAAAACCAAGCCGTTTGGGAGATATGGTCAAATCTTTCAAATCTAGGGTTTTTTTCATCTCCAAACAAATCTGCACAAGGGTTAGCTCCAAAAATAATCAAAACCAGCATGCAAGAGGTGGGTTGCCCCACAGTAGGCACCAAAAATGTATGGTGAAAATGTGACCACACTTTTATGAATCATTACATGCAAGGGAACTCAAGAATGAGGCCTCACAAATCGATCCATAGCTCCCTAGGCATGGAGTGCAATGGTTTTAAGAATGCTCTTAGCTAGAGCTATTTAGCCAATAACCTTGCTAGTAAACCATGCAATGGGAGATTCAATGAAGACAAGGGAAAGAATGCCAATATCCCCAAGAATCAAATGAAATGCAAGGTAGCTAAGAATGAAGATGCAAGCTAAGCTATGGAAATGAAAGTACAATGCAAGCTAAGCTATGAAAATGAAAGATGCAAGAAATGAAATCTAACTATGAAGCAAGAAAGCCATGATGATGCAAGAATGAAGACAAGAAGATAGAGTGTTGATGAAGATCCAAGATGAATGCCAACAATGCTCCAAATCTTCAAACCCTAGATGCAAGAATATCTCCAAAAGCTCCAAGATGACCTAGAAAACCTGTAGCATAACAATAACATAAAAATTGTGTGTGCAAATGAGGAAGAGAGCTCTCCTTTTATAGGGAATGAAAAAGGAATGGGCCATGGAGATTAAGAGGCAAAAGATTTAATCAACGGTGGAGAAAAAAAGAAGCTTGATCCTTGTGCACAAATATCCTCCAATAAGAAAATTAGAAGCATTTACTTTATGTTGAGCATTTAATTTATGTCCATGTGAGACAAAAAGTACTTTTTATTTTATTTTATTTTTATTTTTCTTTATAAATAAGAATTAAATGCTTTATTTGTGCAACATAGGATAAGAAGAAAAGGTGGGCTTTTTATTTATTAAAAGGGGAGGAAATATTCCTTTTAAATAAATAAAAACTTAGGATAAAATGGTTAGCCCATAGAAAATAATCGAATAAATGATAGCACAAGGATTTGATCAAGAATAAGCAATTTATGATTTAGCAAAAGGGGCTAATAGTCTAGGTGACCATTTTTAGGTGTATACAATACTGACCCCATGGAAGGTAGATCCCTTTTGTGTCCTCTGTATGTTTCTGTGATATTTACCTTGATTTATCTTCGTTTGGGGGCATCTCGACGTGGAAATGTAATTGGTGGAGTTGTTTATGTTTCCGTTAAAGCCATTGCTCCTGTTAAAGTGTTAGCAATGACTTTAACATGGGTGCATAGGCTCTACTCACCTATTGCACACATGCACTTTTCGATACACACATATTGTACTTTTCTCCCTTTTTGGATTAGTAACTAATCCTTAAAGCATGGATTTATATTTTAGGATCTCTTGATCCCTCCAGTTTCAAATATGCATATATTTTGATCCCTTAAGGTCAGAAGTGTCCTTAAGACTGGATCTCTTTTATTTTTGTTTTTATTCTTATGTAATAGAATATTCCTAAGGGTAAATCCTTGATGGGTTGACTAGTGAGTAGCCATTTTCACTAGCGGTTCAATTCCATCTTTCTAGTTGCGTCGTTTCCTTGTGTGGTTCACAATGGAACATAAGTTCTCATTGGGAGAGATAATCACACCCTTTCTTTCTCGCTCTAGAGATGTCTCTCTTATTGTGATCTGGGAGTCAACAAAGACTTGAGTCCTTGGGGGCTTGAGGTTCCTCTTTGTCCCTTGGATTACGATAAGATTATCTTTTCATTCTGATCTCCTTTACCAAGAGTTTGCATCAAGTCCATACTCTTGCTAAAGTGGGGGCTTAATGTATCATCTTAAAATGGAAGTACTTCCATGATAAGAGCATTTATCCCTCTGAGTAAGTGATCTGGGGTCATGTTAAGCACCTTGATTAGGTCTTTGCATGTATCTATCTTTTCCCCCTGTTCTACTTTTCTTTGCACCTGATTTTCACTTCATATTTGCATTTCCTAGCATTTTGGGCTAGGTTCCTGAGGTTTTTGACCTCAAGGTCAAAGTCAACCTTGAGGGTCAAAGTCGACCTTAACTTTGACCTAGGTTAGGGTCGACCTCAACCATGACCTAGGGCAAAGTCGACCTCGTCCTTGACCCCTAGTTCAAATTCCATGTTTTTATGATTTTTGGGCATCGGGTTTCAGAAAGATTCTTTTTCCCGCCTCCAAGTTGGCCATTTCAGGTTTCAAAATGGTAAATCCTTAAATTGCATTTAATCTAGGTATATTTCTAAAGGTTAGGACCTAATTAGGATTTAATTCTCCAAGGTGGCCCCTCTAGAGATCTGTGCCCTAGCTCACTATAAAAAGAGGCCTTCCTCTCTCATTTTCACATCTCATCTCAAGCAATTGCCATCCAACTCTCACCAAGAAATCTCTCAAGCTCTCAAGTGCAAGCAAGTGAATTCAAGCATTCAAGCAAGCCTTCAAGCATTCAAGTGTTCAAGCATTCATTCATCAAGGAGATCCATTGTTAGCCATTGAAGGATTCAATCTCTTTGGAGCCCCCTTGAAGATCCATCCTTCTACATTCATCCAAGCCTCCTCATATGCAAAGATCAATTCAAGATTGGTGTTGAAGATCAAATGCCACTGATTTGAGACATCCTACATTAATTCTACATCTATTGGAGCATCCCTACTTGTGGATTTGAGGATTCAAATCCTCTACAAGGACTTCAACATAAGTGAGGTGAATTGTTTTATTTGCTTTGTTTATGCACATTACATTTCAATTCAATTTCAAGGTTAATTCCTAAATTGGGGTTTGAACAAGGCAAACCCCCCATACAAACAACAAAACCCCCTTTTTCTTGCAGGTACAGGTGCAAAATTTTAGATCTGAAATTAGATTTGGGTACCCTTTTTGGCAAACTTCTGAGATCTACGAACAAGGTCAAAATTGACCTTTAGAATAGGAATGTAGCCTTTGACCTTTTATGAGGGTCAAAGACTACCCACTGTTGGAAAGACAAAAGATTTTTGGGTTTTCTTCGTCGTGACATTTCCAGTCCAAAACAGGTTGCAGAATTGCCCGAAAGTACACACAAACATCAGAAATTGGCATTTTCTAGATTTGCCCTATTTTGAGGTTAGTATTTGTATTTCAATTATTTCAGATTTCAAGCACAATTCTTCATAGGGAAATATAAGGTTTTTTTCTCTCTTTCATATTCTCCATAGATTGATTTGATTGTGTATTAACATTTTGGTTGATCAAATTGGATCTCTCCTTTGGGAATTTGGATTTAGGAGTGGATCTCATATTTCCCCCATACATTACATTGAATAGAGGTGATTCCATTTTACCCCTATTCAATTACAAACCTAACAAAAAAAATGCAGATTCATTAAGAGCTAATTGAGATGCATGGTTCTAGATTTTGAATAGGCAAAATACCCTAATCACTATCAATATGCTCTAGTGACTAATGCATTTTCAATAAAATTGTGGAAGGAAAATCTTCAAACCATCTGGATCTAAAATCCACACTTTAAATTTGATCTAGATACCTTCCAGTTAGTGGTTCCGATTGATATAGACTGATACTTTCAAGCCTAGATTTTAGACATAGGTTCCTTTGTGCATCCCATTTCAAGGTCTGGTCTCAAAATTTGCATTATTGTTCTGTATCTTTCTATTTATGCTAACATTGTCACTTTTTCATTCAATTACCTTGTTCTTGCATCTTTAATTAAATAATATCTAATTATATCCAATCAATATTCAAAAGAGAATAATTAATAACCAGTGACCAACTCTTCTAAGCAGCCTAAGCAGCTGAAGCTGGGCCTAATTGATTTTTTCTGTAATAAAAGTGTTTAGAAATGGTTCCTATTTTACATTCTTAGGCTAGATCCCATTTTCCTACATTTATGTAACAATAATAAAATTATTAAAGATCTAAATTAACTCCTATTTTTATTATATTTTTATTTGAAGGATATCTAGGTACTACAATATTCACCTTTGGAATGGAAATTAGAAGATAATATGCTTTTAGAAAGTTTTTGTTGAGTCAAAGGAAGTAAGTTGAATTTTTTAAATGTTGGTTTAGAATGTGATTCCTATTCAAATTGGCTAAAAAATCTCTATGGAATAATGTCTTGAGACATAAGAGGTGATCCTTATGTGAGTGCTATTAGAATCCTAATGCATGTTATGTTTCATATGAAATGGAATTTTGAGTATTTATATTTTTCATTTATGAAAATAACACTAGGTTGTATATAAAATTCATCTTTAGATACTTGTGAGGAACTCTAAACCATTCATTTCATTTTGAAGGGAGACTTGGGATGGGCTTGATGGAAAATGTTCAATGCCTTTTTGATGTAGATTGGACTTGAAACATTGATGCTAAAACATTTATAATCGATTGCAATTATCTTATTTACTGTCTTAAATTAGTTAGGCTTTTTATAGAAGGATATAAGGATAGGTTTTGAAAGTTAGACTTGAATTAGTTTAGCCAATAATCCTACATAGAATTCTTGTACAAAAATATTGGTGTATAATATGATTTTGTTTGAGTTATGGTTGAGGATATGTAGATAATGTTGTTAGTTCTTTGATTAAGCCAATGAGCACTAAAATACTTTTTGAGTATCATTGGAAACTTGTGGGAATTACTTCCTTTAGTTGTTAATTTTTATTTTTACCTTCGTATTAATTTATATAACAAGTGAAAGATTGTTAGGAAGTTGTATTGTACATCTAGTGTAATAATTTAATGTTATGGTAAAAACTATCACAAGAATTTGAACACCTCACATAGGTGAGAATTTAAGAGATTTTGTTTTGTAATAATTAGATCATTGCTTGAAAAAGTATTTGATGATATGTAGGGAGCATCTATGACGGGGGTTATTAAACACATTGAAGAAGACATATTTGACCAATTAAAAATATTTGGCTCTTTCAAGAAACTTATACATGCATGAAAATTGGGCATAAGAATTCATGTACATAGCTTATGTGGCTTGCTCACTAGCCTTGGTCCATTTTTAAAAATAAATCCACCCAATTATTTCTTTATGACTTATTCTTGTAAAATAAACATTTTAAAAAAATGTTGATAGAGAATACATTGTGTAGAATTATCATAAGATAGAAGATACACGATCAACACAACTTGGGATTTATTATTATTACAAATATTTTATTTGTTTGATTATATAGTCGTGTTGGATTTGTTGTAGATTTTTTAAAATTATTTTTGAAAGTAAATTATGTGATTTTTCTAGAAAAAATCCAATGCAATCTACCAAAAAAAATTCAAATATAATATTTGATAGAGTTATTGAATACTCTACACATATTTTAAAATGTCTTTATACATAATTAACAATTGTTCAAGAATTAGGTTAATTTCTTTACATGAAAATTAATGAAATGTTTTGATTAGATGATAAAGTGTTCTTCTAGACCCAATATAGATAGAGAAAGTAACTTCAGATTAAAATGGGTATCAACTTTTAATTATAAGCAATAAATATGTTAAGTATATTGAACTAAGAATAAATGACTTATCTTAATATAAATTTGGTAGGAATAAATATTAAATTATGCAAATAAAATATTAAAAATAAGACAGTCTTACATCAAATGATATTTGATCTATTGATAAAATTGAATGGTTCACAAAGAACCTATTAAAAACTGATATCCTAAACAGATATTATGAAACAAATACCTATTCATGTATTCAAAATATTTATCCTCCCAAATAAAAATTGTTTAATAATTCTAATCATATATATTTAAATATAATTTATTCTATAATCTTAACTCCCTCTATTTTTTTCTAAATAAATTTGATACTTCTATTTAAAAACTTCCAAATCTACATATTAAAAAATTGATGCATCTAAAACAAACCTAAGTGATACACAATACGCTAAACCTAAATATGATTGATTGAAACTTGGGCGTGAGTCAGCATAAATGACACTAAGTACATAGCCCATACCTAAAATTATCACATATTATCTTCGATGCCTTAAAAGCACATAGATAAATACCCCCTAAAACACAAGACGATAATTTGAACTAACATCTAAATTAATAAGAACTTTTAGATGACATGGGGTTCTGACGTCTTTGAAATATAAAATGAATTTTTATATGTTTTATTATTATACTGATTATGTTGTATAACGAGTCTTACTTTTGCTGTAATGATATTAAAATGATTGCTTTGCATTTCTTGTGCACAATTTTATTATTCTTATTTTATTGAGTGTAAAGTTAATTAAGATATTTGAGCTAAATATATTGACATTGTAGTTGTTGTTAAGGTACAAGATATATTGGAAAAAGATAAGGATGAAGATAAGAAAGAGAATATTGGAGTTTGTCATCAATTTTTTTAACATCATTTTACAAATCTGAAAGCTTAAATTGTCTTATAGACTATCTCTAACTTTATAAATGTATGTTAAAATTCTTTTATTCTATTCTATTGTACTACATGGTAAACTTTTTAACATGATTGGTGGGCTACTACAACACGTCTTTAAGATGATCTCCTGCCTACCATAGAAAATTCTAACCAATCATGTACAAGCTAGAGTTGCCATATCGCCCAAAAGATCGGCCAGTCAATGCCCAATACAACCACTAGACTTATAGAATCCACATAGACAATTAAACTATGTTACAAAAACTTAACCATGTATTATAGATTCTAATCAAACTATTAAACCGAAAAACAAATGCATCACATAGAGTACTCAGTTATTTGCTCCTCCCCTTTGTCAAAAACAATATAATTTTTAGATGTAAATGGATTAATTCATCACATTTCTAATTGATATTTCTCTTAGTAAACGTACAACCCATTCAAGAAGAAGTTGAACATCAGAGAAACTCCATGATTGCAATGGAGGTTTTGTTTTGTATGTCCTTGACAGGTTGACTCCCTGCTGTAACAAGACCAAATCATTCATTCTGACATGTCAAACTTAGAAGAAGAAGATGAAAAAGAATGTCAGAGTTGACCTCCATCATATCTCTGCTTTCTAGTTGGAAGGTCTTATTATTCATGGAATACAGTCCCCAAAATTTTGATCCTTTTTTTTGTTGTTGGTAATCATGCAGGACAAAGCTCTGCAGGTTCTGTCCTTTATACTGTATTCTGATAACAATGCATGTTTCATTTGTACATATGTTGCAAAACTTATTTACCATGCATTTCACATGCTTCATCTAATTCCCCATTAACAGTTTTCTCATTTCATTCCTCTGACATGGATTGTATGAAATATGGCAGTAAATGTGTATAATATAACGTACATTCCTCCTGTACACTCTTTTTTTTCTTTTGTCCTTCCATTCTCTTCTAATTGTAAACAGAATAGAATACACAATTACTTTATAGAAGAAACAAAGAGACTGCTGTGAACAGAATAAACAAAATAACTATAGAGCATTCTTAGACCAAAAAACATATATTCACTGTGGATTGTTGCCAGTTTGGCATATTCAGATTAAATAAGCCAAGTTTGGCATGTTCATGATTGGCATCTAAAACTTATGAAAGGGAGTGAAAAACTTTTGTGGAAGTCAAAAAAACATTTTCTGCAGTTTATGAAATCTATGCATTGCTAAATTCATGGCTAAGTATGTACTCACTCTACAATGTATATAATGTGATTTAACTTGGAAAGGTGATCTTCTATTTTTTTTAATCAAAGGTAATGTAAATGAAGGTTATATATATATTCTTTTTAATTTAAGCTGGAATAGTTTAATATGAAATTTTAAAGATTAAAATTGTTAAGGTTTGAAGATATATCAGGTTATATATATATTCTTTTTAATTTAAGCTGGAATAGTTTAATATGAAATTTTAAAGATTAAAATTGTTAAGGTTTGAAGATATATCATCAATTTGTGGCATTCAAAGGGATATATAAGAGAATGATTATAAAGCTGGATTTATAATCTTTTATTATTTTTTTTAGTCTATCTTGATTTATTAAAGATTTATGGAGTTTAATTGTTAGAGTTTGAGGTTGTATGTTTTTTTTTTTTTTTTTCTTGATCGGTAAAGGCCGAGGCCAGAAGTCCATATATATTAATATGTAGGATATAAAACAGTATTTAAAACCAGTCCAAGAGCTAAATAGGGGGAACAGAAAATGTGGAGCAACATAGCTCGTCCCCACGTAACAACCAGATTCAAAATGACCCACAGCTGGGTAACCAATCTCCAATACACACAGAGATATTGCCAGGAATGAAAGCATCTCTAGGCATTTCTTACCATCCCTGTACCACTGTCAAAGCTCATACAGGGTAAACTCTGAGCTTCTCGCGCCATCGAAGATCTTGAAGCCTCCAAAATGCCATCACATGTTTATTGCATAATACTTACAGATTACGCCTTGTTTCGAAAATAACCCAAACCAGAATGAAGTGACTGCCACCTTTAAGAAGAGGAGCTAGGAAGCATATGCAAGCAACTTGTCAGTCTTGGGAAAACTGCTCGGAACAAGAGATAGCCGTTACTTTGAAAAGTGTACAACTCAAAATTGATTGAAAAAGTGCCAAAATTCAAGAGAGATTGAACTGATGTGGATGCCACCCGACGGAGATTGATTTGATATGGATGCCACCCGCCGTAGCATTTGCCAAGTCATCCGCTTTACCATTGCCCTCGTGGTAGATATGATTAGCCGTTGTAGATTCAAATTTAGAAATTAAATTTAGAATGACTTCTAGGAATGCTTGTAGTTTCCAATTGATGATGGACCCTATTTTGATTGCATTAATCACAATCATCGAATCTCCCTCAATTTCCACTTTATTCAATCTTAATTCCCAGGCTAATAATAGACAATGATACAACACCTTAATCTCAGCTACATTGTTGGTGTCAGGGTCCAATGGAACAACTAATTGAGCAATTGTTTGTCCCTCTGAAGAGTGGATGATGCAACCTGCACCTGATGGCCCTGGATTACCTTTTGAGGCACCATCGAAGTTAAGTTCGAACCAACCCAGGGATGGGGTTTTCCAAACACATGATAATCTTTGATGAAGATTGTCTTTGCAACCCTTGCTAATGGAAGTTGGAGTTTTTAGGCCATGCCAGCTTTTAATCATCTTGTCATCCCAGCTGGTGTAGAATTTGTGAATAGCAGAATGGGTTTGGATCCAGGAGTTCATGATTTCCACTATTGCTGCTTCAATTTTATTTAATACCTTCTCAATTGCCAGTGATTTTTCTTGAAAGAGCCTCCTATTTCTCTCTTTCCATATTTCCCATATTACAATGGAAGGAGAAATGATCCAAAGATTACCACAAAGACTTTCTTTAAAAAGTGAAGGCCAAGCTAGAAGGTGAGATTGAATATCCTGCGATGGAGCAGAATACCAATTCAATTTAGCACATAACCATTCCCAGCATTTCATGGCAAAGGGACAGGAGAGTAGCAGATGATTGTGTGTTTCTTCATGATTTAGACAGAGATAACATCTTGATGGACCCATAAACCCCATTTTTAAAAATCTTTCTACTGTTAAGATACGCCCCTGAGATGCTGCCCACAAAAAAACTCCTGCTTTAGGTAGGCACAGTTTATTCCAACATAAGTGAATTGGAATTGTAGTAGAGTCCTGAAGATGCTGTGATAAAAATTTGTATCCTTCCTTCACTATGTAAATGCCATTCTTGGAACCATTCCAAATTATCTCATCTCTACCATTTTTAAGAAGAAAAGATCTATTTTGGACAATTGATTTTAAAAGATTTGATTCTTGAATATCTGCCCCTACACTAGAGAAGTCCTTCCAATGCCACAAACCATCCACATTTGAAGAAGGAGAAGGGCGAATGTAATCTTTGAGCAGAGGGCCCCAAGTTGATTGACAGAGCTGAATTATCTGATTAAGGCCTGGTGTAGATTGTAGGATTGGGAACCCACCCCAAGAGTCCTCCCAAAATCTAATTAAATTACCATTTCTGACATTCCAAGAGAGATTGGAGTCCACAACATGTCTGGATTTTGATATAAAATTCCAAATCCTGGAACCTCTAGGAAAGTTTTTAACCCGGAACACTTCGAGACCCGCATCTGGGCCCAGATATTTTCCTTTGAGGATTTTGACCCATTTATAATCCTGATTTTTTATCAATTTCCAATATAATTTAGCACCCAAAGCTAAATTCTACCACATTTAATTTTTAATCCTCGTGCCTCTAGCTAATATAGGTTTGCAGATGTTTTCCCAAGAAATAAGCTTGAATTTCCTGTTCTGATCACATCCTTGCCAGAAGAAATCCCTAAGCTTTTTGACTATATCCATATAACCAGTCGAGGACAAAGATAGGTAGGACAGAAGGTAAATAGGAATAGATGAAGTGTAGCTTTGATCATAACGATCCTGCCCGCCCATGATAGCCATTTAGATTTCCAACTAACCATTTTTCGATCCATCCGTTCATTGATTGGTTTCCAGACACCTGTCATTCTAAGGTTCAAGTCAATGGGAATCCCCAGATAATTATAGGGAAGGCATGCTACTTTAAATGCCAGTAAGGATTCAATTTTCAGTTGTACCCTCTTCTTAGTGTGAAAGAAAAAAATGACTGATTTGTCTTTGTTTACAACTTGACCTGAAGCTAGAGCATATTTATGCAAAATTATCTTGAATTGATTGGCTTCCCTGACTGAACCAAAGCTGAAAAGGAGAGTATGATTAGCAAACTGTTGATGGGTGATTGGATAGATTGAAGAAGTGGCCGAAATTCCTCTGATGCTGCCCTAAAGTTGAAGGCTAATAATGCTATGGCCTAGAGCTTCTGCCATTATGATGTATAGGAAGGGAGAAAGAGGGTCCCCCTGTCTGATGCCATTCGAGCCTCCAAAGAAACCTTGAGGTGAGTCATTAATCAAGATGGAATATTTTGGAGAGGATATACAATAAAAAACTAGATTTATCCAAGCCTTAGAAAAACCAAAACCTTCCATACATTTGGATAAGAATCTCCAATTAACTTTGTCATAGGCTTTCTTGATGTCCAGCTTAATAATCATACTAGATTTTTTGGAGTGCTGCATAGAATGAATAGTCTCTTGTGCTATGATGATGCCATCAAATATAGATCTACCCAGGACAAACCCTATTTGCTCTTCTCCAATTATTCTGCCTAAAATTAACTTTAATCTATTTGCAAGAGCTTTAGATAAAACCTTGTAAATAGTATTACATAAAGCAATGGGTCTGAATTCATCTATAGAATTTGCATTTTCCTTTTTAGGAATAAGGGAAATAAAAGTGTTATTGATTTTGGTTAGAAATCTACCTGAAGATCTGGCTACTTCCAAGGCTGCTGTGAGTTCCTTCCCAAATACATTCCAGCAATGTAGAAAAAAACCGAGGGGAAAGCCATTTGGGCCTGGGGCTTTGTCTGGAGCCATTTGAGATAATGTTTGGAATATTTCATCTTCTGTGAATGATCTCATTAGATTTTGGTTGTCAATGTATGATAAGATTTTAGGAATGTTGTAAAGTAACTCTTGCTGACATGAGAGAGGTGAGCTATTAGAATTGTTCAGAAGATTGGAGAAAAATGAGACAATTTCCTTCTGAATCTCTTTTTGATCGAACAGGATAGAACCCTCGGAGTTGGTAATTTGAAGAATCCCATTGGTGTTCCTGCGGCATTTAGTGCTAGAGTGAAAAAATTTGGTATTTTTACCTCTAGCAGCTAACCAAGATTCCCTGGACTTCTGCTTCCAAAAAATTTCTTCTTTGCTAAGAATATCTTCCAAATCCTTAAGAAAATCTTTCTCTGTCATGTATAGTTCTTGATTCATCCCATTTTGCATAATAATGTTGTTTAAGTCTGAAAGCTTTGATTCAATTTCTTCCTTGGATGCAAAAATATTCTTAAAGTGGGTTCTATTCTAGATCAGCAGGTTTTGCTTGATAAATTTGAGTTTTGAAATGAAACAGAATAGTTTGGAGCCTTCAACCTTAACTTCTGACCACCAGTCTTTGATCAACTCTAAAAAATTTTCTTCTTTGAGCCACATATTTTCAAATTTGAAAGAGCATTTATATGGTTTTTCCTCTTCCACAATGTCCAAGTAGACGGGAAAATGATCAGAGCCTGAGGAGGGGAAAATGGAGGCTTTCAAGTCAAAAGGAAATGAGATGATATCTCCTTTGTAGAGAAACCTATCCAATTTTTTTGAAATATTATCAAAACCCATTCTTCTATTGGACCAAGTGAAAGCTCCATTCTCCAATTCAATTTCCATGAGATCCTCTTTTTGAAGCCAATCCTAGAAATCTACTTGAGATTGTGATAATATTTGAGATCTGCCTTGTATTTTTGATGCATGAATGATGGCATTGAAGTCTCCACCCACAATAAAATTCCCTGCAGGCCATAGTAGAAACTAGGTACTAATTTCTTCCCAAATCTCCAATTTCCTTCTCTTGGAGATGGGGCCATAGACATTAATTACGAATATGTTTAGATTTGATTGAGTACTAAGAATTTTACCACCCATCCAGTTCATTGTATCCGTGACATGGGAATAGTGGGAAGATCTTGGATTCCATAAAATTGCCAATCCTCCTGAAGACCTTGTTGCTTCCACCACTAAGGCTTTCCAATAACCTAGGGACAAAATAAAAGTGGCTAACTGATCCTTGCTCATTTTAGTCTCCTGAAGGAAAATGACATCTACTTTGGATGTCCATATGCAGCGTTTAACCATCCACTGCTTGTTAGGAGCATTAAGGCCCCTAACATTCCAGGAGAGGAGTCTCATTGAGACTTGGGAAGGAACTTCCCCTTCCCTACATTCAAATATGTTGTAATATTGACTTGATCCTGATCTTCTCCATTTTCCTCTCTTAGGGTGGATGCTGATTTCCTACCCCTACCTTTCTTTTTCATTGAACCATAGTCTAGGATAGTTTTGTGGTCTGTTTGCATTAAGCCTAATGGGGAATTGGGATATGTTGGCAGCTGCTTAGTACACGACTCCTTAGACTTAACCCCATCCAACTCCCAGGAACTAAAGATAATCTTAGAGTCGACCATTGGAAAGTCCATATCCATCAATCTTTCTTCATCTTCTATATAGTCATCTTCAAGCATTTTTTCAACCAAAGAGGAAGGCAAGGAGTTGGTTGAATGTTGTTCACCTGGGGCATTACCAAAAAGATCATATACTACTTGGAGTCTAGAAGAGATGGGCTCTTCTATGCATCTAGAAACCACATCTCACTTTGAGAGATAAATGTTGTTTTTGGGTTTGTTCCTCAAAGGCTTGAACGAGATTAATCCTCCTTTCATTTTGTTTTTAGCTGATGTTAATGATAACTCTAGCAATGACTCGTGATTTAAATCCTTTTTCCCCTTATTTCTGATCCTTGAAGATTTCCTGCAACCCAAGTTGGGAGAAAGATTAGGGTCCTCTGGCATGTGCTGAGAAGGGGAAGGGAGTGGTGAGCAGTTGCTAGCCTTTGCAAATTCCCTGAGATCGCAAAGTCTGATTTTTAAAATATCATCCTCCATCTTGAGGGGATCTTGATTATTCTCATCTTCTTGATATAGTTTTCCAAGAACATCCTTCCGAGAAGATAAATCTGATGAGGAATTAAGTAGTTTCTTTGAGGGGCTATGAAGATGTCCTTTGTGATGAACTTGATCAACATCCCTTGGATCACAAAGCCTAGTATTTAAGATGTCATCCTCGACTATAAGGGGTTCTTTGCAATTATCATCTACTTGGAGAGGGGTTATAAAATCCTCAGCCCTGCTAGTTGAAGTGTTGGAAAGGGTATCGAATGCCTTTATGGGACTTTGGTGATGATCTTCATGAAGAACTTGGTCAACAATCTCTACCAACAATTCCTCTTGCACTTGTTTGAACCGGAAGGAGATGAAGTGCTCAATCCAACCAGAGTTAAATTTCAGGACCAAATAAGGAGATGATTGAGGGTAGGAGATTAAAGGAGGCTTAATTGAGTCCTTGAATTTTCCAAAAGTCTTCTCAAAAGCCTTTATATCTAACCAATAACTTCCCTTTGGTAAAACCTGCAATTCTCTGTTTTGTGAAAGATTTAAGGGGATGTTCCCCATTATTTCAGACTCCATAGATGTGCTTAGATCTGAAGTTGCAGATTCCTCTTGTAGGGGATAAGTCAAAAGAAGAGTTTGGGGGCCACCCAATTTCCTTTTGAACATAATAATTTTGTTGTACAACAACCAAAGGAAGATTTTCAAAGTCTCATATAAATTATCTGGATAATGGGCCTGAGAACCAAGTTTAGGAAGTGGAAAACTTTGACTATTCTGATGTGTTGAAGAAGTAGCTACTGAAGGAGATGCTTTCTCTGGAATTATTGACTGGATAGTGGCATAAGAAATCCTCTGTATCCAAACCCCATACTTAGAAATGAACTTAATGGAATTGGGCAGTTCCTTTTCCACATTCATTATAAGGCATAACCATGTAGATGCCGAGGGTTTATCAAGATGATGAGATAAGTAAATACCCACTTTATTGCCAATGATTTGTATAATTTCTGGATCTTTATATTCAAATGGAAGGTTTAATAGATTGATCCACATGGGGACAAATTTGATGATATTTTTGGCACTGTTGAAGTTGGGCGACCATTGTTGCATATGTAAACCTTTATTTTTATAAAACCATCCTTTTTGCGTAAAAATGGAGTCTCGCTCTTTTTTGTTTTCGAATAACACCATGAAATAGTCTGCTTCATTATCTAGGATTTCTATTTGTAAAAAATCTCCCCAATTGCTTGAGATCCAAGTCTTAAATTCATTATACGACACTTTTATATCCTAGAACTTACATATAATACCCTGATGTAAAAAAAGTGAGTTTCTCTGTTTAAGTGTATCTTCTGAGAAAGTAATAGATGGTACCTGGTCCATTTTTGAAGATTTCAAACTGTGTGGAGTGGCCTTGAATACAGAAAGATGCTGATAGGAATCTTCCCCCACGCCTATTACGCCTTGCCTCGACGAGGCTTCAGTGGATTTTCTTTGAGTGTCCACCTTCTGGATAGGTTTCCAAATCTTTTTCACTCCTTTATAAAAGCCCTTGGTGAAATGAGCATGGCTCGTTGGCCCTAAAAGAGCCAATCTCTTTCTATGAATCCTCCAATGAGTGTCTGTCCATGCTTTTTTTGGCAGAGGGGGATTGATTGGGATGCCTCTGGAAGATGTTGGAAATATGGGTATTAGATTTGGGTTCATATACTTGACCCTCTATGATGAAGAGCCGAACCCATTTTTTGAAAATTTGAAAAATAACCGTTTATTGGGCAGGGCATGGTTTGAAATGATGTTATTTTGAAATCCTCCCTAATTTTGAAACTTAAATCTATTGTGTTGAGAATGAGCTCCTAAGTGAGGATGATTTCCATGGGGTAGCCTCTGCTTATCAAAAGTGTTGAGCCATTTCCTCTCCCAATTATGAAATCCTCTGAACCTCTGAGCCCTACCATCTTTTTGTGTTTTCCTTGGAAATGGAAGATGGTTGACTTTCCCTTTTGTATTCTGATTTCCTCCCCAGATCCGGTTTCTTCTAAAGTCATAAGAGCCTCTCAAATTTCTGTGGAGATTTGGTATCCTCCGCTCCATCCTATTGTGTGCAAGAATTTCTTGTCACATGATCGCAAAGCCGAGTTTCTTCCCTTGCGATCATGCGATCCACCTGGCTAGCACTATTGAGGTTTTATGTTAATGATGATTCATATCTTATTCTTTTACTTCATTTTATACTTATTTTTAGTATTGTTATAAATATAGTGTTGAAGTGTTCAATTTATTTTCTTTAGCATTTGATTTGACCTTAATCTTGAATTCTTGAATTTATTATTGAAAATAATCTTTTTTCATTGTTGTAGGAAAGAGAAATATGATCTATTAGGATTTCAACATTCTTGGACTAGGTCAAATGTATTTCTTTGTCTCTTAGATTGAATATTCATGTTGTTGTCTAGTTTAAACCGATTTCAAAATTTAAAATCTCTTACCTAGAACCCATCCTTACAAAAGTTGACTATTACTTATCACATTACATGCCAAAAATACCGGATTAAGCATCTAAGATTTATAGACCATCCTCAATCATTATTATTCATGGGAAATTATGATACAAGAGAAATTTACCCTCTTCAAACAAAAAACAACAACTAATTTCCCAAACAGATACAAAGATACAAATGTTGCAATAAAACAAAATCAATTTATTCAATTTGCAAATAAACTAAATTCTACAAACAGTTATACAGATAGTGCCCTCAATGGCTTCCTCATGTCACACTATCTTGCTAACTCTTCATTTCCTCACGCTATTTTATTATCTCCCTCTACTATGCAACCAATCACATTTTCTTCCCTTTCATATGTTGCACAACCTATAGCTACACCTGCCATGCCCCTTGTTTTTCTACTGTCTTTATAACACTTTGGATGCCTTTCACATTCTTCATCGTTCATCTTCTATATCATTGTCTCTTCTGAAATTTACATTTCAACTTATCCCTACACATTATACCTTGACATGTGATGAGTTTATAATTCTATGCTTTCATTAATGCCGATAATGCTTTAGAATAAAACTTGCTTTATTTTATTATCATTGGGAATTTGTCTAGATATCTAGGACCATTATGATTGCCTGGTAATTACATTTCTTTGAAAATTCTTAAAGATTGTTTTTCTTTTACAAATGCTATAGTGAAGTTCCACGTGCCCACTTTGTCAAGATGCTAGCAACGACAATGAAATTTGGCCCTACGCCTGCTTGAAGGTATCAAAGGCCTTTCAACAATTCCATTTTGTGAATAACTACAATAACTATAATTCATGAGCCAACATTTTTAAAAGGCATTGGTCAATCAATTAAGGTGTGTTGGCTATAACTCCTCATTTTGTAGACATTTATTTCAGGGCAATCCCACTACAACATCTAACAAAATTTTATGGATTTTCATGCCTAGCACAAAAACCTCTACAGGGTGCAAGCTCCAATATCTCCAACAACATCATTATTAAATGTGTTAAATGAGATTGAGCATTCTCAAGTGATATTAAATTTTGGTCATACTAGTACTAGTATTACGAGCTAGAGTGAAATTCCACCAATTTAAAATAGAGATGCAAAAAAAAATCAAGGTTGAAGAAACAAAACAAAAATATTTTTAGTTGGTGGTGATCACTAGGTCACCTGGGTGTTCTTGTACCTGACATGCTGGGTAAGAAATTTTTGAGTACAGGCTCAAAAACTAGGGATAAGTAGTTGAACTATTCTTCTAGGTTGTAAACAACCTACAACAAAACCCATTACTACTTCGGGTACATCATAAGTTTCTTCCTTTGCCTCTTCGAAAACTTAGTTGAGACAATTACCATCCTCCTCCACCAAGTGTTCACCAATTTTCTCTTCACCCTCATGGATTCACTTCCACAAAATAATTTCCTCCTCCACCAAAGACACTCTCTTCTCCTCTCCTCCTTCACATGATCCAACCCATTAGTATCTGACCTCCTCCACCAAATGGCCTCTCCACTCTTTCCCTCTTTCATAGATTTTAATCCTCCATGGACCAACCACATCCACCAAATCTTAGTTGCAACATCCTCTATCACTTATATATGCACATATGCAATATTGACAATTGCATCTTCTTGCTCTATCTCTTTCTCATAAAAATTTAAAAAAGATCAACAAAATTACATGTGTGATTTCAATATCCATAACACCCTCTTCACCCTCTATTGTTGCAATGTCTTTTTCATCACCTCTCGCTGCAACTTGTTCAATCTCTTCAAGAAACATATCATCTTCTACAACCTCTAAAACCACATTCTAAATCTTATCTTTTACGTCTTCATATATCTCAATCTATGAGGTGTTTTCTTCTCCATCATTTTTTCAACTTTCACTCAATATTTGATTGTCTACCATGACCATATCCTCTCTTCTCTCTTCTTTTATTACCACCTCATTTATGTGGGTTGCTACTACATTCTTCTTCTTTAGATTGCAATTATTCTTTTTAGTGAGATTCTCCACATTCCATAACTCTATTTCCAATACCACCCAAAAATTGAAATCAACATAAGCCTCTTCATGAATCACCTTGTCCTCTTCTTTGAATTCATCCTTTCAAATCCTACAAGCTTTCATCCTTGTCCTCTTCAAGCTCTCAATCGATGAAGATTTTGAAAAATTGCATCCATCCTCCTAAGTTATCCACAACTGCTTCACACTTTCACTCTATCCACATATTTTCCTTCTTATCTCTCAATTGTTTCTAGGACTCCACACACCTACAACAATATGTTGAACTTTTGAGACAACTCAACTACTTCATCAGCAAATCCTAGAATGGACTACCTTGGCTATGCACTTAGGAACCTCTAGCTCTAATACCATGTGATGCAAGCAAAATTTATCCTCTTCCTTCAAACATACAAACAACTAATTTCCCAAATTATTACAAAGATAAAAAGATTGCAATAAAATAATATCAATTACTTAATTTACAAATACACTCAATTTTGTAAATAGTTTTTACAGATAATGCCCTCAATGGATTCCCCATGTCACACTATCTCCCTAACTTCTCATTTTCTCACACACTTTTCTTATCTCCCTCTACTATGTAGAGAAAAATATTTTCTCCCCTTTTAGATGTTGTGCACCCCACAACTACACCTATCATATCCCTTGTTTTGACACTATATTTATAGCACTTTGGATGTCTTTCACATTCTTAATTACTTAATCTTCTATATTGATGCCTCTTCTAGAACTTCTTTTTCAACTTCTTCCTATGCATAATGCCTTGGTATTTGACGAGTTTATAATTCTATGCTTTCATTAATGTCGATAATGCTTTAGATTAAAACCTCCTTTATTTTATTATTGATAGGAATTTGTCTAGATATCTTGGACCATTATAATTCCCTAGTAATCATATTGTAGACTAGGCTTTTGAGGATACTTGTTTTGAAAGTTTCAAGCCAAACAAAGATTAGATTTTAACCTAACATGAAATCAATCCAAAACAAGGAAAACTCTAAGCTAAGCCACCTCAGATTGAGCTAAAACAGGTGCACCCAAGCATTGTTTGATTTGCTCTTGCTTAAGGGGATGTGGGTGTGCTCTCTAAGCACTTGGAGCATATTCTAATGCATGCTAAGATAGATTGAGATTCATGAAAACCTCAAAAATGACACAATATTGGGTAGAACACCCAAAATTGCCCCTAAGGCCTCAATAACTCAAGAATACTTTAATGGAGATTAAGCTACATGATGTTTATGCTAAGATTAATTTTAGACCAAATAGCGATGTGATATGATGCTATATGCTATGCAAAACAATGAAATAAACTATGTTAATCCATTATTACTAAGCTATGATGTGTTTTAAGAAAGCTTGAAAATGATGAAAAACTAACAATTAGTATTGATTATGCTAAGTCTAGAGCTAAATGAGCATGATAACAATGCTTGAAATAAAAGGTGAATGAATGCTCTTAGAAATGAGGGTATTTATAGGATTTCGTAAGGGGAAATGAGTGGCTAGGATCAAAATCCTTAAGAGAGGCCAAGATTCATTCAAAGGGGAGCACATGGATTATGCTAGTTCAGGGCCACCTCCTTGTGACAAGTGTCACAAGGGCATTGGGTTGAAAGATAGGAGGGATGTGCACAACTTGGGAAATGTGCCTAAGGTCAAAGAGTGTAAGAAAGGGGTGAGGGGCTTCTTAAATGCATCATAAATGCATGTAAGAGGGATAAGGAGGCTTTAAATGCATTTAATGCATGTAAGAGAAGTCTCTAGAAGTTTGTTGACTTTGGGTTAAGCTTAGGAGTTGGCTAACCTTGGTTAGGGAATGTGACAAGGTTAGGGGGGATTAGGATTAGGATTAGGACTTTCTAGAAGAGTCTAGAATTTCCTTAGGATAAACATAGATTTTAGGAAATAAATAAAGATTTATTTATTTCCATGGTTTAGGTTTGAGAATATTTATTAAAATGAATTTAATAAACATGAGGATTGAATATTTAATCTTAATTAAATATTTTGAGTTGGGATTAGGTTTAGGAAATGATGAGATTAGTCTTTAATCAAAATTAAAGAAGGATTAGAAGATTCTGGAAGAGGTTAGTGGTCTTAAGAAAATTGGCCAAGTTTTGGGCAAAAAATAAATAAATAATTTATTTTGAGATTTTTGGTCAATTTATTAATTAAATAATTAATAAATAGGGGAATAATGTTTAAATAAGATTTAAACATTTTTGGGAGGGATTTCTTAATTAAATATTTTTAATTAAGATAAAGGGATTTAATGGCATAAAAATAAATTAATCAATTAAATAAATAATTAATTAATAAATGATGATGTCATCAGGAATTTTTTAGAAAATAAAAATACTTTATTTTCTATAGGATTTTTAGGTGTCTACATTTTGCCCCTCTTTGATGCGATGCCGCAAGTGGCATGGCGTCAAAGACAAGAAAATAAGATGCCCAAGGCTAGAGCTTAGAGGAATGAGGGGTTGTGCCCCCTTGAGAAAATAACGCAAGGAATAAACATTGTAGAATTTTCTTGAAAGGAAACAAAGAAGGAAGGACCTAGGAAGAAGGGGAGATAAATAACCAAGCGTCCAAGAGCAAAGATGGGTGAATGCAAGATGAGATGGAATGCAAAATGCAGGATGCAGCTATATGAGGATGCAAGATGAATCTATATGATGCAAGATGCAGGGGATTTGGGGAAGCTCCAAGTGCAAATGTGGAGAGCACAACCTAGCTTAATATAGCAATGCTAGAGACCGGCCAAGGATACTGGGATCATAAGGCCTTGTCACCAGCGTTGCATAGGACTGACGCTAAAAAGACATGCAGGGTTGCCCCATCATCACACATGATCCCAAGAAGGA
Organism: Chamaecyparis obtusa; assembly: GCA_027943335.1. NCBI lineage: Eukaryota > Viridiplantae > Streptophyta > Pinopsida > Cupressales > Cupressaceae > Chamaecyparis > Chamaecyparis obtusa. Next base: position 161,090 of record BSBK01005257.1, read on the forward strand.
GGCATGGTAGAAATGATGCTAGAGAAACCACAAAAACACAACTGACTCACAGGTAGAAGCAAAAAAGCAAAAGACTTTGCCCCAAATTATCCTCATTCGCAGCACACCATAATATAAAGGATCATGGTGACTTTGAGTAGAGAACAACGAGACGCCGTAAAAGATTAACAAGATCCAAAGGACAAAATCCAAGACCAAAATGAGAACTCCAAAAAGACATCCTTTGCCAAGGAGAGAGAGTTGATGTGACTGATTGATTGATGGTGGGAAAATTGGTCTGAATGTGTGGAAGGATGCATCAACATGGACCTGGTGGAATTGGCGGAAGATTAGGTCTGACAGGAGGAAGGATACATCCTCAAGGACCCACTGATTAATGGGAGAAGGAGTGTTGTTGTTCGCTAGCAAATGATGAAGTCAAAGAATAATCATAGTGATCAAGAATAGTCGACAATTGATATTGCTAAAGTACAAGGCTGGGTAGGACAAAGTGTTCTGATCAAATGCTACGGTAGGACTGACAAGGACTATGTACAACAAGACATGAGGATATGGACAACGGATAGGAAAAGAGATACAACGGATATGTACAGAAGCTCAGGATTGGGGATAGGAAGATCTCACTATACAGGATATACAAGAAGGATGGCACTATATAGGATATACAGGATATGGTACAAGATATGTGCAAGATAGGGTACAAGATATGGTATAAGTGGGATTGTGGATTTTCTTGAGGATCATGAAAAAGAGGAATGCTGGGGGATGGTGGATGGGGATGGGGATGGGAGAAAAGAGGACTGAGATAGTGGGATGGGGGGGATGGGAGTTTGATAGATAATGACTTGGTCCATTATGTATGGCACCTATTTGCCAGGTTTTCACCAACATACTTGTCCAAGGCACTTGAATTGCCAAGTTTTCACCATTGGACGATTATTTTTCTTTTTCTTTTTTTCTTTTTTCTGATTTTTTTATATTTTTCTACTTTTTCCAATTTTTATGGATTTTCTGAATATGTAGAATCTGGTTCAGGCATAGAACCTCTTCAAATGTATGATGTTGATTGGATCATTCAAAGGCTCACCTTCTGGTGTAGATAGCTGATAGGCGCCAGAGCCAAAGGATGCTGTGACAACATAGGGGCCCAGCCAAGTAGGCTCAAACTTGCCTTTCTTTTCTCTGTTTTCTTGGACCTTCTGATTTTCTTTGAGGACCATGTCACCGACCTAGAACTGTCTAGGATTAACCTTCTTGTTATAACTCCTTTTGAGTCAATTTTGGTATGCAACCAGGTGATCATATGCTTGCTGTCTTTTTTCATCTAACAGGTCTAGCTGTGTGAGATGGGCCACACGATAGTCTTCATCAATGGTGTAGTTCTTCATGGAGACTCGCAATGATGGGAGCTCGACCTTGATCGGAAGAACATCTTTGGCACCATATACAAGGGAATATGGGGTGGTGCCTGTGGGAGTGCGATAAGAAGTACGGTAGGCCCAAAGGGCAGGATTGATTTGGAGGTGCCAGTCATGACCAGAATAATTGACAACCTTCTTGAGGATTTTCAAAATAGTTTTGTTGGTTGCCTCAGCCTAGCCATTTCCTTGAGGGAAATATGGACTAGAGAAATGGTGATGGATGTGGAGTCTAGCACACGGATCATCCACATGTTGGTTTTCAAAAGGTGTGCCATGGTCTGTGAAGATGGTAGATGGTATGCCAAAGTGACAAATGATGTGGTAAAGGATGAACTTAGATATTTGGATACCAGTAGTTAGGGTGAGCGGAATTGCTTCAACCCATTTGGTGAAGTACTCTGTGGTAGTTATTATGTACTTGTGTCCATCCGAGGAAAGGGGAGTGATTAAGCCGACAAGGTCAAAACCCCAACATGAAAATGGCCAAGGTGGCGTAATGTGTTGCAAGTCTTGTGCTGGTGCATGAATCAAATTTGCATGCTGCTGACATGGTAAACATTTTCTGACAAACTCACAAGCATCATGTTCCATGGTTGGCCAATAATACCCAACTCAAAGCAACTACTTAGCTAGAACCATGCCACTTGTGTGGGCACCGCAAATTCCAGCGTGGACCTCTTGTAAAGCCAGGATGGCCTCATTCTAATCTAAACACCTAGAAAGGATGTTGTGATATCCTCAATGATAAAGGGTGTTGGCTACAAGAGTCTAGCGGGAAGCTTTGCGAATAAGGTTTTGGTGTTGGTTATTAGTGAGATGGGGAGATATGATACCATTCTTTAGATATGCATGGATGTCATGGTACCACAGGGACTGGGGACCAACCAAGACACACACCATTTTTGCATCGATGTTCTCGTAAGCTGGTGTATGTAGCTGCTCAACTAGGAATTCATACTATGATGCACGTGGGATTTCTAACAAGGATCCAATGGTTTCCCTTGCATCAGCCGCTTTGTTCTGAAGTCTTGGTATCTATGTGAACTGTAGATTTAGGAAATGCTCTTTCAGTCTGTCCACCAGCTCTTTATAGGGTAGCAGCTTGTCATCCTTCGTCTGATATTCATTTAGGACTTTCTTGATAATCAACTGTGAATCTCCAAACACTTGTAGTTCTGTGATATTCCACTGAATGGCTATTTTGAGACTTGAGATGAGTGCCTCATATTCTTCAATGTTATTGGTACATGGGAATCCCAATTTGAATGATTTTGGAATGTAGTCATCTTGAGGTGTGACGAATAGGATTCCTGCCCCTGATCCATGTGATGTGTAGGAGCCATCAAAGTATAGTTTCCACATGGGCTGCTCTTTGATCATACATAAGTGTTCATCAGGGAATTCCATGATTAGTGGATAAGCATCCACTAGTGGTGCCTCTACTAGCTGATCAGAAATGACTTGCCCCTTGATTGCTTTCCGATCTATGTACTGGAGGTCAAACTCGCTAAGTAACATGACCCATTTTTCCATACAGCCTCTGAGAGTTGTCCTTGATAGTAGATATTTGAGGAGGTCCACCTTTGAAATGAGCCTGATTGTGTGACTAAGCATGTAATGTCTAAGATTTTGAGTGGCAAAAACCACTGCAAGGCATGCTTTTTCCATGGGTGAGTAATTAAGCTCATAGCCCACAAGAGTTTGACTAATGTAGTAGATGGCTCTCTCTTTGTTTTCATCATCATGCTAAGCTAGGAGTGCCCCCAATGCTATAGTGGTTGCTGAGATCTAGAGTATGAGAGGGCATCCTAGAATTGGTGGTACTAGGATTGGAGAATTGGCTAGATACTCCTTGAGCTTATCAAAGCTTCTCTGACATATGGGATCCCATTTGAAGCTTGTGTCTTTGCATAAGAGATGCGTAAAAGGTTGGCACTTGTCTGCTAGTTGAGAAATGAACCGACGCACTGATTGAAGCTTTCCCTGTAGGCTTCTGAGCTGTTTGAGTGTTCTTGGTGGAGGCATTTCTATTATTGCTTTGACCTTTTTAGGATCAATCTCTATGCCTTGTCATGATACTATGAAACCTAGGAGCTTTCCAGATGTAACACCAAAGACACATTTCTTTGGATTGAGCCTTAACCCATAGTGCTGCAAGTGATCAAACACACTCTCAAGAATGTCAAGGTGTTCATGGCGTGTCTTTCATTTTGCAAGAATATCATCCACATAGTCTTCTAGAATCTTGTGGATCATGTCATGGAAGATTGTTGTCATCGCTCTTTGATATGTGGCTCCTTCATTCTTTAGCCCGAATGGCATCATGTTGAAGTAGAAGGTACCCCATGGAGTTGTGAATGTTGTTTTATGTTGATCTACTTCTGCTATACGAATCTGATTGTAGCCTGAAAAGCCATCCATTAGTGACAACATTTCATGACCCACTGTAAGATCTACAATCATGTCTATATTTGGTAGCAGAAAGTCATCTTTAGGACATGCCTTGTTCAAGTCCCTAAAATCTGTGCATATTATGATGTCGTCTGAAGGCTTTGTGATAGGCACCATGTTGGAGATCCAATTTGAGTAATCTATAGCTCTGATAATCTTGGCTTGGAGGAGTTTTTCAAGCTCTGCTTTGACTAATAAGGCTACCTTTGGGTGCATTTTTCTTAGCTTCTGCTTTACTGGCTTGACATTAGGATCCACTGCTAGATGATGGATGACAAGATTAGGATCAAGCCCAAACATGTGTGCATATGACCATGTAAAATTGATAATTGATTCTCTAAGGAGTGCAATGAAAGCCATTTCTTCACCCTCTGTCAAGTTGGCCGCAATGTAGGTGATTCTTGGACATTCCTCTATACCCAAGTTGACTGGCTTGGTTTCTTCTATGATGAAAGGTGACTGCTTAGGTTTGTAATCATGGATGGGAGGAAGAGGCAAGTCTTCATCTTCTAGCGCTTGAATTGCCAAGTTTTCACTAGAAGATAAGCTCTTTATTTTTACTATTTTGGAATCAGAATGTGCCCCAGAAGGGTTTTCACATAAGGACTCATGTTTTACTTTTTCTACTTTGCTTTTGCAACTAAAGCTTGCCTCCTCCCCAAAGTATCCTTCTGGGTCAAGCTTATAGATGTGAGTTGACTCTGAATTGTGAATTGATTGTGGGCCTGATGCCCCCATGAATTCTAGGAGTGCTTCTGTGCTTTGGAACTCATCGATGTGTGCAATGCTTGGTTGGTCCCAATCTATGAGTTGAGGGTGAATGAGGGGAAGTTCTATGAGATTGATGGCAAGTTGTTGGAGGATAGAAGTCCCCAGTAGGGTGTCATCATCAAAGATATCATTATAGGATTTGATTTCTTTCTCTTCAGGGATGTCTTCGATCTCTATGACGTCATCCTGGCTATTTAAGAGGGGAACGCTAGTCATGTTGGTGCCCCCAGTAGTGGTATTGGGCCCTTGTATATGCATGCGAGGGGTATTAAAGCCAAGACCCTGATGTTGTGGGTTTTTGGATGCTGTAATTGGGTCTTTGCTTCTACCTTCTTGTGGTCCTAGACCACCACCTTGGTAGTTCCATTGCTCAGTAGTGTACTTGTGTGATTGTGGGTATTTATCTTTGAATTAGTCAAGGAGTTGAGTGTTAGGTGGTGGGGGATCTTTGTACAACCACCTATTAATGTCAAGATCCATTTCTTGACTATTTAATGTGCCATGGATTCAAAAGTCATAGGTCCCATTCTCTTGATTTCATGATGCTCTTCAATAGGCTTGCTTTGGTGACTCGGGCGCCCTTGAGTATGTGGATCACGGGGGAGGGCCCCTACGAAAAATGCATCATGTAGGCTATATTCACCACAGCCCTGGTTATTGATCTTGATGGAAGAGAGGATGGAGGTGAGAATGGTTTCTGGCTCGCAATGGGATCGGGATGAGCTGGCAATAGAAGTACCAATGTTAGTTCCAGGACAATGAGCAGAGTGAGGGAATGATGCTTCCATTGCACGACAGTATGTGAAGGGTTGGGGATCAGCATGGATGGTAACTTCAGTGCCTTGATGTGGAAATTTGATGCACTGATGGTATGTAGATGGTACAGCCTTGATGGAATGAATCCATGGTCGGCCTAGGAGGATATTGAATGGTAGGTCAAGATCAACAACATGGCAAATGGTATCTTGGGTTGCTGGGCCTAACTGGATAGGCAAAGTAATAGTACCTTTAGAGGTATGCTCCAAGTTGTCATAGGCTTTGATAGTGATTACTTCATGTGCTATATCAGCCTATGTGAACTCAATCTGCTAAATGAATTTCAAAGTACACAAGTTCAGGGCTGAGCCATTATCTATTAAGACCCGTTTGATGGAAAAGTCTTTGACCATGACAATGATGCGGAGAGGGAGAGTATGGTTAGGTGCAACATCTAGCATGTTAGATGTTTTGAAGGATAAAGCATAGGCTACGGATAAATGTCCTACAAGGGTCACAAACTGGGTGGTGTTAATGTCTGTGGGGACATGTCCTTCTTTGAGAGCTTGGTCAAGGATCTCCTAATGGAGAGGTGAAGTGCGGAGAAGGTCCAAGATGGATATTTGGGCTGGTGTATTCCCAAGATGTTGTATGAGGTTATACTATGCATTGTGTGCATTTTGTACTGGCCTTGGATGGGCACCGACAACAGTGATCTGACCTCTGCGGGTAGTAACAACACATTGACGATCTGCTCCTCTGACATGGATGGTATTAACTGTGGGCTCAACTTGGGTTATACATCCAAAAAATTTATCATAATTGATGTAGGCAGTAGTGTGATCTTCTTGCTTGCCTTTACCATGATCCTGGGGATGATTGGTATTAGCTTGGTTTTTCCCAGCATTGTGTTGTGGGAACACATTTTGATAGATTTGTAAATTAGCATTTGGTGAGGCTTGAGCAGGTGCATCTACTTGAATTTCTTTTTGATCAATGAGATCTTGGATATAGTTTTTGAGTCTCATACACTTCAAAGTAGTGTGTCCTTTGACACGATGAAAATCATAGTATTCATGATCTTTGTACCAATCGGGGTTGGGAGTGGTATCATCAACTGGCTGGATTGGTGGAAACGTGATCAAGTTGGCCTTGGCCATTCAGTGAAAGATAACATCTAGAGGTTCACCCAGTGGTGTGAAGGTCTTCCTTGGATTGTTCTGAGCTCTGGGCTTGTGTTGTTTGGGAGCAACATTAACGACATTGACCTAATTTTTTGGATTACCTTGATAAGCTTGATGGGCTTGCTGCTGATAATTCTATTGATTATTTTGAGAATGATATTATTGTGTGGGTTGTTGATGGACTTGAGGACGTTGCTGATAGATGGGTGCTTGTTGTTGTTGGTATGCAGGAGTTGATGGAGGACTAGCCACGACAAATTGGACATGCTTGGTGTTAGTGGCTCCATCAGTAACAACGTTCTTGTTACGATTCCAATAACAAGATTTATCATTGCCAAGTTTTTGGGCATCATTTTTGAAGTGCCAGATTGTGCCTTCATCTAGGAGGGCCTTTTCAATACCTATCCCCTTGCTCTTGATATCTTGATAGGTTTGGAGACAATTCATCCTCATGAAGTGGGACAACTTAGGATGCAGATTATCAATAAAGATTTTGGTCAAATGTTTTTCAAGTGGCTGGTATGATAACCTGGTAGTAAGGTTCTGCCATCATTGCAAGTATTCTGCTAGGCTTTCTCCTTCTTTCTATTTTGAGTTGTAGAGATCTAACAAGGTCAACTCATTCTCAACATTATGGGCATAGTGGGCAATGAACTTCTCAGAAAGTTTAACAAAGGTTGTGATAGTCCCACATGGTATTTTGTAGAACCATTCAACAACAGTTCCTCCCAAGCTTTTGGGGAATAGGCGTAAGAGATAGTTATCACTGTAAGCTACTTCTTGGCATGCCATATAGAATTCTTTAATATGGTTGACTGGATCTCCTTTCCCCCGATATTTATCAAATTTAGGTGTCTCAAAGTGCTTGGGGAAAGGTATAGCGGCAATGGATCGATCAAACAGATAAGGACACACCTCCTCAAACTTGTAGGTTTTGCTATCGGTACCAGTTTGAAGCTCCTTAAGAGAATTCTTCATGGCTTCCCACTCAGCGTTGATTGGTGTTTGAGTGGGTACTCCCATTTGAGGTGGGTATTGTGGAATGGGATATGAAGATGGCCCAGTGGGATAGGTAGATTGGAGTGGATTTTGGAGTGATCATTGCTGGGGATATTGCTGATGCAGCATAGGGGGATATTGCAGTGGAGGATACATGATTGCTTGCTGGTGTTGTGGGATGACGGGGACTTGCTGCTATGACTAGAAGTATGGTTGCTATGGGGGTGGCTGGTGGAATGATGTAGCTTGTTGATAAGATGGTCCTTGCTGAACTTGGCTCTGTAGTTGACCGATATAGGTCGGGTGCATTCCCACATTGCTTAAGGGTGGAACTGATGTAGGGAAGCTCGAAGAAAAGTGGGACTGGGTAAGATGACTTGTGAAATGGGAGGAACTTTGCTTCTGAGGTGGAGGAACTTGATGAAAAGCACTGGGTGTTGGGAATGGATAGCTTGTGAAGGATGAAGCTGGTGGAGGTTGAGATGGTTGCTGTTGTGCAGCTTGTGAGAAGGTGGCTTGTTGGTTTGCAAACATGGATGTAGGAGAGTGAGTTGGTATTCCAAAGGATTTCATGTCTTCTTGAGTGAGACCCCAATGAGAACCAGTGTGAGGTGGGAATTGTGCTATAGCGGATGCCTGGAAGGTAGATGTAATGGGAGTTTGGGATATGAATGGTGGATTGGAAAAACCCATGGAAGGCATTCCCGTGGTGAAGGAATTTTGTTGGGCTTGTGCCTGGGTAGATGCTTGCTAGGGGGAGAATGAAGAGGACGCTTGTGTTCCCCATGAAAAAGGTGATGTGGAAGTTTGCTGATTTTGAAAGGGGAATGATTGTGTTGCCCCCGGAGTAGATGATGTAGAGATTTTCTGGGTGAAAGAGGGAAATGATTGTGTTGACCCATGAAATGATGGTGTGGATGCTGAAGCTTGGGGATTGAAAGGAAAAGATGATTGCATCCCTCCTAGCACAAAAGGTGTGGATGTGGAAGCTTGTGAGGTGAAGGGGAAGGATGATCGCATCCCTCCTCGAGTCAAAGGTGCTGCTTGGCCTATGGAAGATGGTGGAACTGCTTGTGTAAAGGTTTGTGTGAGAGGTGGGAGTTGATTTTGTGACAAGCATTGGATTTGTGCAAGGGCTTGGGCGGCCATGGCAGATGATGAAGTACCTATGATAGGGAATGGAGTAGATGGTGTTATAGCTTGTGTTACGGGATTTGCAAAGCTTCCTTGTAGAAGAAGGGGAATGGTGGAGGTTTCTTGTGATGTTTGCAAGGTTGGATCAAGGAATGGTTGGATGAATGGGGAGTATACTTGTGCTGGGATTTGGATAGTACTTATGGGAATGCAAGGATGGAGATATGGTGGAATGGAAGTCTGCGTTTGTGCAAAGTTAGTGAACATGCTTTGCTGGTTTTGGGCCATGAGTGCGTTGACTACTGGTGGATTCTTTGGATGATTCACAAATGTTTCTATTGCTAGAGGAGCTGAGGGGATATTGGGATCATCCCATGTATTTCCAATTTGTATTTGGGGATCATAGGCTATCATTGCACTGGTAAAAATGTTGGGATCAGATGAACTGGTGATTGGATAAGGATTCATGTTCCTTCTTTTTCTAGATCCGGATCTTGTCTCGACAGGCATGGAGATGCAGATGCTAGATGGATGCAAGATATTTCCTAAAAGACTCTAAAGGATGATGGATGCAAGCTTAAGGAATTTCTAAGGATGATGAATTTCTAGAATGCAAAGCAAGGATTGGTGAAATGCTTGTATTTGGATCAAGGATGGTGGAAGATTTATGGGAGATGGTGGTAGATTGGTAAAAAATCTTGGTGATGATGGAGGCTTGGTGGGATGCTCTGATTTGGGTCAAGATTGGGTGGAGGATTGATGGGATGCTGGTGGAAGATTTCTAAGTGTCAACAATGAGCTATTGTTTTTCCTGATGGAGGATCAGTGGTAGGATTTGGCCAACCTAGGATAGACTAATGATCTTCAGTCAACTGGATTCTTATCAATACAAGCCAATCTCTTGCTCGAGATGATGAGGCTGTGCAAGGACAAGTTGGATTTCCTTTAGACAATGCTTTGTAAAAAAAAAGGGGGATGATTTCTAATTTAGGATAAGGGATGGAAACAACTCAAAGGTTTTGAACACTAAGTGCTTGTGGATTTGGATCTCTGGATTTGGTGTAAAGGATGGTGGATTCTGTTTTGGATAATGGATGCTAGATTTGGATCAAGGATTTGGGATTTTGATTTGTGGATTGCTGACGGAAAGATTGTGAAGGATGATGCAAATGCAATTGAGATGGATGATCTATGATGCTGCTAGGAAGATGATAATGAATGCAACTAAAGACTCTAGAATGCAACTAAGGTTTGGTGATGATGTGGGATGAAACTAGGATGATACTAGGATGAAGCACTGCCGAGATAGGATTTTGAGATCTAAAGGTAGAATGGGACATGCAATGGATCCAGCTAATCTTCTCTTTCAAGATTGATGTAGAGATGGTTCACTTGGAATCGGTAGGCAAACTGTTTGACTCTTGCATTATAGCCAATATTATCAAGCCTTTCTTGATATTTTTCTTCTACTTGGGTTGCTTGGATAGAGGATTGATGGCTCTTAAGGTTTCTTTCTGTGACTTTCTTCTCTTGATAATCCTTGGATTTGGGTAACTTAGCTTTCAGATGTTTGATCAAATTGGGCATAACTTGGGGAAATTTTGATAAATTTGGTTTGAGACAAAAGGTTCTTTGGATATCTGATTCCAAGGGTTTCTCTACAAAATGTTCTGAGTATCTCGAACTGGGTTTGTTGATCAGTTTGATGTTTCCCAATGGCAAAGGATAGATTTCAACAAAGATTTTTGGAAAAGTAATCTCCACAAGGGACAAAGCAACCTTGTGGGATACAAACAGGATAACTGACTCTAATAAAGATTTGAAAGTGTATGTTCCAACAATGTTTTCACGGAGTATTGACTATCAAGCACTTCAAACAGATCTACCTAAGGAAGGTGAGTATCAAAATCGCTTGCCCACAGCTTGGTACCCCCTAAAAGGGAATACAAATGGTGAGTAATCTTGAGGCGACCTGGTAAACCCCTTGGAATCGGTCCTTGCACAAGGATTTTGACACTTTCGGATGTAGATAGGGTAGCCTCTATTTTATTAGGTTTTTAATAGTTCCGTGGAGTCTCCATACCCGGTTATGCTGACCGCCTGTGACTCACTTAAGAGCCTAGCCAACAACGCTGGGGGAGGAATATTTACCTATCCCCAGACATTTGCATTTGGCACAAAATGCCCGTGGATTATGAGATATAAGTGAGTACTTTTTGCCTTCACTTTATTTATATACCGGCTAGGGGGGATACCGGTTTGAGGTCGTTCTTTGAGGAGGAAGCGCTTTTCTCCTTGGACAGGCCTCGCTAAAAGTAGAACAAGTGAACTTGTCCGAGTCCAAATGTTCTACGTTGCTTACTTTAACAAGGTTTTTGCAAGAATTGAAAAACTCCTAAATGCACATCAAGCAAGTTTTGTTCCTTTTCCCAAATTGATTAAGTTTGTTTGAACTTTGAAATTGAAGACACAAGTGTTTAAGGTTTGATTTGTTCTTTCTCCAAAAAGTAAACGATTTGGGCGATTGCAAGTTCTTTTTTTGAGCACTCAAGATTGAGATTGGCGTGTTGATTTAAGAATTTTGAAGTGCTTTGTTTTGATCCTTTAAGGCATTCAAGATTTGATTGTGCGCTTGCTTTGAAACAAAAGAGGGAATAGAGATGTTCATTTCTTTTAGTGCATTCAAGAATATGTTTGTTTTTCAAATTGACAATGACTCTTAGGACTTAGCTATATTCCTTTAGTTTCATTCAAGATTTTTTTTTGACCATTTGCTTTGATTTTTTTTTTTTAGTTCCAAAAAGACAAGTTCCTAATTTAGCTTTGATGCATGAAATTTGAAAACCATTCAAGATTTTTTAAAAAATTTAAAGTTAGTTCCCTTAATCAACAAAGCCTTCACGATTGATTTTAAATGTTTTTTTGTACCTGCAAAAAATATCAAGAGTTAGAATCTGCAAGGAAAAAACCAAATTAAAATACTTAAAAAACACCAATTTACCACTCACTGGAATGGATGCATAGGAACAGTGAACAAATGTGCAGGGAATCTGAACATATGCGCAGTAACATGAAATCCAAATTTTGCACATATGCGCAACAACAGAGAATGTATGCACAACTACACCTATTTTGCCAAAATGCTGTCAAAATGCAAGTTTTTTACAAAATACATATGCGTAGCAAATCATGACAAATGCGCAGCAAATCATGACAAATGCACAACAAATCAAGACAAATGCACAATTTAACTTATAAATTCGTAGTTTTAAAGGATAAATGTGCAACTTCACAAATTTTTGTATAAAAGCGCAGTTGTAGACAACAAATGTGCAATTTGGACCAAGAATAAATGTTACAATCCAGATTTTTGAGAAAAACAGCCAAGAAAAGTTGATTTCAGACTAGTTGATCAGGACAGGGGTCCCACCGGGCGTGCCAGAATGTAGACTAGGCTTTTGAGGATACTTGTTTTGAAAGCTTCAAGCCAAACAAAGATTAGATTTTAACCTAACATGAAATCAATCCAAAACAAGGAAAACTCTAAGCTAAGCCACCTCAGATTGAGCTAAAACAGGTGCACCCAAGCACTGTTTGATTTGCTCTTGCTTAAGGGGATGTGGGTGTGCTCTCTAAGCACTTGGAGCATATTCTAATGCATGCTAAGATGGATTGAGATTCATGAAAACTCCAAAAATGGCAAAATATTGGGTAGAACACCCAAAATTGCCCCTAAGGCCTCAATAACTCAAGAATGCTTTAATGGAGATTAAGCTACATGATGTTTATGCTAAGATTGATTTTAGACCAAATAGAGATGTGATATGATGCTATATGCAATGCAAAATAGTGAAATAAACTATGTTAATCCATTATTACTAAGCTATGATGTGTTTTAAGAAAGCTTGAAAATGATGAAAAACTAACAATTAGTATTGATTATGCTAAGTCTAGAGCTAAATGAGCATGATAACAATGCTTGAAATAAAAGGTGAATGAATGCTCTTAGAAATGAGGGTATTTATAGGATTTCGTAAGGGGAAATGAGTGGCCAGGATCAAAATCCTTAAGAGAGGCCAAGATTCATTCAAAGGGGAGCACACAGATTGTGCTAGTTCAGGGCCACCTCCTTGTGACAAGTGTCACAAGGGCATTGGGTTGAAAGATGGGAGGGATGTGCACAATTTGGGAAATGTGCCTAAGGTCAAATGGTGTAAGAAAGGGGTGAGGGGCTTCTTAAATGCATCATAAATGCATGTAAGAGGGATAAGGAAGCTTTAAATGCATATAATGCATGTAAGAGAAGTCTCTAGAAGTTTGTTGACTTTGGGTTAAGCTTAAGAGTTGGCTAACCTTGGTTAGGGAATGTGACAAGGTTAGGGGGGGATTAGGATTAGGATTAGGACTTTCTAGAAGAGTCTAGAATTTTCTTAGGATAAACATAGATTTTAGGAAATAAATAAATATTTATTTATTTCCATGGTTTAGGTTTGAGAAGATTTATTAAAATGAATTTAATAAAGATGAGGATTAAATATTTAATCTTAATTAAATATTGTGAGTTGGGATTAGGTTTAGGAAATGATGAGATTAGTCTTTAATCAAAATTAAAGAAGGATTTGAAGATTTTGGAAGAGGTTAGTGGTCTTAAGGAAATTGGCCAAGTTTTGGGCAAAAAATAAATAAATAATTTATTTTGGGATTTTTGGTCAATTTATTAATTAAATAATTTATAAATAGGGGAATAGTGTTTAAATAAGATTTAAACATTTTTGGGAGGGATTTCTTAATTAAATATTTTTAATTAAGATAAAGGGATTTAATGGCATAAAAATAAATTAATTAATTACATAATTAATTAATTAATAAATGATGATGTCATCAGGAATTTTTCAGAAAATAAAAATACTGTATTTTCTAAAGGATTTTTAGGTGTCTACACATATAAATATTTGAAAGTTCTTAAAGAATTTCTTTTCTTTTACAAATGTTGCAGTTACATTCACCTTCCCACTCTATCAGGATGCTAGCAATGGTAATGGAAATTGGCCCTATGCATGCTTGAAGTATTGAAATCATTTTCAAAAAATCCATTTGGTGCATATTTGTAATCATTGCAATCCACAAGACAACATTTCTTAAAGGAATTTCTCATTTAGTTATGGTGTGTTGGTTGTAACTCACTTTGTAGACATGTCTTCTAGGGTAGTCTGACTAAAACATTTGAGAAAATTTTATGGATGTTCATACTTGGTGCAAAAACCTCTACAGGATGCAAGTTCTAATATCTCCCATAACATCATTATAAGTGTGCTACATGGGATTGGTTACTCAAGTATTGTCAATTGTAGCTTGGTCATGCTAGTGCTAGTCCTACAAGCTAGAGTGGAACTTTTCCAAGTGAAAATAGAGATGCAAAAACAAACCAAAATTAAAGAAATCATAATAAAATATTTTTGGTTTGTGTTTATGACCAATCCACTCGGGTGCTCCTACACCAGAGATGCCAAAAAATAAATTTTTTCATCTAGCATATGCTCACAAAAATAGGTTTAAGTAGTTGAACTACTCTTCTAATTGGTAAATATCCTAAAAAAGACCACATTACTACTTTAGATACATCAGAAGTTTCTTCCTTTGCCTCTTCCAACACTTAGTCGAGATACTTGTTGTCTTCTTCCACCAAGTGTTCACCAATTTCCTCTTTACTCTTATGGAGTCACTTCCACCATAGACCATTCTCCTCTTCCAAAGAAACTCTCCTCTCCTCTCCTCCCCTCTTTCATAGGATCCAATCCATTAGTATTTGACCTCCTCCACAAAATAATATCTCCACTCTTTCCCTCGTCCATGGATTTTAATCCACCATAGATCGACCACCTCCACTAAATCTCAAATGCAACATCATCTACCACCTATATATGTGCATATGCAATATTTGAAATGACATATTCTTGCTATATCTCTTTTTAATAAAATAAGAAAAATCCACAATTACCTTTGTACTTTTGGCAGTCATATCATCCTCTTCAACCTCTATTATTTCAATGAATTTTTCATCATCTTGTACTTTGAATTCTTCAATCACTTCAAGAAACACACCATCTTCTACAACCCTCACATCCACATTCTGAATTTTATCTTTTACGTCTTTCACTATCTCAACCTATGAGGTATTTTCTTCTCCACCATGTTATCTACTTTCACTCATCATATGATAGTCTACCATGACCATATCCTCTCTTTTTTCTTCTTATTTTACCTCATCATTTTTGTGGGTTTCTATTGCCTCTTTCTTCTTCAAGATACAATTGTTCTAGTTCAATGAGATTCTCCACATCTCATAACTTTCTCTCCAATACCGCTCCAAAAACAAAATCAACACGAGCCTCTTCATGACCCACCTTGTCCTCTTCTTTGAATTCATCCTCTCAATTACTACAATATTTTATTCACATTTAATTTCTTGGTGTCTTAAAGCTCTCAATCAATTAAGATGTTACACACTCACATCCATCCTCTAAGGCTCTCCACAACTGCTACATACTTTCACTCTTTCCACAACTTGTTCGTCTTAGCTCTCAATTTTTTAGGATTTCACACACCTAAAAAAATATTTTGAACCTTTTACATCACTCAATTGCTTCATCAGTAGGTCCTAACATAGATTGCCTCATGTTCAATGCTTTTCTTATGCACTCATAACCTCTGGCTCTGATACTGTTTGATGCAAGAGAAATTTACCCTTGACCTTCAAAGAAAAAAATAACCAATTTCCGAAATAGGTACAAAGATTACAATAAAAAAATCAATTTATTTTATTTCAAAACACTCTAAATTCTACAAACAAATCAACATATAGTTCCCTCAATAGCTTCGCCATGTCACACCAGCTCCCTAAATCTTCATTTGCACACACTCTTTTTTAATCTCCCTCTAGTATGAGGTCAATCATATTTTATCCCCTTTCTTAATTATGTTGTGCCACCCACAACTTCCATGTCCCTTATTTTTTTACTATCTTTATAAAACTTTGGATTCCTTTCTTATTCTTTATCATTTCATCTTCTATATCAATGCCTCTTTTGAAATTGCTTCTCCACCTTTTCCCTACACATAATGCCTTGATATTTAATGAATTTATAATTCTATATTTTTATTAATGTTGATAATTCTTTAGAATATAACCTCCTTTATTTTATTATCAACGGGAATTTGTCTAGATATCTTGGACCATTATGATTGGTTGGTAATTTCATTTGTTTGTGTATTGTCCTAGAAAGTTAGCACCCATTATTGGATGCTTTATTAGGACATATTAGGCCCCCTTTTGGTGATTTTGAGGTTTGAATGCATATTATAATTGATCTTGGAAACCTATTCTTATTCCCCCTACATCTTTTCACCTATCCCAATACCCCAGTCAAATTATGGCCCATTCTCTAGGGTACAAAATGCCATTAACATTCTGTCTTTGAGGGTTGGGGCCTAAATTTGGTTTGGGGTTTGATCTAATGGTATTTGTGGGATTTTTGATTTTCTGGTCAGCCTAGATAAATTTTGAATCTTGAAATGGTGGATTGAGTATCAAAACCCCAATCTCTCCTCATTTTGAGATACATTCATGATCTAAAAATTTTGGCAATCAAACTATCAAGATTTTCAAGAAATCAAGAGCAATTGAGCAATTGGATTCAAGATTTGAAGGAAAGCATCCAAGATCAAGTTCTCCAAGTCTCCAATTATTCAATAAAATTCAAGTCAAAAGAAATCTTCTCCAATTGAAGCAATTTTCTCTCTCATGATGGCCAAGTAGGGGAATTCTCAATCAAGTTAGAAGATCCTTCTTTCCATTCACATTCTTTCTCTCCCCTTCATTGCAAGTGATTATCAAGCATATCTAAACTCAATATCTAGGACTGTCATTCATAAATATATATTTTCTCTCCCATGATGGACAAGTAGGGGGATTCTCAATCAAGAAAGAATATCCTTCTTTCCATTCACATTCTCTCTCTTTCCTTCATTGCAAGTGATTATCATGTTGGAGATTTTCCAGCAAGCTAGTGTTGACTGTATGTTTCTCATTGATGACAACATATGGTAAGCAACATGCGTTGAAGACTTATGTAGTGAGCCTTGAATATATGTTTCAAAGATATGTTATTAGCATGTTATCATAGACATAGAGGTTGATTATGAGTGTAGACAGTTGTGTGGTTGTTTGTATCAGTAGTGTTCCTAACAGTGTCCCAGGAACAGTTCTGTATGTGATTTTCAGTATGGTTATGATGGAGCCTTGCACATTTATATTTATGTTGTAGACATGTTTGTGAAGCTATGCTCATGGATGTAGATTCAATTGTGCATTTTAAGTTGAGTTGTGATGTTTCTAGTTGCTAGTTATAGTTTCCTGAGATTATCTGATGGAGCTGACATTGTTTATATTGTTTTGGTAGTTGCACCTATCATTTTGATATGCATGTTTGGATTTGTGTTTGGAGAAGAGTCAATAATATTTGGTAAAGAGCACATAATGTATTTCAGCATGAGAAGAAAGTTTCAGTTAATTTAGTGGAGCCAACAGTGTGAAGTGACGTGTCTACTCATATTGAGTTGCACAGTCCTATTTGTGTTGCGTGCTTGATATAGATGTTGGAGATATTATTGAAGAGTTATATTGTTTCTCTATTATGATTTCAAGGAAGTTTCAATAGGCTGACTTGATTATATCATTTGGAGAAAGATACTTATAGCCAGTCAGTTGTGATTGCTAAGGCATGATTGTGATTGAGAGAGTAGAGTAGAAGATGTGAATGTACTGAGACAATCATCAGTTGAAGATCTACGTGAAGAAGAAGAGAATATATGATATTCATTGGAACTGATCAAGACAATAGGTCTACATTCTAGCTCACTAAGATCTAGATATAGTATGTATCTATTATGCATAAGGTCACAACCTTCACCCTTTGAGCAGTGTGCTCCTGGATAGTGTGTCCTCACCGCTAGCAGGGTTAATTGTAAAAGACTCCTAATAGGGTATGACCTTTGACTAGGTCATTGTACTTAATGCATTATAAAGATCAACTCCTAACAAGGTTGTAAGATCTTCTAACATGGATCATTATACTCTGGTGCAGTTTATAGTGGGTGCTAATTCCCACTGGGGTTTTTACCTATTTGTGTTTCCCCATAATGAAAATTGTGGTGTTATGTTAAGTGTTCTCATATTGTGTTTATGCTTAATGTTCTTCTGTACTTAGTTGGATAAAGAATTGAATCTTTTAGATAACTGATTCACCCCCCCACCCTCTCAGTTATCTCTTGGGACTATTACTAACAATTGGTATCAGAGCCAAGTACCTCAAAGAGAAAGTTTAACAACTTGAGGTTGATCAGATGGATTTCTTTAGAAAAGAAAGTCCTAAGTTTGATGGAGAGAATTATCTAGACTGGAAGAACAAAATGATGACACATTTACAGTGCATTTCTTTTGAGATTTTTGAAGTAGCCACTAAAGAAGTCCAGATTCCCTCTTTATCAGATCTTGCAAAGGAAGATGCAACTCTTAAGAAAAAGGAGATGTTCACTCAAAATGCTATTTCCAAAGAAACCCTTATCAATGCCTTATCTGACAGTGAGTTTTTAGAGATCAAGAAAGTAGATAAAGCCTACAAGATATGGAAGTATCTAGAGGACATGTTTGAAGGAGACATCCAAGCCAAGAATGTGTGCAGAAAGACATGGAAGAAAAAGTACAATATATTGGAGGTGCTACCTGAAGAGAACATCAGAGCCTATAATCAAAGAATTAATGAAGCATTTGCAAGAATCAAAAACAATGGTGGATAAATTTCAGAAGAAGACATAATGGATAAGTTGATGACTACTCTAACAACAGAATATGAGAGAAAGATAAACATCCTAGATGAGACTATGTAGTTTTTAAAAGACTTCAAAAGAGAAACCTTAATTAGAAAGATTTCAGCATTCGAGATTTCAAGTTTGAAGACAGAGCCTAAAAGTGAGACAACCTTCAAAGCTTCAGTCCATGGTAAGAAATCCTTGAACACTTCTGGTAACTTTGATGATGATGGTGAAGATAAATAACTAGATGATTTCATTGCTATGATTGCTAATAAAGAAAGAAAAGGAAAAGGAGAATATGAAGGTTAGTTACCATTAAAATACTTTTCATGTAACAAGATTGGTCACTTTGCATCTAAGTGTCCTACAAGAGTCAAGAAGTTCAAAACTAATTACAAGCCTAAGTATACAAAAGAATGTTACTATGCTAGAGATGGAGTATCAGATGAAGATTCAGTGGAAGATGAAATTGGATTCATTACCATTAAAGATATGGAGAAGATGTTTGATGAAATGGATATTTAAGATGAAAAGAAAGCACAAGAGTTAGCATTAATTTCACAAGCTGACATCAAAATAGACTGGATCATTGACAGTGGTTGTTCACATAACATGACATGAGACAAAGATATATTTGTAAATTTGGATAAGTACAAAGGTGACATGGTAATATTTGGAGACAACACTCCTAAACCTATCATTGGTAGAGGAGCTATCACCTTGGATGGAAAGAATAACATTGATGGTGTTCTATATGTTGATGGTTTGCAACATAACCTACTAAGTGTTGGACAATTGCTTGACAAAGGATATCAGTTGGAATTCAAAGACAATAAGTGCATCATTAATAATAAAGAAGGAGTAATGATTGCATCAGGTTCAAAGACAAAAGGTAATATTTTTTAGCTTAATTTAGAAGTAAGTTGTTTTGTTGCTAAAGTAGATGATAGTTGGTTATGGCACAAAAGACTATGTCACATCAATTTTCACAATATAGTAAAGATAAACAATGTAAAGGTAGTAAGAGATCTTCCTAATATTGCAAAACTAGTTGATACAATATGCAAGGAATGTGTGATGGGAAAACATGTGAGGAATTCATTCAGAAGCAAGCATGATTCAACACTAAACAAATTGGATCTAGTGTATACAGACTTATGTGGAACAACTCAAACCAAATCATACTATGGTGAAAGGTACTTTATTTTGTTTGTTGATGATTATTCTAGAATGATGTGGGTTGCGTTCTTGAAAGAAAAATCTGAAACATTTGAGAAGTTCAAAATATTCAAAGCTAAAGTTGAAAATGAGTCTAGATTAAAGATAAAATGTCTAAGATCAGATAGAGGAGGAGAATTCACCTTTGACAGATTTTATGAGTATTACAAAGAACATGGGATAAAGAGATAGCTAAGTGCACCTAGAACTGCTCAACAAAATGGAATTGTAGGAGGAAGAAATAGGATCATACTTGACACAATGCACACCATCATGATTGAAGGAAAAGTTGCACACACCTATTGGAGAGATGTGGTCAATACTGTAGTCTATACTATCAATAGAATCCAATTGAGGCCAGGCGTAGACAAGACACCTTATGATCTATGGTTTGGGAATGTACCTATAGTAAAATAATTCATAATCTTTGGAAGCAAGTGCTACATCAAGAGAGATGAAGCTATTGGCAAGTTTGATGCAAGAAGTGATGAAGGTATTTTTCTTGGTTACTCTACTAAAAGAAAAGCTTAAAGATGTTTTAACTTAGGATTTAAGAAGATCATTAAAAGTGCTCATGTTAAGATTGATGAGAAGTTTATGATTCAAGAAAGATATCATGATTATGCACCTATGATTGAAGAAGTACATAGACCTACCAATAGAGAAACAATTGTTGAAGAAATGTTTGACAACATTGATGTATTATTCAATGACCCTGAAACAAGTGAAGAAGAATCACATAAATCAAATGAGAGAGTCACACCTAATGTTCCAAAATTCACATCTAGGTACCATTCAAAGGAAGACATCAATGTAGATCATAACAATAAAGTCATGACAAGATCAAAAGAAAAAGTTCCACAGTTGATGAAGCGATATGTTTAATTTCACAAATAGAACCTTTAAGTGTTGAAGATGCTTGTATTGATTTAGATTGGCATGAAGCAATGAAAGAAGAATTAGATCAGATAATCAAGAATGATACATGGGAACTGGTCCCCAGGCCTAGTGACAAAAATGTGATTGGAACCAAGTGGATATTCATAAACAAGAAGAATGAAGATGGAACAGTAGTAAGAAACAAAGCAAGACTAGTATGTAAAGGATATGCACAAAGAGAAGGAATTGATTATTCTGATACATTTTCCCCTATAAGTAGATTGGAAGCCATAAAGTTATTTATAGCCTATGCCACATTCAAAGACTTTAAGGTATATCAGATGGATGTCAAGTCAGCATTCCTAAATGGAGAGTTGAAGGAAGAAGTTTACATAGAGAAGCCTAAAGGATTTACTTTATCAGACAAACCTGATATGGTATGTAGACTAAAGAAATCCCTCTATGGACTTAAGCAAGCCCCTAGAGCATGGTATGAAAGACTAGATCGTTACTTGACAAAGATTGGATTCAAGAAAGGAGCAGTAGATTGTAACTTATTCATAAGAGAGACACTTGATGGATTACTACTAGTTGCTATTTTTGTTGATGACATTATCTTTGGTAATAATGAAAAGCTTAGTGCAGAATTTGCTAAAGAAATGTAGAGAAAATTTGAAATGAGCATGATTGGACCTATCAAGTACTTTTTGGGATTGAATGTGCAACAGATAGACAAAGGTATATTCATTAATCAGACTAAGAATGTGAAAGAGATATTAAAGAAGTTCAAGATGGATGATTGCAAGCTAGTAAGTAACCCTATGATAATAGGATGCAAGCTTTCAAAAGATGATGATTCTACAGCAGTAGACAAGACCCTATATAAGTCTATGATTGGTAAACTCATATATCTTACTCAATCGAGACCAGATATTTCCAATGTAGTTGGTATTGTTGGAAGATTCGCAGCAGAACCTAAACAAAGTCATCTTATGGTAGTAAAGAGGAAATTTAGATATTTGAGAGGAACTATAGACTATGGTTTATGGTATCTTAATTTGGAGAATGTATAACTTCATGTGTATACAGATGCAGATTGGGTAGGTTGCGTGGATGATAGAAAGAGTACCTTAGGAGGAGCAGTATTTCTTGGAGATAGACTTGTTACTTGGACAAGCAAGAAGAAGAATTGTATTTCTCAGTCAACAGTAGAAGCAGAGTATGTAGCAGCAACATTAAATTATTCTAAAATTGTGTGGATCAAGCAAATGATAAAAGATTTTGGAATTCAGATTGATTACCCTATTTTTACTCATTGTGACAACACTAGCACTATCAATATGTCAAAGAACCCTATGATGTATGCAAAGACAAAATACATTGAGATAAAATATCACTTCCTAAGAGAGAAAGTTGCAGAGAAAGAAGTAAATTTAGACTATGTGTGTATAAAAGAACAACTAGCAGACATTTTCACAAAGCCTTTATCGAAGGATACATTTGAGTATCTCAGGGAGAAGCTGGGGGTAATTCCCTTACCTAAATCTGATTAGAGTTTGCAGTAGTGCATCAATCCTTAGTGACTGATGAATGGTTGACTACTCTACTTCAGGAGTAATACCCATGCTTATTTGTTTTGGTTCCCTTTTCCATTGATGTCAAAGGGGGAGTATATATAGTCATAAAAAATAATACAAAAAGGGGGAGTATATACAGTTGAGGAGTATGAAATAAGGGGGAATATACAATAAAGAAGATACAATAGTTGATATTCAAAGTATTCAACAATAGATGGAGGATTAATCCTTGGGGGAGTTTTGGTGAGGAAATGGAGAATTTTATAAAATAATTGTACGTTTGGATTGGTGGTGTTTTTCATTCCATATGTTTCCATGAATGCCAAAGGGGGAGATTGTTGGAGATTTTCCAGCAAGCCAGTGTTGACTGTATGTTTGTCATTGATGACAACATATGGTAAGAAAAATGTGTTAAAGACTTATGAAGTGAGCCTTGAGTATATGTTTCCTAGATATGTTATCAGCGTGTTATCATAGATGCAGAGGTTGATTCTGAGTACAGATAGTTGTGTGGTTGTTTGTATCCGTAGTGTTCCTAACAGTGTCCCAGGAAGAGTTCTATATGTGATTTTCAGTATGGTTACGATGGAGCCTTGCACATTTGTATTTATGTTTTAGACATGTTTGTGAAGCTATGTTCATGGACGTAGAGTCAGTTGTGTAGTTGAAGTTGAGTTGTGATATTTCTAGTTGCCAGTTACAGTTTCCTAAGATTATCTGATGGAGACGACATTGTTTATATTGTTTTAGTAGTTGCACCTATCATTTTGATATGCGTGTTTGGATTCATGTTTGGAGAAGAGTTAAGAATCTTTGGTTAAGAGCACATAACATATTTCAGCATGAGAAGAAAGTTTTAGTTAATTTGGTGGAGCCGACAGTGTGAAGTGACGTGTCTACTCATATTGAGTTGCATAGTCCTATTTGTGTTGTGTGCTTGATATAGCCTTTGGAGATATTATTGAAGAGTTGTATTGTTTCTCTATTATAATTTCAAGGAAGTTCTATGATGAAGGTGTAGAGACTAGGAGGGGCCAAATAACGGAACACCCTATAGATCCAGTCTGCTCAAAGTACATGCGAAAGCAACAAAAACACAGTGAGAGAGAGAATGCCATATCTTTCTTATTATCTTCAAATTGATTCATACATACTAGGCTGTACGGCCTTCCCAGTTATAGCCAGATATTACAAGGAATTATAGAAGTCCTCAAACATGTGAGGATCTGCCAACAATCTCTAATCTTCTTTCTTCCTACTTCTAACTGACCTCCAAACTGACTCATAAACCTCAACCAAACATCTATACTTATACAAGAGGCTACTGAACTGGGTCGGCCTTCAAATCCACAATCAATGGAAGGAACAGTTAGATCTAGGACCACATGCTTCCCAATGATGGATATTAACATTAAATCCACGACCCAACACTAGTACATTTTGCACCATTTTTCTATGCACTATTGGCCGATGTTTCTACCCAACCTAGTTGAATGGTCGACCAATAGGTTTGTCAATATTATTTGCATCGAAATATCGACCCATTGCTGAAATAGTCAAAATATTGACACACATATTTGTCAAAAATGAGGGCAATGTAGGCTGAAAATAACATTGGAAAGTGTTGGTGAATTGGTCAATCTTTCGACCAATATAAATTCATATTGGTCGAAAACTTTGTTGCTCCGACCGGGATGCCAAACTCACAATAGTCATATTTCGACCACATTTGGTCAAAATATTTAGCAGCTCCGACCAGGATGCCAAACCCGCAATGCCACATTTTGACACAAAATGGTCGATTTTAGGCCAGACTTTCAATGCAGGTGGGTCAAAATTTTGACTAAACACGTAGTGTTTAAAAAATAATTGAAGATAAATATCCAAACTAATGACCAATGGCATCTTGATCAATGATTAGTCTAGATATTTATCTTCAGGTGTCCACACTCATTATGTTTCTTGTTGTCAGCGGGTCCCTGCTCATTCTATTTTCTAGACTGCTGTGGGCTCTAGCAATCCATTTTCTCTGCTCTACATGAAACTGTGGGTCTTTTCATTTTGTTTGAACTATTTGAGAGTTAGGCTCTGACTGGTGATTTTTGTATTGGTAGAGCTTCCTTTTAAATGCCCACAACTCTTTAAATTGGTATGAAGCCCCCAAAGGGTATTCTTCTCTATGGGCTTCTTGGTTTTGGGATAACTTTAATTTCTAGAGTAGTGGAAAATGAAATCGGTGCCTTCTTTTTCTATATCAATGGACTTGAGATCATGTCAAAGTTGCCTAGAGAAAGTGAAAGCAATCTCCGGAAGGCTTTTGAGGAGGCTGAGAAGAATGCCCCATCCATTATATTTATCGATGAGATATTACAGAGATTTATCAGTGGGCTTGAAAGTATGCTATTAGAGAAAATATTGAGAAGGTGAGTTTCAATTGTGGTGGCTTTTGAAAACTAGATTTGGTTATGAATTTCTTAATGGTTTTTTTTTAACTAGTTTGTTAGAATTTTACATTTTTTGATTCAATTTTCCTCAATGAAACCGGTGCCTTCTTTTTCTATATCAATGGACTTGAGATCATGTCAAAGTTGGTTGGAGAAAGTGAAAGCAATCTCCGAAAGGCTTTTAAGGAGTCTGAGAAGAATGCCACATCCATTATAGTTATTGATGAGATATTACAAAGATTTGTCAGTGGGCTCTAGCAATCCATCTGCTCTGCTCTGCGTGAAACTGTGGGTTTTTTCATTTTGTTTGAAATATTTGAGAGATAGGCTCTGACTAGTGATGCATAATTAGTTTGCATGTTTGCAGCATGGAAGCAGTGTTGGGGATGCTAGTGGTGCTGCAGATGGAGTCCTTAACCAGTTGTTGACGAAGATGGATGGTATGACAACCAAGAAAACAATTTTCATTATACCTAATGGCATTGGCCTATTATACCCAAGGATTCAGTGGAGTCAATATTAAGGAGATTTGTCAATGGGCTTGCAAGTATGCTATTAGAGAAAATATTGAGAAGGTGAGTTTCAACTGTGGTGGCTTTTGCAAACTAGATTTGGTTATGAATTTCTTAATGGTTTTTTTTGAACTGGTTTGTTAGAATTTTACATTTTTTGATTCAATTTTCCTCAACTTTTATATTATTATTTCAATTTGTCATGTTCTCTTTCCTTTGCACTTTTATAGGATATTGAAGGTGAAAGAAAAAGAAGTGAGAACCCTGAGGCAATGGATGAGGATGATAGTGATGAGGTAGCTGAAATAAAGGCTGCTCATTTTGAGGAGTCAGTGAAATATGCCCGAAAAGTGTCAATGATGTATTTGCTGCTACTGCTGCTTCTGTTGCTACTTCGGATGTATTTGCTAAGATGATTTCCCTTGCTAAGATGATGTGCATCAATTTTATGGAGATCTGCTAAATGTTTTATATGATAAAGATCACTACAAGTTGGCTCTTGGCCAGATCAATATTTCTTGCAATCTCATTGCCAAAGTGGCCAAAGACTATGTTAGGCTGATAAAATATTAGGATTCTCTTTACCGCTGCAAATCTTTGAAGGTTGCTGCACTTGGATGGATATGTAACATTGTTAAGAGAATTGGACCGAGTTTGGCTTACCTCAAATAGGTGAGGCAGCATATGGTTATGTTCTTTTTTTATCTATCTAATTTTCACCACCTGTCATTCCTTGGGAAATCTTGCAAGGGTTCTATAAATTGATGGTCTATATTTTGGTGGGTGTCTTGTATGGGCCTATGAAATTTTTTATCTTGTCTTTTTTTACAATCCTACAACTTTGTCCATGTAAGAGTTGAACTCTAAAATTTATGATATGAAGACCTACAACTTGCATCTAAGAATATGATACTGAATAATTATGACTTATTTTAAAAATTCAAGAAAAATTAACCATTTCTGTAGTGATTACTTAAAAAAAGGTATACCTAATCAATGACTCAATATTTGTAACCTCTCAGAAACTTTTCCTTTCCACTTCAATATCTTTCCTTGATAATTCTTGATCTCCTCAAAACCACTAGAAAAAAAACAATGACAATAGAACTTGCTACTTTAGAAAATTGCACCAATACTTAACTTAAACATTATAGTCATGAAGGGTATAACAAAATCTGATATGCTAATAGACAAACTCATTTTTCACAAAATGGCATTAAGCATGGATTTTGGTTTACATGTGTTACATCAGTTCCTTCATCAAAGACATTAGCTATTACATTTATAATTGTTTATTTAGGTTCCATAGTACAAGCATATACACAAAAAGAATTTGTATTAAAAAAAATATATGGACACTACATATATATAAAAATACCTGTAAAAAAAAAAAGAGGCCACTGAGGACAATTGCATAGGTCTCTAGAAACAACATTACCCTTGACTCTTTCTCTCAATCGAAAGACTCACTGTGTTCAATTGCCCAGACTAACAGTCAATTCTATGTTGAGTATATCTATCAGGCCCTTCTGCAGTTTGAACAAATTAAGAATAGAAGATAGGAACTGATTTAACACTTCACCTACACAAAAACACAAACCAATGAAATAATCCACATTAGGCCAAGAGAGGTTGATGCATTCAATACAAGAATACTTACACAAAATGAAGCTGAATCATGCCAGACAATGACAATGAGACGTTGACTATTGGCTCGTCTAGTTTTTTATTTGATAGTTGCCTGACAATGACACATTCAAAATGCACTTATGAGAAAAGACCTAGAATGAATGAAATTAATTAAATAATGAAGGTATGTTATTTTGAGCTTCACTTGGTTTCGAGAATACTTTAATATTCTCTACTTAACAAGGCCAACCACATGAAGGTGGAAGCTCATCTGGCCTCACCCCCCTCCCCCTAACATCAATCTAAATTCCCCATTAACATCTAATTACACACTTCATTCATCCATTTATGAACTATAACATTCAATCAACACAATCACATAACATCCATTAATATGATATAACATTCATTAATACACAACACTAATCAAGAATTCATTAACACAACAATATTCATTAACATGACATATAATATAATTAACTGATGAGGATATCCCAGAAATCCCTAATATAATAAATATGGTGAAGAAAAAACTAAAGAAGAGTCAATGCAGAAATTATTACTATTTTGCATGATGCTACTACTGGCCTCACCGTGATGTCCATGACCAGGTAATTGAGCAGGCCAAAAATCCTGTAACAAGAACACATACATATTTTAGTTCACGACATAAAAGAGTATAAAATATAAACCTTTATTGAAGATTTGTTATATAACTAAAGATTCATTACTGCTTACTTCAAAACAACCTTCTCATGCCATCAATTCATCTGTCCTCTTCAACATCTCCTCGGTTGGATTTGCATCTTCCAAAATAGTAATAATTTTTGCATTACTCTTTTTAGTTTTTTCTTCACCATATTTAATATATTAGGGATTTCTTGGATATCCTCATTTGTATATACAACTATTGCCTATGTTGTTGTAGGTGCTTTTCCCCTATCTGATATTTATCTTCAGGTGTCCACACTCATTCTGTTGCTTGTTGCTAGCGGGTCACAGTCAGTGATTGGGAGAGCTCTGTTTTGGCACTAGTCATGTAGTACAAGCACTAGAATTGAGTTTTTTGGCATGAACTGGGAAATTTTTGTATATCAACATGTGATAGAGTTTGGGGATTTTTTAGTATTTAAATACATCTTAGCTCAATTCTAGTGCTTGTACTACATGACTGGTGCCAAAACATGGCTCTCCAAAAAATCTTTTGTTGCTTCAACTTATTCTCCATCGTATAATGATGGTGTGGGACATCTTTCTACCAAGATGCCCTGTTTGAATACACCTCCCGCACTGGAATGGAATCCCTTCATAATCCCTTTATTAAATTATTGAGCTTCTCTTTGTTTCGAGAATAGTTTAACATTCTCTACTTAACAAGGCTAACCATGTGAAGGTGGAAGCTCATATGGCCCCTCCTAGGAGCCTCTTATGACCCTTTATGACATTTTAAGACCTCTAAGATGTATTCTTAGGGATTGTAAATGGTCGTAAAGGGTCATAAGGGGTCCTGGGACACAAAAACTAAGAAACATAATTGTAGGCATCATGGTCACATTTTTTTGGAGACAATGTAATTGAGTGGTATACCCCGATGATGGAGAGCAACTTCTCCACCTCGAATTCCAATTTTTTCTACATCTTGCAATGTCAACTTGGAATCAAAGGAGTAGAGGTTGCACTCCATCACCATCGATATACAACTTAATTATGTTGTCTCCCAAAAAATGTGACCATGATGCCTACAATTATGTTTGTCAGATATTGTGAAATGTTTTGTAGTTTGGCCTTTGTTGCCTTTGATGTGTCCTGCAACCTATGAAAAGTTTCAAATATGTTACATCATATAGATATAAAGATCACTAATTAGTGCATTATTACATTCTACTAGTAGTTAATACTATTGCATACCTCCTTCTCTCATTTGCTGGTGTAATTCCTCTTTGAGTATCCCCTTTCTCCTTTGCATCCAAAATGAACTCATTCCAATCCCTCACTGGAATAAAGGGAGGGTGCTCGTACTTTGGGTTTTGGATGAGACTCCTTCTATATGAGTCCCTCACAGTCTTAAGATGTTTGGCAGCTTTTTCTAAAATTTTCTAAAATTTTATTTTGCTAATAATTTCTGTATTGACTCTTTTTAGTTTTTTCTTCAACATATTTATTAGATTAGGGATTTCTGGGATATCCTCATCTGTATCTATAGCTATTGCTTATGTTGTTGTAGGTGCTTTTCCCCTATCCTGAACATCAAATTATGACAGGAATATTAGTAAAACTATCATAATAACTCCAAAACCCTAAATAAAATAACATAATAATATAACATTTTTCAACTATCTAATTTGTACAATTTCAATAAGGTTTACCATTTTTGACGAATGGGTGGGAGGAGTATCCCCATGACCTCTATTATTTGGGGGATCCATGTCACCTACTCTTGTATTTCTAACTTCAGCAAGACTTCATACCACACAGTGTTCGTAGATTACGTTCAACTCTTGTATTGGTGGGAAAACTCTTGAAAATGCACAAAAGAGATTGCATTCAACCATGTTGTTTACATGACATATGAAGTTTACCTCCAGCCTAAATCAACATTGCATACAAATCTGCAGACAGTGCATGGTACGAAGCCTCATTGAAGCTTGAAAATGATCCATGATCTCAGAAATATCATCTTTCCACTCTTCTTGCCTCTCTTTTCCCATCTTGCAGCTTGGGCATTGCAACATGAATCCTATTTTCTACAACTACTGATGGATCCTTAAGTGTAGTTGAAATTACCAAATGACCTTCAAAGGTCAAGGAACAAATGGAATAAACAAGAAAACACTATACGCTAAATCATGTGATTGATAGCAGATTGGGGCTCACCTGAGCCATAAACATGAAGAATTATTCTAAAAAAAGATGTAAACCATATATATGCACACTTGAGGCAAAGAGAAGTTACATCATATCCATATTAAAATATTATTTATAATATGAAAATACTAAACTAACTAATTCTTGAGTTCATCTCTGCATATGGTTGCAACAAATATATGCAATTTCAATACAAAGAAGGCATCATAAAAATATAATTTCAGAATTTGTCCTAGCCTGACATGTTTTGCACTCAAATCCTTCATCCTGGATAAGTGGAGATGGGCAAGATGCAGATGAGTTGTCATCGACCCAACTAAACTATCCCCAACCATTATTTCCTATGATGCCCAATCTACATTAGTTCTTATAATATAATGAATAGTATTTACATTAGAAACATTAAATATATACACATTAGAAACCTTTTTTCTATTTGGGCAGCACCAAAATTGTCATCCAGGGTTATTCTGTGTCCATGAAGTCTTCAACACACACTGCCCACCACCACATTGACAGTTTGGCACATTGACAAGAGTCGTGAAGCCTATATCAATAATACACCGCACCATCATTACTACATTTATTATTTTTATATGAAATACACCAAGGAGTACCATCAAAAATATTAACCATTTACAATAATGAAAAGTAAACCTAAATCAAATAGCTCATTTTTTATCAACATGTGTAGTCTCTGTGTATATGAAAAATGAAAGAAATATCAAGCTGAAATAAAATAGTGAACAAAATAGTATTCCACATAGAGTGAATGAAATATACCATCAAAAGAAGGTGAAAAAATCCCATCATGAAGCAAAGACATAGGAAATAAAAAAGGGACAAAAGACAAGAAATAAGACAAATCATTACAACTATAGAAAAATCATTTATACTATAATAAAAAAAAGAAACACTCTTTGTCAACAATTTTCAAAATCATTAGGACTATAGAAAAATAATTAAGACTATACAAAATCAAATTTTAGAAATGGACGGTTCTGATGCTTTGCCATTACAACAATTGAGCATTCATCATTTGGTATCGTGTATTCCATTTAAGTATGTCAACAATGTTCAAGAAATAAGAAAAATCATTACGACTATAGCAAAATCAAGTTCTAGAAATGGATGGTTCTGATATTGCTTTGCCATTACAACAATTGAGCATTCATCATTTGGTATTGTGTATTCCATTTAAGTATGTCAACAATGTTCAAGAAATAAGAAAAATCATTAGGACTATAGAAAAATCAAGTTTTAGAAATGGGCGGTTCTGATATTAGTTTGCCATTACAACAATTGAGCATTCATCATTTGGTACTTCTTGGTGTATTCCATTTAAGTTTCTTGTTGAATCCTCAAGTTGAGTTGTCCTATTTAAGGTGATAGTAGAGGGCTTTGCATCAATAGTCTATAGAATTAGACCTTTATTTTAAATGCATTTAACACAAAAAAAAATTACAAAATTGAACCAATGGCATGTTTACAACAAAGAAATAGAATGATAATAATATGCTAAAAATTTGATTCTATTTAATACACGTCAAAGGAGAGAGAGAGAGAGAGAGAGAGAGGAATGACGAGGATATTGATGCTCCGCTTAGCCGTTATCTTAGAAAAATGAGCAAGAAACCAAAAAAGAAATGATTGTAATTAACATTTTTTGCTAATCATTTCTTTTTTGGTTTCTTGCTCATTTTTATAAGGTAATGGCTAGTAAGAAAAACATCAATATCCTCGTCATTCCCCCCCCCCTCTCTCTCTCTCTCTCTCTCTCCTGCAACAAATGGACTTGTGATGATTTTGACAATAGGACATGTGTGGTAGGAATGCTCAAACTACTGCTTAGGAAAATATGAATGTTCATCACCTGTTGCTGAAACATATTTACGTAAACTAATTAAATGAAAAAACAAACCCTTTTTTGAATAATTTAATTTTAACTTTGGTTGTTTTAAACGAACTATGTTGACTTTATTTTGTAGTTGTTTAACATGAGAGTTTGTAGATTAATAGGAGTTCACATTTTTATGGGAATGTATCATTTAATTGAGCATTAATGCCAATCTATATCTAGTGTGATGAACATAGCTCATGTACCTCATGCTAGTGTGCTTGGATTAGACTAGACATTATCCAACTGCCTGTGAGGGTTGTCACTATTATTAATTGGTGTAAAAGGAGGATTGCCTGTGTGTTATAGCACTTTATATAAATAATCACTATTTGGATAATGTCTAGTCTAATGAAAAATAGTGTATACAAGGTATCCAAGCACACTAGCATGAGGTAAATGAGTTATGTGGATCTCACTAGTTATAGATGGGAAACTATGGCACACTAATATCTATGAACTCCTATTACTCTACAAAATCTCATGTTAAAAAACTACAAAATAAAGTCAACATAGTTCTATTAAAACAACCAAAGTTAAAATTAAATTATCTAAAACAAAAGGTTCCTTAGAGGGATAGAAGAACACTTTGATAAATAAGTTTGACTATTGTTTGTGAAAATGCCTCCAAGGAATGAAGGTACTACCAGGGAGATCTAGGAGTTTAAGGAGAAGAACACAAGGTTGCAGGAATCTTACAATGCACTTTTGGCTAGGCTTGAAGCACTGGAATCCAATCAAAGAAGAGCAGCAGATGAAGGTCTTGATAGTGAAGAAGAGGAAGAAACCCATAAGGAAGGGGAAGGAGAGGAAGAAGAGGAACAAATAGATCCTAAAGAGAAGAGGACAATTAGGATATTCAAGGCTATGAAGATTGAGCAACATAAGGTGAGGGGAGATATCCCTATGTATGATGGAAGTCTGAAAGAAAAATAGCTTTTGGACTGGATTGCATCAATGGTTTCATACTTTGAAGGTGAAGAGGTACCGAAAGATCAAAGGGTCAGATTGGAAAAAGGGCATGCACTCCTATGGTGGGATCATAAGGAGGCACACATAAGGAGAAGAGGTAAGCCAAAGATTATCTCTTGGGACAAGATGATAGAAAAACTAAAAGGTACTTTTCTTCCTAAAGACTTTGACGTACAAATGCATAAAATAATGCAAAGTTTAAAATAAAGAGATTTAGATGTTAAAGCATATATAGATGAATTCTATAAACTAAGCATAAGGTCAGGATTGGAAGAAGATGAAGTTATTAAGGTTGCTAGATATTTAGGTGGTTTAAGATTTAACATCCAAGATGAATTTGTGGCTTCTAACCCCAGAAGAGTGAAGGAATGTTACCAATTGGCCCTTAGAATAAAGGAGAAATTGAAGAGGAAAAGTGAAAGATAGAATAACAACAATAGAGGAGGTTCTTTAATGAGTGGAAGAGGAGGAAGGACAAATTAGGTTTGGGAAGAAAAGGACAAAGGATTGAATAGGACAATGCTACATAGCAGCCAGTAAACAACCATGTTTAGATGTGGACATCTAGTGGGTAGAAAGAACCAACTGTCAAGGCACCATATTCCTAAAGTATAGGTTTAGACTCAGACATCCAATGCCAGGACTAATTCTTGGGACAAGAATCCTTTCAAAGGAGGTGAACATGGTGCAGGGGCACCTAGAACATCCAAAGACTACCAAGAGTCCATAATGACAACCATGCACCTAATGACATCTAAAGACATCAATTGGAATGTATTGGCACCTGTAATGGCCTATAAGGTCATTCCATGCAATGCAAATGGTAAATATGTAATAAGTCTTAAAAGGCCTAATAGGCCTTAGGACCAAAATAAGAGCCTAGGATGGTATTTGATGTTACAATTACATAATAGTTTATATTTGATTTTAATAATTCTTAACAAGCTCATTTGGGTCACATTTCAAAGTCTTAAGGCTTCATTATCTTTATAAGTTTCAAAAACTCCAAATTTGTAATGTTGCAAATTCAAAAATTTGAAATGCAACAGTTATTAGAAAATGGAGGGAATTGGATTTTGTTATGTTTTAGTGAAAACTAATCCATCCAACCAATTGGGATTGGTTGGGGTAGTTTCTAGGAGTCCATCAAATATGCCAAAGTTTCATTGTACGACAGAAGAGGCCTGGTGTACAGACTATACTGAGTTTTTGATAAATAAACTTCTTTCAAATGCAATTTCTGGTGTAGGAGCACCCTCAAAAGATTGAATTAGAGGAAGAAAATTATTTTAAGGAGATCACAAATCTTCTTTATGTTTCTAGATGACTATGTAACCTCATCAGAGTCCTAATGTTCAATCAAGTGCTTTTGGGTGGCTATATAAACCTAAGACACTTAGATTGAGGGGACTGATAAGAGAGGTGTTTAATGTTAGAATTAGTCTAAATTAGGAGTTTAAGGTCTTTTTTAGGCACTTAGAGGTCTTAGGTCATCACCATAGGCCTAGGTAGCATTGAGATTTAAGGATATGCAACAAATTTGAAAAGTTGCTAAAAAGTTGCTTTAGCAACTTTTTAAAAATATGGTATCACCAATGGTATTACCTCTCTAACCAACCAAAGATGGTTAAAATTTTTGGGAGGGGTCTATTTAAGTTCATACCAATGCGTGAGTGCATGGTAATGTAATAGATTTTGAAAATTAATAAATTATACCATGTTTTCTACAATTTCTAGACTGAAGAAATGATTGTATAGCCTGGTACGGATGGTGGATGAAGGGATAATTATTAAAGAAGTTTCTTATGGTTATTACCTTCATCATCCAAGAGGTTTGAAGTCTTCATTCTATCTGGTCTCAGTGATATAGGAATTTCAAGGTCGCTGCCATGAATTCAGGATAGACCTTAGGGTTTCAAGGCTTTTTGGCCATTTCTTTCCTTTCGGCCATGGGAATTTGATAAAACTTGAAGGAATTAAAGAATGGAATATTTGAATTAATATTCCAAAAGGAAAGAATTTTCCATCCAGGGAAGGGTGGAGAAACAAGAAACCCTAGGTAGGCATCTCTATGTGACTACCTTCTAGATAGGCTGCAAACTACCCCATAACTTTTGATGGGTGATGAATCTAAACACCAAACTTTGGAGTTGGAGTTTCTTGACCTATCTTAAGAGTCTCCAATTATTGAGGAGAGGAAAAAAATCTATTTGAGAGAATTTCCTTCTTTAAAGCCCCTAATTAGCCCTATTATCCCTAGGTTACTTGAGTGTCCTTTGGTGGGTTAACCTTAGAATAAAATCCCAAAATTTACAAAATTGAAGGATCATTGAAAAGGGTGTCCAAATCTCTCCTTAGATTTTTGGGTTGTGTGGGAAATTTTTGAGAAAAATCCACAATACCTGATTAGGAGGGCTACAAGGAAATTGGCTAGGTTCCTAGAGCCATAAGTTGGGGAATGCTATGCTTTCAAATTGAGATTGTTAAGAAGGAGTTCGGAGGGTGTTGATTCATACATAAATTTGGAAAGCAGGTTGTGGGGTGAAGAAAACATTATTTTGCCAAGAAGTCCTACTTGTAGAGGTCCTATACATTCCTAGTTGAGGTTTGTGGATTCAAACTTGGGGATTGTGGGATTGTCTACATCAATTTCCTTGAGTTCTTAGAGTGATTTTGGATTCATTTTGTCATTGTCTTACATTTCAATGCATTTGGAATAGTTAGCTATTGATCCTAGACCACATCTATGCATTTGTTAGGTTTGTTTTGTATTTTTACTCAATTAATTCTGACTGGCAAAGTAGTTTCAACCATTCCTTTGACAGTTTTGTGAGTTTCCAATTGAATATGGTCATTCCATGACCTCTGACCACTGTAACACATGGAATGTGGTGCAGGGACACCACCTTCACCTTTGAATTTCACATCATTTAAGTCATGTCAAGAAAGGATATATTCATTAAAGTGTTAGAACCATCGTATATTTGTTAAATTACATTATAATGATTCGACAAAGAGAATATGGGATATTTGTAAGAAAAATTCCAAATAGGAATATGAATGGTCATGGAAGACAAACCATTTTGTAACGGTCCAATATGGTCTTAAATAGACTACACTATGTAATAGAGAGGAGGATAGTTAGAGAGAGTCGACAGACAATAGAACATGCAAGAGAGTAATAATTGTGGAAAAGTATTAGGCTCTCTGGCCTTTAGCCAGAGAGCCATGAATGTTTTGTTTGTCTTGAGTATGAATGAAATGTATTTTAATTAAGCTTCATGTATTCCCTATTGGTGGCTTTTTATCTCTGTTACAAAGAACATAATAGTGTTAATGAATCAACTTCTCTTTATTGTTATTATGCAAAGAAATATAAATGATTTGTTTTTTTTCATGACAATCCTGTAAGGAATGGTTTTTGGGTTATTAGTCTCTTTATGACAGTCTCGTAGGGGAGGATAGTAATCAGTTTTGTTGACAGAGAAATATTTTGAAACCGTTTGGGAAGCCAAGAAAGCATTGATGTCTACAATGGTTTTAAAAAAATAGTTTTCAAGAACTCATTATTAATTGAGTTTATATATATTCCTACTATTGGTTTTTGATATCTTTTGTGAATAACATAACAGTGAATGATATTGGTTTTGGTTGAAAGAGTTTCATAGTGGAATGTATCGGGTTCCTTAAAGGATTGAATAGTGTAACTGATGGGTGTTTGAGGCATCGAAAACTGATGGTCATGTTTTTGTTTATGAGTTCTGGTTTGCAAACAGTTTTGATTTAGGATATATCTAGATTATTTCTAGGACGTTGCTGCAAGCATTTTCTTACTTTGCTAGTTAAACACATAGCATATATCTAACTAGGGCATCAATCTTGAAGCAGCGTAGCTACTTCCCCCAAATCTGTGCACTTGGGTTATTAAAATTCATTTCCTTGGCTTGCTTCTCACCCAATGGAATTGAAGACCAATGGATAAATCACAAGTCAAGGTACACTCTCCATGACAAAGCCGACTGAGGAATTTCTGGGCTGGTCTAACAGAGAGTTTAGTATCTCATGGGCACAACACAAAAGTTTCAATAAAATGTTTGTAGAACTAACAAATGAACTTCAAAACTGTGGATGCATCAATGGTTAAACTTGTAGAGATGTTCAATCTATCCAATCACTTTGCAAATTGAAAAGGCATTATATATAAACAACCTAGAAAATACCCAATACATGATGCCCTGGCACATTGCTCACGGGCCCTAAGTAGGTAACCAATAAAACAATGCCAGAAAAATGCAGAGTAAGAAAACCCTTAGAGGCGGTCCTCCTTTTACACCAAATCATAGTGGCAACCCTCGCAGGTAGGTGGTCCTCCTTTAACACCAAATCACAGTGGAAACCCTCGTAGGTAGGTGGTCCTCCTTTTACACCAAATCAAAGTGGCAACCCTCGCAGGTAGGCTATCCTCCTAAAACTCTCACCAAATAATAGTTCAAACAATCGCATGCTCTAGCTCCTTCACGTGCTCCAAGTGAAAACCAAATAATGAAATGAGATACAAAATCCTTTTTATTTTTAAAGTTATGCCCGTGTTGGTCAAAATTTTGACCTACATGATATTGGTCAAAATTTTGACTAACACGGGCATGGATTGAAAAAAAATGAAGTTTTCATTCTATAATCTGACCAACCTAAACCTTTTTAATTGATGGTCAAAAATTTTGGTAGAAAAATGAGGTCAAATGTAGTAGTGCAAAATGAATGCACAAGTCGGCCTCAATAGGAACTCAAAATAAACTACTCGGTAAGCAAGGATGACCGAGAAACAAACAAGCATCATTGAGCATCAGTGAAATAACTGACTGCCCAAGAGATAACTGACCAAACTTGGTAATGAAAGGATATCGAGCAACACCGAACCAACTTGGTCAAAGAAGGAATCGAGCAACACAAATAGGCTCAAATATGTTTTTGGTGACACAGGATTTGCAAGGACCCGAGATGCTCCTATATCAGACACCTGGGGTTATTTTGAAATGATTCTCAAAATCATTTAGCATGTATGATCTGAGATACATCCAACTCAGATTGTGAAATCCACAAATTATCTTCAAGAGGGTCTATTCTTCCACTTTACTAGATATTCCATATGTTGTTTATCTCTTGTTCTTTTGCTAATCCTTTGCTCCAAAATTTTCTCAACTTCTTCATTCTTCTTCTTAGGATAAACTATCAGTACTATCATGTCTTCTTCAGGTTCATGAAACTCATACAAATCAACAATGTTGAAAATAGGTGATATATCCATATCATTAGGTAACTCAACCTCATATGCATTTCCACTGTCAAATTTTCTCAAAATCTTGCAAGGTCCAAACTTCTCCATCTTCAGCTTTCCATAGGTTTCAACAAGAAATATTCCTTTTCTCAAATGAACCATCACTTCATCACCAACATCAAAAGTCTTATGTCTCCTTGATCTATCATCTCTGTCTTTGTATTTTTTATTACTCTTTTCCAGCTTCAGCTTCACATCTTCATGCAATGTCTTCATGTACTCAACAAATTTTACTCCTTCAACACTTCTCTTACTTTCATCAACAATATCCTTCAAATTTGATATACCTCTCGGCTGTATGTCATTCACAATCTCAAATGGTGTTTTTTCAGTAGTCCTATTCACTGAATTATTGTATGCAAACTCTGCTTTTGCCAACAAAGAATCCCAACTACTTGGTGTGTCTCCAACTAAACATCTCAAAAGATTTCCCAAACTTCTATTCACAACTCCAGTCTATCCATTGGTTTGTGGGTGAAATGTAGAACTACATTTCAACTTAGTGCCAAACTTCTTCCAAAGGGTCTTCCAAAAGTATCCAACAAATTTACTATCTCGGTCAGAGATAATACTCGATAATCCATGCAATCTGACAATTTCCTTAAACAAAATATTTGCTACATGTACTGCATTTGATGTCTTTCTACAAGGTATAAAATGTGCCATTTTAGAAAATCTATCCACAACAATAAATATAGAATCATTACCTCTTACTGTCTTTGGTAAGCCAAGAAAAAAATCCATATTAATGTCAATCCAAGGTTTCTTAGGTACAACAATTAGTGTATACAATCTAGTATTCTGACTAACTCCTTTTGCAACTTGACAAACTCCACAACTTTTCACAAATTTTTGAACATCTTTATATAACTTTAGCTAATAGTATTTATCCTAAAGCAAACTCAATATTTTATCAATACCAAAATGTCCAGCCAAACCACCACTATGTTTCTCCTTTATCAAATTAGTACTCATTGGTCCTGTCGGTATACACAACTGAATACCTTTAAACAACATACCTCCTTGCATAAAATATTCATCCCATTTAGTAATCTGTTGATCTTGAATAGGTGCTCTGCACTTTCTCCACAGCTCAAAAAAATCAAGATCAAACTCATAAGAATCCCTCATGTCATCAAAGCCTAAAATTCCAATTTTCATCTCGGTCATCAAAGAACTTCTTCTACTCAATGCATCAACAAATCAGTTAGTGACTCCACTCTTATGCTTTATCACAAATGTATAACTCTACAAATACTCAACCCATTTCATATGTCTCTGATTCAACCTATTCTAACTACCCAAATATTGTAAAGCTTTATGATCGATACACAACACAAATTCATTTGACATCAAATAATGTCTCCATTTCTTCAGTGCTTGAACAATAGCATAGAATTCTTGATCATACACATAATATTTCCTTCTAGCATCATTTAATTTTTCACTAAAGAAAGTAATAGGTTTACCTTCTTGACTTAACACAGCTCCAATTGCACTTCCACTTGCATCACATTCCTTTTGAAGTACTTTATTGAAATCAGGCAATGCCAAAACAAGCAATTCAACAACCTTCTACTTCAGAGTCTCAAAACTTTTATCAGCTCCATGTGTCCACTTGAATTCTCTTTTGTCTCCTATCATAGCCTCAGTCATAGCATTATAAATTGAACTGAAATTCCTTATGAACTTTTGGTAAAAACTTGCCAAACCATGAAATGATCATACCTCACCAGCATTCATAGGTGTAGGCCAATTCAAAATAGCTTCAAACTTTTCAGGATCCATTTTCAAACCATCAGCTGAAATCACAAATCCCAAATACACAATCTCTTCTTTCATGAATGAACACTTTTTCAGATTTATCAGCAACTTTTCTTCTTTCAATCTCTATAAAACTTGTCTAACATGCAACAAATGTTCTTCTTTGGTCTTACTGAATATTAGAATATCATCAAAATATAAAATCAAAAACTTACCCAAAAGTTTCTTTAAAACTTCATTCATCAGCCTCATAAAAGTACTCGGTGCATTAGTTAAACCAAAAGGCATAACCAACCACTCATAAAAACCTTCCTTTGTCTTGAAAGCAGTCTTCCATTCATCACCTTCTCTAATTTTGATATGATGATACCCACTTTTCAAATAAATTTTGGTAAAATACTTTGCTCCAGTCAAACTATCCATTATATCATCCATTCTCGGTATAGGAAACCTCTACTTCATTGTTATCTTATTGATTTCTTGGAATCAATACACATTCTCCATTCTCCATTCTTATTAGGTGCCAATACAATAGGTATTGCACAAGGGCTCAAAATTTCTTTGACCAAACCTTTCTCTAGCAACTCTTGAATCTATCAGTTCAATTCTTGATTCTTAGTAGGTGTCAACCGATGAGGTGCCTTATTCAGTAAACTAGCTCCAAGGATTAGATCCATACAATGATCAATGCTTCTCTTCGGTGGCAAACCATCAGGTACATTATCAGAAATGATTTCATTATACTCGGTGAGTAACTTATCAATCTCCTTGGGAACACTATCCTTTGTTTCCTTACTCAGTTTGTTAGGAATCACAACAAAACATACGTCACTCTTCTTCAAGTCCTTAAAAAAATTTCTTCCCTTCATCAAAAAAACTTTCAAAGATGTGCAAATATTACCAACAAGTTCTTCCAGCAAATGTAACAAGATTTCTATGTTCCATCAGCCAAAATAGTATACTTATGTAACATGTCTATCATATTGCCAAGGTCTACCCAACAAAATATGATAACAATCCATAGGCATGATATCACATAACACCTTATCATAGTACTTTGCAATCTTCAAATTCACATAGCATTGTTCACTTACCAAGAGTGTATGCTCATCCTTGATCCATGAAATCTTATAGGGCTTTGAATGTTCCAACCTTTTCAACTGCAACTTTGTGACCATTTCCTCAGATGCTAGATTCTCCAAGCTACCACTGTCAATGATTACCTTCCAAAATTTGTTAGAAACTCTACATCTAGTCTTGAACAAAAGTTTCCTTACTAGATCTTCCTTTTTACTTTCATTCCACAGTGATCTCCTTACCATCAAGTTATCTTCCTTCTCAGGTTCATTCGGTGACTCCTCTTGCACCAAAGTATTTCTACTGTTACCATCCTT
This sequence comes from Chamaecyparis obtusa, assembly GCA_027943335.1. Lineage (NCBI taxonomy): Eukaryota > Viridiplantae > Streptophyta > Pinopsida > Cupressales > Cupressaceae > Chamaecyparis > Chamaecyparis obtusa. The sequence continues at coordinate 202,162 of BSBK01005257.1, forward strand.
CTTACTTGCATGTGTAAATTCAAATGATCTATGTCCTTCTTCTCCACAATTGTAACAAGTTCCTCTGAAATCACCTTTTTTATAACCACCTCGGTAGTTATTGCCTCTGCCTCTAGATGAACTTTCACCTTTCCACTTGGTCTTGCCTTTATCTAGATTTGTCTTTTCTAGTTCAGATCTACCATTTTCACCATGGGATCTACCTCTTGCTCTAGGGAATCTACCACCTCTACCTCTTTGTCTTTGCTTATGTCTCTTATTCAATTTCTACTTAGCTTTCAATGCAAATTGATAAGCCTCTTCAATGTTCTCCAATTTGACCAAACTGATTTCTTCTTGGATGGAAACTATCAAACCATTCAGGTATCTATCAATTCTTTCCACATCATCTTCATCATGTCCACATCTAATATCTAATCTATAGAATTCCTCAGTATATTCCTTTACGGAGCTATCTTTTTGCCTTAGACTTTGCATTCGCCTAACTAGGTTAATTTGATAATCACAAGGTAAGAACTTTCCATTCAACTTATTCACCATTTTATTCCATACCTTGATTTTGTCTTTTCCTTTCCTCTTTTTGTCCAAGTGCAAATGTTCCTACCATAAGGATGCATGACCTTTCAACTTTGTGCTTGCAATTTTCACCTTTTTGTCTTCAGGTACATTTTCATACTCAAAGTACTTTTTCATCTCTGTGATCCAATCCACCAATTCATCAAAATCAAGTTTTCCACCATACTTAGGAGGATTAAAGTGTGGTGTAGACTTCAGACTTATCAAATCCTTCAAGAATCTTTCTTCACCTTGATCCATCACAGGTGTAGGTTCTGCATTAACTTGTTCTTCCTCAATTTCATCATCACTAACATCTTCAAGATGTCTTCCTCTTCTCTGGGCTGTTTCAATAGCTTCTAATCTAGCAACAAGTTGTCTCAACATGTCTGCCAATCCTGGATCCACATCTTGCCTCCCACAAACCATCTTGAAAACCCTCTACAATTGCAGGTTAGATTGCAATCTGCTACCCCACAATAATTCAACTAGGGCTTTGCAAGAAGGAACCTACAAATCTAGATTCGCAAACCTAGATCCAGATCTCACCTCGCTCTGATACCACCTGATGTAGGTGCAGGGACCAAGAGGGGCCCAAAAATGGCACACCCTATAGATCCATCCTACTCAAAGTACATGCAGAAGCAACAACAACATAGTGAGAGAGAGAATGCCAAATCTTTCTTATTATCTTCAAATTGATTCATACATGCAAGGTTGAGAGGCCTTCTCGATTCTGGTCAGATATTACAAGAGGCTATCGAATTGAGTTAGCCTTCAGATCCACAATCAATAGAAGGAACAACAGATCTAGGACCATACGCTTCCCAATGATGGATACTGACATTAAATATGTGACCCAAAATGAATGCACAAGTCAGCCTCAAAAGGAACACAAAATAAACTACTCAGCAAGAAAGGATGACCGAGCAACAGACAACCATTGTCAAGCATCAGTGAAACAATCGACCACCTAGGAGATAACTGACCAAACTCGTTAACCAAAGAAAAATGACCAACATCGAACCAACTTGGTCAAAGAAGGAACTGAGCAACACAAACAAACTAAAATATGTTTTTGGTGACACAGGATTACCAAGGACCTGAGATGCTCCTGCATTATTCTAATAGGCCAACTTGATGATATCATTTGGAGAAAGATACTTATAGCCAGTCAGTTGTCATTGCTAAGGCATGATTGTGATTGAGAGAGTAGAGCAGAAGATGCGAATGTACTGAGATAGTCATTAGTTGAAGATCTATGTGAAGAAGAAGAGAGTATATGCTATTCATTGGAACTGATCAAGACAGAAGGTCTACATTCTAGCTTAGCAAGATCCAGATATACTATGTATCTGTTATGCAGAAGGTTGCAACCTTCACCCTTTGACCAGTGTGCTCTCAGATAGTGTGTCCTCACCCCTAATAGGGTTAATTATAAAAGACTCCTAACAGGGTATGACCTTTGACCAGGTCACTATACTTAATGCATTGTAAAGATCAACTCCTAACATGGTTGTAAGATCTTCTAATAGGGATCATTATACTCTAGTGCAATTTATAGTGGGTGCTAATTCTCATCAATGTTTTTACCTATTTGGGTCTCCCCATAACCAAAATTATGGTGTTGTGTTAAGTGTTCTCATATTGTGTTTATGCTTAATGTTCTTTTGTACTTAATTGGATAAAGAATTGAATCTTTTAGATAACTGATTCACCCCCCCTCTCAATTATCTCTTGGGACTATTCCTAACATATCAAGCATATCTACATTCAAGATCTAGGAGTGGCATTCATAAATATATGTATTTGTGAGAGAATCCTTGATTCTACATCATATTCCAAGGTCAAATATATGGATTTAAAGTACATTCAAGCATCTTCATGGGTATGAGAGATTTCTACATCCATCCATGAGGGTTTATAAAAGGTGAATAAAAAACCTACCTCTTTACATACTTTCCTTTAATGAAATTTATTTCCATTTTCAAGGTTGATTCCTAAAAGGGGGTTTGATCAGGGGAAACCCCTTAAGACAACTTTTTCCCCATTTTTCCATGTACAGGAACAATTTATAAAGCCATAAAATAAAATAAGGGAGGTCGAAGGATCCCATAAAATTTTAGATAGAATTACCAAGTACATAAAACCATTGGCATTCTATCCTAGGTCTAGGGTGAGATCCCACCCTATCCAGCATATTTTGAACTCAAATTTTACACACAGGTCAGATATATGATTGGGTTTCTATTTCTCTACATTTTTTCTCATTGTCAGCTCGTATCAATATGTAATTTCTATTTTTTCAGTAACTTGTCTAATTAGTAATCTACATTAAATCATTGAATCATTTCCATTTTCATCATTACATATTTTAGAGAAGGATCATTGTCCCACTTGGCATTTAAGTCTCCTTTTGAACCTAGTGGGGCATCTTCCTTCCAAAATGTGCAATTCATGAAAAGGAGATGTGATTTACCTATTTGCATTACTTCCCTTTTTACCCTATACATTTTTTTATGAACTCAACTCATACGATTTAGATTCTAATTTTGTGTCTATATCTCCATGTATTCATTGCATCCTCTTTGTGTATCTAGATCTAATTTTCATGCTTTACATTATATCTTTCTATATTTGATGGTTACATGTACTTTTATTTAAATTTTATATTTTTCTTAATTGAATTGCACATCTCTTTCAAATTTTATGTGTATATTAGATCTATCTTTCTTCCATTATCTTGCACAGATGATTTTTATTAGCTTGAGTACTACTTATATAATTATGGTTAGGAGAAGTCATGGACTTATGGGTTACCTTTGATCTCGAGTCCTCTATTTTTCCTAAGGATCTTGATGAGACCAACATGCCTACCAATTAAATTAATCTTATTATTGAGAACAAATTTTCTCACTCTTCCCATGATGAAGATGAGGCCTTAAGAGTCCCTCTTATGCAAGTTCAAAAACTTTCTCATGAGTTTGAAAATTTTGAGCAATGGTTAAGACAAGAAAACTATAATCTTGAGCTCATATCTATTGTAGAATATGTGAGGAAAGTAATTCATAATGATGAACATGCTGTTAATATCTTGCATAGTATCTCTCATCTTATTGATAAAAATGTCAAGCCTATTAGATAATATTCTCAAGAGCTAGGATTCATTCCACCTACCACTAATGTTGAAACCTCTATGCCTATTTCTATCTCTATTCCTAGTGTGTCCACTTATCCTCCAACCATTATTACTACTTCCATTCAAAATATCCATCCTACACATGTTAGCATTTCTAATCCTATTATTCCCACTATTCCTTCAAGTGTTCCATGTGTTTCCTTACCTTCATCAATTTACACTTACAAAAGTGTTCCTTTTTCAAACTCCACCATTCCTTCCATTTATCATAATGGTCCAAACACTTCACACATAACTCCCACCACTCTTCCTACTAATTCTACTCTTAGTATCTTAGCTCAAACTGTGTCTTCCTTGTTGGAAATTTGGCTTAGTTGGTTACATAGATATTGTCATTATGGAAATATATGATCTACATGAAGATCGCACATGTCAGAGAGCTAGTATGTCAGAGCGCAATGCAAAATTGTTTAAGTATGAGACAGTGTGTTTTTACCAGTGAACCTAAAGATAGTTTTTGTTTGTGATGTCGACTGGAGTAAGTTCAGTGCTTGCACACTTGAACATAGACTCTATGGTGACTATTGAAGACTCATCTAAAAGCACAAGTCAGTATGGCATGTACAAAAGAAGTTATGATAGTTTTTCTAAAGACAGTGTTAAGCTGATAGGACATAATATGAAGACATAATTGATAAAGAGTTAAGGGATTTTTTTTTTATCAAAATAATGACTTAAAAATATAAAGGGATGACATCCTAGATGTTAACCCTTGGGTAAAGTTATTTGTATAAATTTAATTGTAAATTTTAAGAAGAAAAAAATGAAGGAACGAATGTATGTAATAGTGATAGTGAAAGAGAAGCAAAAAGATATTGATGCAAGCAGTATAAGGTTATGTACCTTGACCTAGTTTTGTAATCAGTAAATATTGTACATTACTTTTATGGGTAGTGGGCTCATCTGGTAATCACATTTTGTACTACCAAATCCTAATAGGGTTGAGGCTTCTAACAAGGCCTATAGTCCCTTAATCAGGACTGAGACACTATATGCATGTAATAGACTCCTAACATGGTCAACATCCTTAACAAGATACTTTTGATTAGTGGATCTTTGTGGGTGTCATCCCCACCAGGGTTTTCCCTTGGCTAGGGTTTCCTTGAGAATAAATAATGTGTTATCAGTTCTTTAGTTTTATTGCTATGCATGTTGTTTCGCTTCTTATGTTATGCATGTGTTAAGATAATCTGTTATATCCTTAATTGGGTAAAAGTAAAAGTTTGTAGAATACTGATTCACCCCCCCTCTTAGTATTCCCTATTTCTAACAATTGGTATCAAAGCTTAGTTACTCGAAAAAGAATCATTCAAGGAAAGCCTAGCAGCTTGAGTAAGATCTCTATGGATATGGATCAACTACAGAAGAATCTTGAAGAAGCTCTTGAACAGATTGATATGCTTACTGATGAAAGAGGTACTCTGAAAAGAAAATATGATGATATAAAGAACCTCATTGAGAAACTGAAAAATAAGTTGGAAGATCTGGAATTTGAAAAGGAATCCAAAATTTTCATTGAAGATTGTGATAAAAATTTAGAAAAAGAAAATGAGATCCTTAAGCATGAATTGAAGATAGCAAATTTGAAGCTAAGTTTGAAAGATGGAAATAGCAAGAATGAAGCAAATATGAAATCTAAGAATGAAATTCTAAACACTGAAAATGAAGGACTAAAATCTAAACTTGGTAAAGTAACATCTGAATTTGAGAAAGTCAATTTTTAGTATGTTGAACTTGAGAAATACAATGCAATTGTGAAAGGTGAATTGACTCAATCTAAGCAACGACTTGAAAGGCTATATTCAACTAGTGAGAAGATTGATGAAAAAATATCTTATCAAAAACCATTCTATGATAAGACTGGTCTTGGATTCAACACTTTTAAAGAAAATGAAGAAAGCAAGGAACCGGATCTAAAAATATCTGAAAGCATAGATGAGAAGAAGTCTGATGAGATTAAAAAATCTGAAGATACACCTAAGGAAGAAGAATCACCTAAGCAAGAGGAATCACCCAAAGGTATGCAAAGAGAATTCAAAGGTAGATGTTTTTCTTGTAATACTATTGGTCATATGAAGAGAGATTGCATAGGTAAGCAATTCAAACCTCTTAATGGTTATTGTTATAATTGTCATGGTTTTGGACATAGAGCTATTGAATGTAGGAAACCTAAATTTATTGAGAATAATAATACTAGTAGAATGTTTAGGAATACTAACAATGCAGATAAGAAATCTACTGAAGATATGAACAGAAGAAATGGAGTAATATGTTTTAGTTGCAACAAGGTTGGACACATTGCTAGAAATTGCAGATCACAGATCAATCAACCTAGACCAAGATATGGGAACAATGAAATAGTTTGTCAGATATGCAACAAGATTGGACACACAACAAGATTTTGTAGAATGAACAATAGAGTTTTTCATACCAATCCTAACCCTAGAAATCATGCAAGAAGAAATGAAGATGCAAGTAATAGTAAAAAAGGATGCTGTAGTAATTCAGATGAAGTGAAGTTTATCAAAAGTGCAGATCAAGGAGACATGTTGAACATTGAAGGTAATCAGGAAGGTGAAGTATTAAAAGGTAAGAATGAATCTTTACCTGACCCATCTCAAAGTACTTAATTTATGAAAATTGTAGTAGAATAGGAACTTAGATTAGTGTAGAAGTAGATATATGATGAATTGAGTCTTGTGCAGTTAATGCAAGGTAGTATATGATGTTCTAATGCTATGGTTAAGAGCGCAAAGAAAAATATTATGTTTTGCAAGATCACAAGAAGTTTTAAGTTTTGTAGGTTAACAGAATCAACTTTTTCAAAAGAAGTGGCAAAAGAATTGAATGCGATGTCAGATCTAAGTGAGATTGAATTAATAAAAGGTCATGATCAGTATTATTTGATCATTAAAGTGAATTCAAGTGTTAAGGAGATCAAAGAGTAGTGATTGGAAGTGTTTTGCAAGGATTTGGAGAAGAATTTTGTGTCGAATCTACACAAGCCCTAAATCACAAAATCGAGGTATTTTACTTGGTAGATCTTTAAATCAGTAAAGGAATTAGAGGAAAACATGGATGTTTCTTTGATTCACAATGTCAGAGATAAAAATAGACCTAAGATGAAAAGGGAACCAGTAGAACCCTTGGAAGATGATCCTAGGTTAGCTTTATCATCCGTACCAATTGGAGTTTTACATCTAGAGAATGTTATAAGTTATCTTGGATGCAAACTAGAGACTATCAGTGATAGTGATTTCACCAAGGAATATCAGAAGATCTACAATCAGGACGTGACATTGAAAGAAGGATTTGAACATTTGAAAGTGTAGACACCTAAAAATCCTTTAGAAAATAAAGTATTTTTATTTTCTGAAAATCCCCGATGACATCATCATTTATTAATTAATTAATTCATTTTTATGTCATTAAATCCCTTTATCTTAATTAAAAATATTTAATTAAGAAATCCCTTCCAAAAATGTTTAAATCTTATTTAAACATTATCTCCTTATTTATTAATTATTTTAATTAATAAATTGACCAAAAATCCCAAAATAAATAATTAATTTATTTTTTGCCCAAAACTTGGCCAATTTCCTTAAGACCACTAACCTCTTCCAAAATCTTCTAATTCCTTCTTAATCTCGATTAAAAAGCTAATCCCATCTTTTCTAACCCTAATCCCAAGGCTAAATATTTAATTAAGATTAAATATTTAAATTTCATATTTATTGAAAATATTTCAATAAATATTCCCAAAACTTAAGCTTTTGGAATAAATAAGCTTTTATTCCATGAAACCAAGGAGAATTCTAGACTCTTCTAGAATCTTCTCAAATCCAACCTCTTCACCCATCCTAATCCTAAAATCCCCTAATCCTAATCCTAATTCCTCCCTTAACCTTGTCACATTCCCTAAACAAGGTTAGCCAAACTCTTAAGCTTACCCCAAAGTCAACAAAGAGGGCTTCCCTTTTTGAAATGCATTGAAGGCATTTAAGGCCTCCTTATCCCTCTTACATGCATTTATGGTGCATTTAAGAAGCCCCTCACCCCTTTCTTACACCCTTTGACCTTAGGCACATTCCCAAATTGTGCACATTCCTCCCATCTTTCAATCCAATGCCCTCATGACACTTGTCACAAGGAGGTGATCCCTAAACTAGCACAATCCATGTGTTCCCCTTTGAATGAATCTTGGCCTCTCTTAAGGATTTCAATCCTGGCCACTCATTCTTCCTTCCCAAATTCTATAAATACCCCTCCTTTCAAGAGAAAAATCAATTAGCTTACTCTCATTCTCATGCACTATTATGATGCCATTTTCATGTTAGATCTTAGCAAATCATTCTAATTTAGTTTACTTTCAAGCATTTTTAGCTCATCATAGCTTAGTAATAATGGATTAACATAGCTTTTCTTATTGTTTTGCATAGCATAGCATCATATCACATCTTTATTTGGTCTAAAATCAATCCTAGATTACTCATCATGTAGCTCAATCTCCATTAAAGCATTCTTGAGCCTCTTGAAGCCTTAGGGGCAAATCAGGTGTTCTATACCTATTTTAGTGCCATTTTGGGGTTTTCATGAGCTTCAAATCATCCTAAATGCATTTAGAGTATGCTCCAAGTGCTTAGAGAGCACACCCACATCCCCCTTATCAGAGCAAATCAAACAGTGCTTGGGTGCACCTGTTTCTGGCTCAATCTGAGGTGAATAGCTTAGAGTTTCCTTGTTTTTGTTTTGATTGTATGCTAGATTAAACTCTTAATGTTTGATTGATTTGAGCCTTTCAAAACAAATAACAGGTACCCTCGAAAGCCTTGCTCACAGAAAGATAATGAGATCATTAAGTATGCATTATAGTATGAATTTGATAATGAAGAATGTACTAAGATAATTCTAAGAAGAATTCATAATGGGAAGTTTTGGTTAGAAGATAGAGTGATAGATATCATAGCTGATTTGATTCATGAAGTTACTGGACTATCTAAAATTGGATCCATTCCTTTAAATGAGAAGAACATGAGGAAAATAGTCATAGACAACACAAATTCATCCTATAATGGTAGAGGAATTATGATTAGTAAGATTCAACAAGATGATGTCAGATACTTATGTAAGATCCTAACCACTAAGTTTTGTGCAAACTCAAGAGAGGATAACATGGTAGCTAGAATGATACATGCAACTTATCTAATGTGTGTTGATAAAGTACAAGTTGATATGTATGAGATTCTGAGAATTCAACTATTTGAGAATTTGGAAAAGATTAAGAAACCTAAGTATACACAGTTTAGATTCTCATCCTTAATCACTTATATGTTTTTTCATCTATTGAGAAGATTTCCTTACACCATTGGAAATGACTGGAATGATGGCCAAACTACAATGGAAAGGATTAACCTAGAGTACAGGAGGCATGTTATTGATAAAGTGAATGAGAGTGCAGTATTGGTAATTAAGACATTTTAGGATATAGTGTCTAGCAGATCAAGGATCCCACAGTCTCTTGTGGAGAAGCATAAAAGTGAGATATGTTTCATGGTTGATACTAAATTTACCTACATTAAAGTAGTAGAACCTAAAACAAAGTTCATAGACCCTCTTGGCTATGAGATATCTGAGGTAGAGACAGAAGAGTATGTGAGCAGGTTACTTAAGTGCAAGTTGGACACTCACTATATAAAAAGTTTGGAACCTTTGAGGAGAACTTCAACTCTGCAAAGACCTTACTTGAAGAGAAATAGTCAAAGAAAAGAGTTGAGAGTACTATCAAGAAAATTTTAAAAGATACAAGGATGACTAAGCATGAATTCTTGGTAGCAAAGTAAACAACAGAAACAATCTGAGATATTGGACAAAAATAAGTTTTGTCTGTTCCACCTTTATCATCAATTCCAGCACAATAAGAAGAATCACAAGTTAAGGTGAAAGTGGAAGAAACAGAGAAGGATCAAGAAGCAATGATATCCACTAGATCCACTTCCTCCACACCTAGCAAAAGAGTAAAAGAGAGTGCTACTAAACCAGGTAAGAGGTACAAAACTTTGGTGCAACCAATTCCAAGAAAAATTGTAGAAATCAAAGATGATGACACTTCTATTAAGAAGAAAACTTGGAAACCTAGAGTTGAGAAGCTTAATGAGCAAATCATTCAAGATGGAGACTTTACAAGAATGAATAAGTATTATGATCTCTATGATTATGCAGAGAGATTAAATCTGGAAAATGTAGTGGTAAAGCATATGATTTTGTCTAATAAGAAGTTTGATACAATTCAGGATAAGATACCTGATGACTTGTACAATAAACTTGTGAATAGGAAGAAGAGAGCATCAAAAGAAGAGAGCATCATAAGAAGACACATCTATTAGAGAAAAGCTTGTAAGAAAGCTTTGTGTTGTAAAAGATGAAGCACACTTTAGTCAGATTATGAAAGCATTAAGCACCCATTTGAGAACCAAGAAGAGAACCATTCAGATTATGGGAGGTAGATATGAAGAAGTTAATGCAGAAACAGAGTAAGCAATCATCAAGGTTATGTCAGAGAATGTTGGAGAACCATCAGTTGTAGCAGAGAAAGCAGGTGAAATAGAACAAGAGGACATTCCCTCTCCACCAGCTATACACATTGAAGATGAAGTCATGAATGTAGAAGGAACTAAGATCACCTTGGATACTGATGATAATGTATTCAAGAATCTAGAAAGCATTGTTGACAATTCTTCTTTTGAAGAGCAGGAGACTACCAAAGGAGAAGAGAAAATAGAGACCATAGTTGTAGAACCTAAAGTGATAGAAAAACAAGTACCTATTTCCACTAAAGAAGATATCAATCTTACTCCCAAGACTGGAAAGAAGAATCAGATTGGGTCTACAATTGAAAATTTGGGAAAGGAAGTAGATGATGATGATCAGATGGAATTGATCACATCTTTAAACAAGATCATTGGAAAGAATAAGAAAGTGAAGAGTCTTGAAGGATGCCTACAGGAGCTTACTGAGAAATTGCAAGGCGTTATTACTACAAAGATTGCAAAAGATGACCCTCTGGAAAGAGAAAAGGAGGTAATGACCACTTTTGACAGTGAGTTCACAAATCTATTTGATATAGAAAAAGTGAAAGCTCAAGCAGCTTATGAAGCCAAAACACTTTTGAACATTAGCTAGAATATCAGGAATGATATCAACAATCTTGATATCTGTATAAAGACTTGAGAAAGAATTTGGAAATAGGTAAATCCTTGTACATCCAATGTACAAAATCAGAGACCTTGACAATAGAAGAAGATCAGAAGATGAAGATGAAGATGAAGGAAGCAGAAATTCAGAATGAAACTAACTTTCTTTCAAGCCCCAATGTGAAGGTATTTGATGTTGAGAAGAAAATTCATAAGATATATGATGAAATCAAAATTTTACAAGATGAAAAGGATAGGAAAATGAAAAGACTCACTCTTTTAAGAGAGCACACTTCTATGAAGTTAAGTATTATTGAAGGGAAATTGGAATAATGTCTTTCAGCTAAGACATCTTTTCAAAAGTTTAGCTTTGAGAATCTCCAAGCATGTGAGATAGCATCTTATGGATTACGCACACTACTCAGTGTTGTAGATTCTATTAAGAAATCATAGGAGAAGGAGTTAGAGGCTACAAAGATTGATTTTGCAGATTGTGTTGCAAGCCTACCAGCTTTGCAATATTGAATTAAGGTATAACTTTTTGTGAATACAGTTTTGTAACCCTCCTTACCTTTATTTTTCCATTATTGTCAAAGGGGGAGAGATATATAGTAGAAAATGGTTAAGGATAAATATTCTTAGGGGGAGTACAATATATAGAAAGGATTAATAAATTCATAAGGATAGTACATATATATTTTGTATTATGGCCACAATTTTGAGATTTTGAGTTGTAAGACTTAGCCAATTTTCTCATATGTTGCCACCAATGACAAAGGGGGAGATTGTTGGCAATTTGGCTGAGTTGGTTACATAGATGTTGTCATTATGGCAACATATGATCTACATGAAGATCGCACAGGTCACAATGTGTTTTTACCAGTGAACTTGAAGATAGTTTTTGTTTGCGATGTCGACTAGAGTAATTTCAGTGCTTGCACACTTGAACATAAACTCTATGGCGACTATTGAAGACTCATCTTAGTGTGCAAGTCAGTACGGCATATACGCAAGAAGTTATGGAAGTTTTTCTAAAGACAGTGTTAAGCCGACATGACATAATATGAAGAAAAAATTGATAAAGAGTTAAGGGATTATTTTGTTTATCAAAATAATGACTTAAAAATATAAAGGGAAGACATCCTAGATATTAAACCTTGGGTAAAGTTATTTGTATAAATGTAATTGTAAATTGTAAGAAGAAAACAATGAAGGAACGAATGTGTGTAATAGCGATAGTGAAAGAGAAGCGAAAAGATATTGATGCAAGTAGTATAAGGTTATGTACCTTGACCTAGTTTTGTAATCAGTAAATATTGTACATTACTTGTTTGGGCAGTGGGCTCATCTGGTAATCACATTTTGTACTGTCAACTCCTAACAGGGTTGAGGCTTCTAACAAGGCCTATAGTCCCTTAATCAGGACTAAGACACTATATGCATGTAATAGACTCCTAACAGGGTCAACATCCTTAACAGGATACTTTTGATTAGTGGATCTTTGTGGGTGCCATCCCCACCGGGGTTTTCCCTTGGCCAGGGTTTCCTTAAGAACAAATAATGTGTTATGAGTTCTTTAGTTTTATTTCTATGCATATTGTTTAGCTTCTTATGTTATGCATGTGTTAAGATAATCTGTTATATCCATAATTTGGAAAAAGTAAAAGTTTGTAGAATACTGATTCACCCCCCCCCTCTCAGTATTCCCTATTTCTAACATTCCTTACTACAACAAATTACTTCCATGACCAAATCTAAGTTTAATATTCATACTTGTGGCATTTCTATTCCTTTTCCCTTGGATATCATTTATGTCATTATTCCTCAATACATGAAAATTCATCACCTAGAGACTTATAATGATTAAGGTGATCCTTTGACCCATGTCAAAACCTTTCAAACATTATGTAGTAATTTATCTCATGATCATAAGTTGATAGAGAAATTGTTTACTATAACCTTTCAAGACAAAGACTTGCAATGGTATTGTTCTTTTCGTCCTTATTCTATTGATTCCTTTCAAAATCTTGCTAATTATTTTATCTAGAAATTTCAAAACAATATTGGTCCTAAGATTTATTTGACTCATTTAATGCATTGTAAAAAAGGTATTAAATAAAAAGTGACTAATTTCATTGGTAGATTTAAGCATTTTCATGTTTAAATTTCTTATCATGTGCCTGATATTTATGTGCAATGTATTTTCATTTCTATTTTACAAAATAGACATTAGAGATAAGATTCTATTTTCTAAATTTTCTTCTTTTACTCAATTGTATGTAGTGCTTCATAATTATCAACATCAAGTGAGTCAGTTTGAGAGCACCACTCCAATGGCTCTAGTTGATAAGAGTGATCCTGCATCTCGATTCTACAACAAGTTTCAGAAACCCAATACCTCCATCAAAATTAATAATTCATTGAACAATGATGATGAGAAAGTGGCAACAACATCCAAAGGTGTGGCTCCTTGTCATATGTTTTACACTTTGTAATTTTACTCATCTTTCTAAATCTATGCATAATGTGATTTTGAAGTTGATTAATGATAAAGTGTTAACTCTTTGTGTTGTTCAACCAATTGACACATCCAAACCTTTGTCCAAGTCCTTTGATCACATAGCTTATTTATGACACCATTGTCAAACCAGTTATGATATTGAAAAGTGTTTCTATTTGAAATATTTTATTCAAGACCTCGTTGATTCTAATAATATATCTATTGAGGGTGTTAATAATCAAGAAAAAAACTTGTAGCACCTCCCAACTGAAACTTGCAAATCTATACCAATCCTTTGTCATCTCATTTGATCAATGTTGTTGAGTCCACCCAATATTTTTCTTCTTCTTCTACCCATATTGAAGCCAATAATTTTGTCAACCTCATTGATTAGTCCCAACCTAAAAGTGAACCCAAACTTGAACTTGAGATTTGCATCACCTTTGATCCTAGTGTGACAATTAAATCACCCGATGGTCCTCTTTAAATTATTGTAAACATTAATGATCTCTATTCTCGTGGTGTCCTTATTGACCCTACTTGCATGGTTAATATGATAATTGAAGGACATATTTTCCATATACAATTGGAATAAAATTTCTCTAAAAAATATGATGTTATGATACAAACTTGTAATGGTTTCACCTTTCCTACCCATGGTTCTATTAAATTTCTTGTAGAGGTTGGTAAAATTATAGATGTCACCTTTTTTATCATCCCAAATTTCTATCAGTTCGAGTCAAACTTGGTCTTTCATGACTTACTTCCATCAAATATATAGCCTCTCCTATCCATAAGTGTTTGAAGTTCCCCATTATGGTCCAAACATTTCACACATAACTCCCACCACTCTTTCTACCGATTCTACTATTAGTAGCTTAGCTCAAACTGTTTCTTCCTTACTATAACAAATTACTTCCATGACCCAATCTAAGTTCAATATTCATACTTGTGGCATTTCTATTCCTTTGTCCTTGTATATCATTTGTGTCATTATTCCTCAATACATGAAAATTCATTACCTAGAGACTTATAATGATTAAGGTGATCCTTTGACCCATGTCAAAACCTTTCAAACATTATGTAGTGATTTCTCTCATGTTCATAAGTTCATGGAGAAATTGTTTACTAGAACCTTTCAAGACAAAGCCTTGCAATGGTATTTTTATTTTCCTCCTTATTCTATTGATTCCTTTCAAAATCTTGCTAATTATTTTATGCAACAATTTCAAAACAATATTGGTCCTAATATTTCTTTAACTCATTTAATGCATTGTAAACAAGGTATTAAATAAAAAGTGACTAATTTTATTGGTAGATTTTAGCATTTACATGTTCAAATTTCTTATCATGTGCTTGATATTGATGTGCAATGTATTTTAATTTCTATTTTACAAAATAGATGTTAGAGATAAGATTCTACTTTCTAAATTTTCTTATTTTACTCAATTGTATGTAGTGCTTCATAATTATCAATGTCAAGTGAGTTAGTTTGAGAGCACCACTCCAATGGCCCTAGTTGATAAGAGTGATCCTGCATCTCAATTCTATAAAAAGTTTCAAAAACCCAAGAGCTCCATCAAAATTAATAATTTATTGAACAATGTTGATGAGAAAGTGGCAACAACATCCAAAGGTGTGGCTCCTTTGTCATATGTTTTAGACATTGTAATTTTACTCATCTTTTTGAATTTGTGCATAATGTGATTTGGAAGTTGATTAATGATAAAGTTTTAACTCTTTGTCTTGTTAAACCAATTGATACATCCAAACCTTTGTCGAAGTCCTTTGATCACATAGCTTATATATGACACAATTGTTAACCCAGTTATGATATTGAAAAGTGTTTCTATTTGAAATCTATTCTTCAAGACCTCGTTGATTCTAATAATATATCTAAATTGAGGGTGTTAATAAAGAAGAAAAAAAACCTGTAGCACCTCCCAATTGAAACTTTCAAATCTATACTAATCCTTTGACATCTCATTAGATCAATGTCACTAGGTCCACCTAATATTTTTCTTCTTCTTCAACCCATGTTGTAAACTATGACGGTAACTGTATTGAAGCCAATAATTTTGTCAAGATCATTGATTAGTCCCAACCTAAAAGTGAACCCAAACTTGAACTTGAGATTTGCATTACCTTTGATCCTAGTGTGACAATTAAATCACCTGATGGTCCTCTTTACATTATTGTAAAGGTTAATGATCTCTATTCATGTGGTGTCCTTATTGACCCTACTTGCATGGTTAATATGATAATTGAAGGACATATTTACCATATACAATTGGAATAGAATTTCTATGAAAAATATGATGTTGTGATCCAAACTTATAATGGTTTCACCTTTCGTACCCATGGTTCTATTAAATTTCTTGTAGAGGTTGGTGGTAAACTTCTAGATGTCACCTTTATTGTCATCCAAAATTTCTATTAGTTGAAGTCAAACTTGGTCTTTTGTAGCTTACTTCCTTCAAATCTATAGCCTATCCTATCCATAAGTGTTTGAAGTTCCCCACAAAGGAGAAACCATCATTGTTAATCATAGTCTCTATTAGCCTTCAGTATCCTGAGAGTATATTGACCTTGACTTCTTTTGGCTTTCTATGCCTCAAACAACTCAATCCCACAAATAAAATCTCTTTTGATCATATTAAAAATACAAAAGTGAAATATTTGTGAGCTTAGCAATCCTAAGGATGATCCATCTCCTTGTCCTAGACCTGGGTTTCTCCCTACACCTCCTATATATGCTTTTTTTCTGCCTACTATATCTTATAAACATTTAGCTAATAGTATCTCTCAACCTGGTGATCATCCTTCCATTCTTCCTCCTAAAGACGGAAAGAGCCTGATGTTGATTGATTATGAACCAAGCCAAATTTCTAGAAAAAACCAAGTGTAACCACTATTCTCATGATCATCATCATAAGCATCATGAATCATGATAGAGCCCATGAAAATACTTCCCAAAACCTCTCTTCTCTTGAAAAAACCTATCGATGCTCTGATTCCGTTTGATCAACCTATACATAGCCTAAAGGAGGAAGTTCATTTCAAAAAAGATGAAGTTTTACAAACACTATAATTTTATTCATATCTTGGATTCTATTACAATTAATTTGTATGAAGATATTCTTGATGATGATGTTTTTGATGTTCCTATTGAGAATAACAATGATATTCATGCTAATTATTCTGATGATATGTATGAGATTATTGATGTTAATCATGATTACCAAATATGTTTTCACAACAATTATCTCTTAGTCCTAGTGATGAACAAAGTGACCCATATTTATAGAATTGTCCTTTTTTGGAACTAGCTATTGTTCCATCTACCATGCTAGATGTTTCTCCTCTTGCATGTTTCCAACCTTCCATAAACACTATAGATCAAGATGAGGGAGAGGGGGGGATGCAGATAATCTTTACTATCTCCTCTTGTGCAGTGGATTCTTTGTGTTTTCTTATTGTGATGTGCTTCCCCCGTTATGTGCTACTTGCTATATGTCTTGTTTAGATTAATTTAGATGACCCTCTTTTCTCTGTTGGTGCAAGGCAATAAAGGAATTGATCTTCCATGACATTCATCTATTTGTATCTCATTCATTTTATATATTTTTACATGCTAAGTTGTGCATGTGCCAATGTTAATAAATGTGCCTTTGTGTTGTTTAATCAAGGATGATGCAAAATGGTAGCTTCCTATTATTTTTGGTCTTCATGATGCTGGCCCAAAAAGACTCTTTTTTGTGACTCTTATGTACTTTTATTCTAGTTCTACTATCTCTGGGAGATGATGACATCGATAATCTTGGTGGTCATATAGATGCTTGAGATAGTAGATCCCTTTGTGTTCCTTTGTCACATATTCATTTCACTTGTTATGTCCTCTCTTGGGGGAATCTATAACTAGAAATGTCTCTTATGTGTGCATGTATTCTCTATTAAATCCATTTCTCCCATTAAGGAATTTACAATTTGTTTAACTATGTGGGAGCATACACTTTGCTCCTTGTTTCACATTTTTCAAACACAAAATGATTCAATATAATATCTCTTGTGGATAGATAAGGAGACAATACATTCCTTGTGTTCATCCTTTCATTAGATCCCTTAACCAAGATAATGCTTTCCTTAAGGACTAATCTTCCTTTCTTTGATCTCTTTGTAGACATTGCTTTCCCTAGGTCTGATCATTCTCTGTGATCCATTTACAGAGACAATACTTTCCTTAAGGAATAATATTCTTTTCATTTATCCCTTTGGATAGAATGATTTCCTTAGTCCTGATCACCATTTAAGATTCCTTAATGGAGAAAATGCTTTCCTTAAGGACTTATCCTCTTTGATGGGTTGACTAGCATAACACATCTTGCGACTTTTAATGTCATCTTTTGTAATGTTTTCTCTTTTCATGATCTATATTAAGGCAATACCTTACTAGGATAATGGTCATGCCTCTCTCTTTCTCTCCCTTTTTAGTGATGCCTCTTTTATCTTGGTTTTGTATTTGATGAAGACTTAAGTCATTTAGGGGCTTGATGTTTCTTTGTATCCTTGAATGTGATAAGATTGTTCTTATGCATAGATCTATTTTACCATGATCATGAGCTTGTCTCATACTCCCACTAAAGTGGGTGCTAGATGTACCATCCTTAAAAGTTAGCACCCATGATTAGATGCTTTATTAGGACCTATTAGACACTAGTTTGATGATTTTGAGGTTTAAATGTCAGTTATGCTTGATCTTGGAAACATGCTCTTCTTTCCCCTGCATGTTTTCACCTATCCTAACTCCCCATTCAAATTTTGGCCCATTTTATAGGATAAAAAATTCCATTCACATTCTGTCCTTAAGGATTGGGGCCCAAATTTGGCTTGGAGCCTGATCTTGGGGTATTTGTAGGAGATTTGATTTTTTGGTTAGCCTAGATAATGTTTGAATCCTGAAATGGTGGATTGATTATAAAACATCATATCTCACTTTATTTTGAGATAAATTGATGATCTACAACCTTTGACAATCAAGCTATCAATATTTTCAAGAAATCAAGAGTAGTTGAACAATTAAATTCAATATTTGAAGGCAAGCATCCAAGATCAAGTTCTCCATATCTTTGATTCTTCAAGATAATTCAAGTCAAAGGAAACCTTATCCAATTGAAGCAAGTTTCTCTCCTATGATGGCCAAGTGTGAAAATTCTCAATCAAGAAAGAAGATCCTTCCTTCCATTCACATTATCTCTCCTTCATTTCTAGTGATTATCAAGCATATCTACATTCGAGATCTAGGAGTGACATTCACAAATATATGCATTTGTGAGGGTATCCATGATTATACATCACATTATAAGGTCAAATATTTGGATTTAAAGTACAACCAAGTATCTTCATGGGTATGAGAAATTTCTACATCTGTCCATTAGGGTCTATGCAAGGTGAATCAAACATTTACCATTTTACATACTTTCCTTTATGAAATTTCTTTCCATTTTCAAGGTTTATTTCTAAATAGGGGTTCGACCAAGGAAAACCCCTTTAGACAACTTTCTCCCCATTTTCTGTGTGCAGGAATAGGTTACAGAGCTATGAGAAAGAATATGGGAAGATTGGGCACAAGTGGAGGAACCCAAAAACCTTTAG
This sequence comes from Chamaecyparis obtusa, assembly GCA_027943335.1. Taxonomy (NCBI): domain Eukaryota; kingdom Viridiplantae; phylum Streptophyta; class Pinopsida; order Cupressales; family Cupressaceae; genus Chamaecyparis; species Chamaecyparis obtusa. Next base: position 221,258 of record BSBK01005257.1, read on the forward strand.
CTAGAATCACCAAGTACATAACTCTATTGGTGTTCCCACCCTTTCCCCCACATTTTTAGCTGATATTTCACAAGAAAGTTAGATCTATGCTCTAATTTCCATTTTTGTACATTTATACTCACTGTTAGCTCATATTAGTTTGTTATTTCTATTTTTTATTAACTTGTCTACTTAGTCATCTACATTACATCATTGCCTCATTTCCATTTTCATCATTACATATTTTATAGAAGGATCATTGTCTCACTTAGTGTTTGAGTCTCTTCTTGAACCTAGAAAGACATCTTCCATCTGAAATGTGAATTTCATGAAAAGGAGAAGTGATTTACCTGTTTGCATTACTTTCGTTTTCACTCTGTATAGTTTGAAAGTTATTTAAGATTTTTTTTTTCTTTTAAAAATGTTGTAGTTACACCTGTAATACCCCAAAAATGGGCTATAGGTTCATTAACCTCCTACATCAACATATCGAACAAAATCGACATCAAAGTCCTAACCAAAGGCACATCTGCACATCATCGAATCCTAATTGATTATCTCAAATTCTGCATCAGGGAATATTCCTAATAATATTCCTAATCATCATAATTAAATTTAATTTAATGATTATTTGGCGATAAATCCTATTTATCCTAAAGTTTGATTAACTGAATATTCTCAATATTTAATTAATTAGATTTAATACTGCCACTTAATTATTTAATTGAATTGAATTATATTTATTCCTAAGTATTATTATTTAAATTTGACAATAAATCAAAATTCTTATCATTAATTGATTAAATTCTTATTTAATTAATTAAAGCAAGTTGTCATATTTGATGATATTATTTTTGAATAAAAGTTTGATTAAATGATTGATTAACCCATGAATTAATTGTTTTATTTCAAAAATTAGTTAAGTTGGAAATAAATCACTTTATTATTAAATTAATTCATAAATAAATCATGCACAATCAGAAAAGCAGACAACTATCAATTATCAATTAAAGCTAAACTCTATTTTGAGTTAAACTCTGCTTTTGCATGTTTTTGTGAGTTAATTATTATTTATAATTAGATAACTCAAAAATCAAGCTGAGTTAATCTGAGTGATTTATGGCTTTTATTCATGCACCTCTAAAGCCCTGGATTTCTATAAATCAAAGCTTTAGCTCTTCACAAATCGATCCACAAGAATTGCATAATCACGTTGCTGAATTGGAGACTGAAGAATCATCTTTGCAAATCTGAGCTTTGTGAGATCAATATTGCATAATTTTTCATATTATATTAGTTTTCATTTGTTAGATCATTTAGCATATCATAGCATATCAGTTTTTACATATCATAGATTCATATCAGTTTTTTATCACAATTGCATAGAAAATAAAAATAATAGATTAATTGCATTCATATTTCATATCAATTTTTGCATTCAAATCCTTCATTTAGGTGTCGTCAAGGTCACTGATCTCGATAAAAATCTGAGAACATCATACTCGCACCTATTAGAAGGCAGTAAATTGCCTGGTTAGTTTAGCTTTCCATTCATTGTAGCTTTCATTTTTGCTAACCTCTAATGTTTTACTAAAGTGTTGTGTCTACAGAATAGGTACAAAATTTACACACACATTTATGGTGCCCACTATGGGGCCCTAAAATGGGTTTCCAATTCAATTCTATCAATTTCTATCTTTTTCTCCTTGGTTTCTATGCAAAACTATGATTTTTTAATTTTTGTCCGTACAATCTTCATACGAGTTTCTGACAAAAGTCATTTCACACTGTACCCACTATCGTACGAAAGTCTATCAGATTGAGGATTATGTTGTACAGTACACACTATTATTTGAAAGTTCAACTATCATTTCACAGAACACCCAGTGTCGTACGAGTTTTTGGACTGTCATCAGGGAGCACACCCACTATCGTACATGTTTTAGACTGTTGTCTGGTAACAGACCCACTGTTGTACAAGTTTCGACATCAAATTTCAACTGTCGTTTCATTTTTCAAGGTATTTTGTCATATTTGGTTTTCAGATTTCGACTAACGGCTAATCTTAACAATTGAAATTCTCTATTTTTGATTGACTCCTGCTAGTTTTGATTAGAAAAAGTGCAAGAATTGCTAAAAATAGGTAAAAACCTACTAAGTGCATTGTGAGGAATTCAGGTAATCTTCTCAGCTGATAAGACTTTGATTTTGGATCTAAAACGAACATCTCATGTGTCTAGCTTGAGTGACTTTTATTGCTTTCCTATCACAGACTTCATTTGGGTTATAAAAATGAACATAGTTTGCTTTCAGCATCTTTGTTACACATAGTAATTAGGCCCCATGAACACTATTTGTGGATCTTGAGAGAGTGGGTTTCCAGTGAAACTCTTCTCAATGAAGGATCCCTTGTAGGTGGGGAGGATATTGAGGGAGTCTCACGTTCCACTAGATCTATGTGTTTTCAACTTTTGATCGAGGCATTCTCTCTTCGAAGAGGTTGATAGATCATAAGGGGTTGACATCATAGATATTTGTGAGATAATCTTGGTCTTAGCGTGTCAGATTTATTTGTCTACTTTGTTTGGGTTAAAAATGAAGAGGCTAGGGGATTATGCTCTACTTCCTTTTTGGATAGTACCAGAAACCCAAATCCTTGAATCTGGAACCAGTCTCCATGTGGTATATCTTGTGAGTCACCTTTAGAGAGGGTTAACTATAGTGGACATTCCCTTAATTGGGGCAACCATGGTGACGAAACCTCAAGCGATAATAGCCATTTTCACCGTGGTAGTGACAACCGCTATATAAATGTCCTGTTGGAAGAAATCTCCATAGGTGTGGTCTCTTGTTGGGCTGTCAGATCTCCCTAGCAGATCCTAAAGATTAAGTTCTCAGACTGTGTCAAAACCCCAGTGGGCCTAGATTGGAGTTCACCCTCTTAGATCATAAAAGTTGCAGAGTCAAACCATTACTAAAAACCCTAGTGAGGCCAAATTTTCATTTTCTAGGGTATATGTGCATTAATGCAAAACATTTTTGGAACATACACAATTAGCGCTTCTGAGGATTAGAAAAAATAAAATCACTTGATTGTTCATGTGCAAGGTTCCTTTTGCCCTTGTTCATTGTTTTCAAACATGCTTGAAATCACTTGCTTGCTATTTTGCATGCTTGTTTATCTATCTGGTTATTGAAAATGGACAAATCTATTACAATTCTCAAATCTAGACATTAAAATTTGCAAACAATCTGAATCTGAAAACTCAAAATTTGCAAATCTGAAGTAAAATTCTTTTATGGAGTCAAAAGTCATCTCAGGAGGTTAGAAAGTCATACAAGTTTCTATCAGGTGTCATTTCATCACTTCCCATCTGTCATATGGTAGAGAACCTAGTGTTGTATGAGTCTTCCTGCTAGTCAAATTTAAAAAGTCAAATCCTGCCAGCAACTATCGTGCGAGTTTTTGCAACTATCGTATGAGCTTTTCAACTGTTGTTTCATAGCATACCCACTATCATACGAGTTTTGCAACTGTCATACAAGCTTTTCAACTGTTGTTTCATAGCATACCCACTATCGTACGAGTCTTCAAAGTGTCATTTGGGAAAATTTTGAAAGTTGTCAGAATTGCCAGATATTTTGCTTTTTCAGCCTATTTCCAGAATTTGTCGAACAAATCACTATGTTAGGAATCAAGTAGTAGCTATTGAGAATCCAATCATTTTCCTAAAGTGGCCTTTTGAATCTAATTCAGCCTTCTATTTAATCGATTTGTGTCCTTTTCATCCTATGTCAAAACCTTGTCATAACTATGAATCTTCAATCAATCATCAAAATGACTAAGTGTTGTGATATCTTGTCCACTATCTTTTGGGAAATCTACCCATACATCCAGGGCATAGTATCCTTCACCCACATCTAATCAAATCTTCAAATCAATCAAACCTTGACAAGGTTGCATCATCTGATCATCTTGATTCAATTCATTCTTCAGTCATCTAGATCTTATTCTTTTGTTTCACTCAAAGTTGATGGTGGAAACTAGAGCTTCCTCACACAAGAAATCTGGAGAAGCATCCCAGGCCTTACCTATAATTGCTAGCAAGGGTCCAACTCTTGAGCAACTCTACAATTATGTTCTTTACGAAGATGACAGTCTTGGCAACTTTCGATTGAAAACTTGTTACATACCTCCTCCATCAACTCACGGAGGTACCCAGCAAACCCCACATCAATCTATTCTAGAGAGTCCACAAACTCCTACCATGTCTCAAGTAGGGAAAAACTTTGGCTCTCAAAGAACTCAATCTCAACATGGTGCAGATCAGGAACCCACGCTTGAAGAAATTGCTAATATCAAAATGATGATAACTTCAAATGAATGATGAAGCATTTCTTGAAAGAAGATAGAGAGACATACTTTTTACAATTAGCTCATCAAGGAGCTAAGATTCCTCCTAATTTTAATGTCAAAGCTATCATCACACATGAGGAAGAAACTCTGATAATGGCCATGACAAAATAGATACATGCTTTACAAGTCAAACTGATTCAACTTAAAAAAGAGAAGGAACCCAAAGAGTTCTCCATGGAGGCTCTATGTCCTTTTCCATTTGACAAAGACTTGTACATGTCACCATTTCCAAAAAGAGTGGAGATGCCAAAGTATGATAAGTATGATGGACACTCAGATCCTCAAGATCATGTCAGAGAATTCTATACACAATCAATGGAATTCATGCACGAAACAACCTCTCTGATGCGTCTCTTCCCTCGATCTCTAGGAGGAGCAGCCATCCACTGGTTCTCTAGATTGCCTTCTACTATCAAAAATTTTGAGGAGTTGATCAAATTTTTTTATCAGCAATACTCCTACAATATTCAACATTTAGTCACCATGATTGATATCTGTAATCTCAAGCAATATCCAGGGGAACCATTCTTAACATTTCTCAAGAGATGGAGGAAGAAGTTCTCTCTATATGCTAGACCTATTCCAGAAATAGAAAAATTGGAAATCTTCATCAATAACCTTGTTCCAAAAATCAATTATCCTCTACAAATGCAAGATCATACATCTTTTGATAAGATGGTGGACAATGCTATCAAAATCAAAAAAGTGCTTGTGAAAAAAGGAGAAATCACACTTCAAAAAGACAAGTACGAATTAGGATCCAATTCTAAAGACAAGAACAAAAGCTAGAATGAGAATAAAGGCATCTTCATTGATGGTGTTGTTGACACTATCCATGCCCCATCAAAGGCACCAGCCTACAACCTAACTCTTGGTTCCCAAACCATTAAAGCTTCAGAACAAAATTCATCCGAACCATTTCAAAAGAAGCCAGAATACAAATCTTGGGATAAACAGTGAAAGTTCACTCCTCTTGGAGAATCTTTTGAATCAGATATGAAAACTCTACTAGCTGATAACATCATCTCTTTGCCAGCAATCCGACCACCTGATTTTGAGCCTAAGCCAAAATGGTGGAGAGAAAACAAATTCTATGATTTCCATTGAGGTAAAGGTCACAAAACTAATAACTGCTTATGGTTGAAACACACCATTCAAGATCTGATCAATAGGGGAGACATCACAATTGACAATCCTAAGAGAAATAATAATCATACAACATTCACAAAACCATTTCTGAAACATGGTCAAGAAGTTTCATCTTCTCAACCTAATATGGGGGCAAAAGTCAATTATGCTTACCTTGGAAATAATGCTACCATCAATATGGTTGAACCCTATCTCTCAGAGCATTTCAATGTCATCATAATTGTAAGAAGAGATAGACAAAATTAATCCACCAATGCAGTTACTCGATCACAAGCCCAAGCACATCTAAAAGGACAAATCCTAGATTCATCAAATGTCCCTAAGGTGCCCTTCAATCTTTCGTCTACTTCTAAATAGAAGGTTGTTTCCAAATCTTCCAATCCAAAGGATACAAGGCCTACATCTTATAGCATTGTTCAACAACTCTAGCACACTAATGCCAGAATCTCCATGTTTGAGTTGCTTCGAATATCTCCAGCTCATAGAGCCATACTAGACAAAGCTTTTCTCAGTTCCAATGTTCCTGATGACCTTTATTTAGATAGGTTCCAAACTATGGTTGGACATCTTACATCTCTGCTATATATCTCCTTTTCAGAGGAAGATGAGAACTCCTTGAGTCACCCACATAATTGGCCTTTGCATATAGAAGTCTTGATCCAGAACTGTAGAGTCAAATGTGTGTTGATAGATGGGGGCACTGGCCTAAACATTTGTTCTTATAGCTTGATCACACAATTGGGATTTTTAGAATTGGCTATTGATCCTCGAAAGAAGATAACCATAAAAGCCTATGATGAACAAGAAAGATCTTCTAAAGGCACCATTGTCTTACCCATCCGAGTGGGTCCAGTTATCAAAGATACCATCTGTCAAGTGCTTGATCTACCTTTGGCCTACAACATCCTCCTAGGGAGACCATGGATACATGAAATGCAAGCTATTCCTTCTACATACCATCAATGTTTGAAGTTTCCTTATGAAGGAGTAGAGGTTACTATCCCCACAGATCTGAATACAACTTGCAATACATTGAGGGAAAGTGTAGATAAGCTTGTGCCTAATAACAAAGAATCTTCCATTGAACTAACTAAAGAAGCATCCACATCTAAAATGGAAAATCTTGCAAAAGAGGTCAATATCAAAGAAAATAGTATGCGAGAATATACTATCAAGCCAGTCTTATCTTTGACATCTCTCCCTATCTCACCTAAGTCTTATGGGCAATCTTTGAAACAATCCAAACCAAACTCTAAAGAACCTCTTGAAGCATATAAAAATAATTTTGTAGTAGAACAAGTATCCAAGAAAGAGTTTCAAGAGGATGAAGCTGTGCTATCATGGCTATACAAAGACAAACCTGAATCTCAAGTTGTTCAAACTAGTGACTCTATAGTATCCAAAATCCCTTCTAAATCATATGGTCTAGGAGATAAATTAATAGCTAAGATGGGATATTCAGGTAAAGGACCTCTAGGAATCAGAGGAAAAGGTCTTGAGGCACCTCTCGCACATACTGGTAGAGCAAATAAGAATACTGTTGGCCTAGGCTTTAAGAAGAAACCCTATCACCTCAAAGGTAATTGTTCTCATGTCATAGAGAAGATCACACCAGGAGAACCTCTTCTTAAGAAAGAAGAAATAGAACCATCAGATAGTGATTCAGATAGCTCAGAACTCATCCCCTATGAAAAATTGCCTAAGGAGATCAAAGACCTTCTTGATGATAAAGATGATCCAATCAAAAGAATTAATCTAGTAGAAACACAAGAACCAACTAATCTTGAAAACAATCAAGAAGAGGGAGGTGGTAGTGATTTTGAGATAGATTCCCATGAGTATGAATTCAAATCAGAATCTGAGGGTAACCCTTCTTGGGATATTCACCCTAACCTTACTCATTTTCTAAGATTTCCTAGAGATCCTGAATTAGAAGATGAATCTAATGACTATGAATAGGGAGTCATTCCAGAACTAGATGAGCTTATCATAGAGAAACATGTTGATGTTATTCACCAATATGCACCTCAACCCAATGTAATTCTAAAGTGAAATGATGAACCTATCAAGTCCGATCCACCTATGGCTGAATTGGATTCCCACAATGACATTGAGCCTATTCATGAATTGAATGTCTTAATTTGTAATATCACCTTTGAACTCGAGCATCAAGTTAGGACCAATGATGACAGATCCATATCTGTAAACACTATCTCCCAATCTTTCCCCACTTTGACTATCGAATATCCAGAACTTATTGATCAAACCTCCACAAATCTGAGCCATGGTATTTATACCTTCCTGAATGAATATGCCCTTGCTTGCTACCTAAATGCAGTTGAGCCTATGAGGACTTCCATCAATGAACTGAGCATTAGCATGACTGAGTCGGACATCAAATATCTTGGTTAGAAAAATAAGAATAAGCATAAAAAGAAAAGGAGTTTTGTGGGTGAAAACCACTTTGTGGCAGTCTCAGAACCTACAAAAGTAAAAAGAAAAGATGTATCTAAAGGTGAAAACCTCTCTGAGGCACCTAAGGATGAGATATTTGATGTCCTTCCAAGTCATTTACTGGAAAGATCTCTAGTTCTAATTGAGCCCACTCAATCCATCAATTTGGGTACAACAGAGGAACCACAATTGGTACATGTAGCACAATCATTATCAGAAGAAGAGAAGAAAAATTTTACTACATTCCTAATAGAGAAAGAGATCAACTTTGCATGGAAATACTCAGATATTCCAGGGTTGGATCCTAATCTTATCATGCACCATTTATCTATAGCTCCTAATGTAAAACCTGTCAAGCAAAAATTACGAAAGATGCATCCTCATGTTGCACTCTTGGTAAAAGGTGAATTAGAGAAGCTCCTAAAAGCTAGATTCCTCTAAGTTATTAACTATGTAAAGTGGATCTCTAATATTGTACCTATTTCTAAACTAGATGGTTCAATCAGAGTGTGCACAGACTTTAGAGATGTGAATAGAGCATGCCCTAAGGATGATTTTCCACTACCTAACATTGATATGATAGTGGACATGACTGCGGGTTCTGAGATGTATTCCTTAATGGATGGTTTCTCTGGATATAACCAAATAAAAATTGCCCGAGAGGATCAAGAGAAAACTGCTTTCACATGTGCATGGGGTACCTTCTGTTGGAATGTCATGCCATTTGGGCTTAAAAATTCTGGTGCTACATATCAAAGAGCAATGACATCTATTTTCCATGACATGATACATCGAACTATGGAAGATTATGTTGATGATACTTTAGACAAATCTATGATTAGAACTGAACATCTAAAGGACTTGAGCATGATCCTAGACAGAATGGAAAAGTTTAGTCTTAGACTAAATCCTAAGAAGTGTGCTTTTGATGTCACTTCTGGAAAACTCTTAGGATACATAGTTTCAAAGAAAGGCATTGAAGTTGATCCAGCTAAAGTAAAGGCTATAATGGAGATGCAACCCCCTAAGAATATCAGTCAGATGAGGACATTGCAAGGAAGAGTTCAATCTATCAGAAGATTCATATCACAGCTAGCGGACATATCACAGCCTTTTACAAAAACATTACATAAAGGTGTTACCTTTGCATGGAATGAAGAATGTGAGAACAATTTTAACCATATCAAGAAGTATCAATCAAATCCACCTATCTTGATGCCTCCTATTCATGGAAAGCCATTGAGCTTATATGTCTCTGCTATAGATACATCACTGGGGGCATTGCTAGCACAACATGATGAGAACAAAAAGGAAAGAACTATATACTATATCAGTAGAACATTGGTTGCATATGAGAAGAACTATTCAATGATCAAGAAAGCTTGTCTAGCTGTGATCTTTGCATCACAAAAATTGAGACATTACATGTTAGCTCATACCACACAATTGGTAGCTAAGATTGATCCGCTCAAGTACCTCCTAAGAAAAGCTACCCTCACAGGTAGATTAGCTAAATGGGTCATGCTATTGAGTGAATTTGATATTGAGTATGTTGAGAGAAAAGCTATAAAAGGACAGGTCATTGCTGATCAATTGGCTAAAGCACCATTGTTTGATGACACACCACTACAAATGGAATTCCTAGATTCCTCTATCATGCATCTTTCTTCTAGAGAATGGCAATTATTCTTTGATGGCTCCTATACGCATAATGGATCCGAAGTAGGCATATTGTTCATAACTCCTCAAGGATACTCAATCCCAAAAGCATTTAGATTAAAGTTTCCTTTCACAAAGAATATTCTGGAATATGGAGCCCTTTTGAATGGTATGAAACTAGCAATTGGAGAGTGACAGAGCTACACATTCATGGAGACTCTCAACTTTTTATTCATCAAGTCAATGATGTGTACCAAACTAAAGATGAAAAGCTCATTCCTTACAAGAGAATGGTAGATGATTTAAAGAAGTATTTCATATCTATCACTTTTGAGAAAATTCCTAGAACGAAGAACAAGGTTGTCAATGCAATGGAAACACTATCTACTTTATTACAGCATCCTGAACATGAGATATGCTATGAGTTCCTAGTGGAAGCATTATCTTATCCTACATATGATTCCTTGAAACTCACATGATTTGCACTATTGTTGGTCATGATTCATCCAGATACAAAAACCTATTTTCCTATCTCCAAGACCAAATCATTTCTGATACCTTCAACCGCCATGAAAAGAGATACCTTATTCGAAATGCCTCCTACTATGTCATCATTGGTCACGATCTATACAAACGAGGTCTAGATGGTACACTACTTAGATGTTTAGAATGGGAAGAGTCTCAACATGCATTAGAGGAAGTCCATGATGGTATTTGTGGGTCACACTCAAATGGTTTAACACTAGCTCGAAAAGTTATTAGGGCTAGGTACTATTGGCCTGAAATGGAGAAAGAGGCTATCAAATTTGCTAAGAATTGTCAAAAGCATCAAGTATATGGCAACCTAATTCATGCTATAGGGAGGGATCTAATCCCCTTTACAACATAATGGCCTTTCCATTAATGGGCATTTGATCTTATCGGGATGATTCATCCTCACTCTTCTAATGGACATACCCATATAATCACAGCTAAAAATTATTTTACAAAATGGGTAGAAGCAATCCCTTTGACACAAGCCACTGGAAAGCAAATATCTATGTTCATATTGAACTATATCATATGCAGATATGGGATACCTCATTCCATAATTATAGATAACGGTGGACAATTCAAGAACAAAGACCTAGATGATCTATGTGCCAAATTCAAGATCACACAACATTGGTCTTCTATCTACTATCCCCAAGGGAATCGACAAGCAGAGGCATCTAATAAGAATCTATTGAAAATCTTGCAATGAATAGTTAATAAAATAGGAAGAGACTGGCATCTCATGATCAATCCAGCTCTTTGGGCCTACAGAACAAGTATCAGAACACCTATTGGGGCTACACCTTTCACTTTAGTTTATGGGTCTAAAGCAGTACTGCCTATTGAGGTTGCAATCCCATCACTAAGAATCAGAATGCATGGTCTAGTAACTGATGATGACTACATAGTGTCTAGGTTGCAAGAACTTGAACTACTAGATGAGCGCAGATAAGCAGCATATGATCATCTCAGAGTATATCAGAAGAGAATGTCTAGAGGCTACAACAAGAAAGTCAGACACAGAGAATTCCAGGTTGGTGATCTAGTCTTGAGAGAGAATCCAAAAAATCAATCACATAAAAAATGCAAGGGGAAGTTTGAACCCAACTGGCTGGGTCCCTTTGTTATCACTGCTACTTTTGGCTCTAGTGCCTATCAACTCTCAATGACTAAAGGAGAACAACTCTGAGAACCAATCAACGTGCTCTATTTGAAGAAATTCTATGCCTAAGGCATTTAGTCTATGGTAAAATATCAAAAACATCAAAAATATCAAAAATATCAAAAAATTTGAAAAAATAAAAAATACAAAAAAAATGAGAAAAAGAAAAAAGTGCCTTGGTGAAAACCTGGAAACAGGCGCCTTGGTAGCAAAAATAGAATCTCTACCAAGATGGTGAAAACCCAGCAAATGGGCACCACTTGTTTCAAAACACTCCATCTATCAGCGCAATCTTGGTCTTTCCCAGCTTTCAGTCTTGCTTTAGTTTGTACATATCTCCTGGTTTGTTTCTGCATTTCTAGTTTTCAATAAGTCAGTTTGTACACCAATCAGCTCAAGCGTCTGTATCCTATCAATGCTTAACACTTGGGGGAAATCAATGTCAAATCCTGTGGTCTCCAATATACTTTAGACGTGTCATATCCAGTCAGAGTCCTTTGAAGCTTTATCCAAGTCAGTCAGTTTGTCTGGTCTCCAGAAAGGATTTTGCATCTACAACAAACATCAAAAACAAAATGAAAACAATTTGTTCTTTTCATGCTTTTATCTCCTTGTATGCTTATTGATTCACATTGAGATTTTTGCATAAAATGTTCCTTCGAGCTCTTTGATGATGTCCTATACAGGATTTAGAGAGTGATGACTGGGGGCATAACCTTTTCTTTGTTTTCTTCTTGTATGTGAAAATCTAACAACTTTGGAAATGCTGGATTAAAATGGTGTCCGACTGTAAGAGCCTCTATCTTGAATTGGATGGCCATGCGTACCTCGACCATTGATACCTGGAAAATTTAAGGAAGTTTGATCTAACTATTGTCTTTTTGAGTGAGTTCTTTCTCTTATTGTGAAACATGATCTTACCTAAGGATATGAACGATAAAGGGTCACTATGGGTAATTCACATTGGATTTTGAATGATCTCTTGATTGTTTGATGTGTTTGCATGCAAGGCATATTCATGTCATCATGAAGTTTATGTTTTGATGCTTATAAAAATTGCTATATCAAAATGGACATGATATTCAAGTCATCCTAGTGTTTATGCCTTGGTGCTTATATCTAATCTGATATTCTAAAAATAAAATCAATATTCATATATCCATGGTTTCCTAATCAATGGGTGTTGTATTGATTCCTGCGCATATAAATCGATATTCATATGCCTATGGTTTCATAACTAGTGGGAATTGTATTGATTTATTCAGTTACCTAAAAGTTCAATGATGATAACAAATTGACATATGATCAGTGATTTGGTCCTAGTTCCTAGGTTGCATTTCATTTTGCATGTTCCTTTGCATTTTGCATGTTTGCATGATCTCACAATGTTTGGAAACACTTCAAAGCTTAAACAATTCTTCATATCTCTTCAAATCTAACAAGAGTTGAATCTCACATGAAGGTCCATCCAACAGAATAGCAAGTAGAATCCTTTTTCGGGATCAAAATCAAAATCTGAGATCATTCATATTATTAACTACTTGCACAATCAACCTTCAATCATCATAGAAATCTAGTATTCAACTTAATTGATTATCTTACATCAAACTATCAAAATTTCAACTTGGTCAACTATGGTCAACTCATGGTTTCACCTAGTCAAAATTGGTCTTCTGGACCTCCAAATGATGCAGAATGCATTCTTGAATGTGTTTAACCATTTCTCAAATCAATTAGCATGCTTCTAAACTCTCAACATTGACTTTTCTTGTTAGATTTCAATTTTAATCTCGAAGGGGGCATGGTATTGCACATCATTCAAAGTCCATAATCTAATTTTGAAATCATATCTTTCCTCAGTAATCAAGAGAAAAACCACGTCTAGTTGTTGATTCATCAAAAGTCCTCATCGCTCGGGGCAAATCTATCATCGCTTGGGGCATATCAGATTCATCGAGATCCATATCAATATGGTATTCTCTTAATCTTGAAAACTGTATCAGTTTTTTGTAACTATCGGTTCAATTGTGTTATTTCCTTGGTTCTTCAGTAACTGAAGGGTTCAGATGTGATGCCTACGTGATTCTTCTAAGGACAATCGAGTCTGGAATCGGTCACTCACTTCTTCGCAATCATTAGTTTGGAATCAGGTGTTTTGACGCTTTTGTTTCATTGGTTCATCGTTGTAATAGTTAACATTATCTTTGGTCATTCGGGACCTATTATCTTCATATCAAATCTTTCAATCAGCTTATGTCTCATATCAATTATCAATTTCAAACATCAGTTTCATATCTCTATCAAACACAGACTATCTTTGAACCACTGCGCTTCGCACTACAATTCAAAGAGGGGCAAAATGTATACCCCAAAAATGGGCTATAGGTTCATTAACCTCCTACATCAACATATCGAATGAAATTGACATCGAAGTCCTAACCAAAGGCAGATCTGAACATCATCGAATCCTAATTGATTATCTCAAATTCTGCATCAGGGAATATTCCTAGTAATATTCCTAATCATCATAATTAAATTAAATTTAATGATTATTTGGTGATAAATCCTATTTATCCTAAAGTTTGATTAATTGAATATTCTCAATATTTAATTAATTAGATTTAATATTGCCACTTAATTATTTAATTGAATTGAATTATATTTATTCCTAAGTATTATTATTTAAATTTGACAATAAATCAAAATTCTTATCATTAATTGATTAAATTCTTATTTAATTAATTAAAGCAAGTTGTCATATTTGATGATATTATTTTTGAATAAAAGTTTGATTAAATGATTGATTAACCCATAAATCAGTTGTGTTATTTCAAAAATCAGTTAAGTTGGAAATAAATCACTTTATTATTAAATTAATTCATAAATAAATCATGCACAATCAGAAAAGCAGACAACTATCAATTATCAATTAAAGCTAAACTCTATTTTGAGTTAAACTCTGCTTTTGCATGTTTTTGTGAGTTAATTATTATTTATAATTAGATAACTCAAAAATCAAGCTGAGTTAATCTGAGTGATTTATGGCTTTTATTCATGCACCTCTAAAGCCCTGGATTTCTATAAATCAAGGCTTTAGCTCTTCACAAATCGATCCACAAGAATTGCATAATCACATTGCTGAATTGGAGACTGAAGAATCATCTTTGCGAATCCGAGCTTTGTGAGATCAATATTGCATAATTTTTCATATTATATTAGTTTTCATTTGTTAGATCATTTAGCATATCATAGCATATCAGTTTTTACATATCATAGATTCATATCAGTTTTTCATCACAATTGCATAGAAAATAAAAAAATAGATTAATTGCATTCATATTTCATATCAAGTTTTGCATTCAAATCCTTGGTTTAGGTGTCGTCAAGGTCACTGATCTTGATAACAATCTGAGAACATCATACTTGCACCTATTAGAAGGCAGTTAATTGCCTGGTTAGTTTAGCTTTCCATTCATTGCAGCTTTCATTTTTGCTAACCTCTAATGTTTTATTGAAGTGTTGTGTCTACAGAACAGGTACAAAATTCACACACACAACACCCACATGCCTATGAGCTATCAAGATGCTCATGATGGTAATGGAATTTGGCCCTATGCCTACTTGAAGACATCAAAATATTTTTCAACAAATTTATTTTATGCATAACTGCAATAATCATAATCGCTGAGCCAACATTTATAAAAGGAATTAGTCAATCAGTTATGGTGTATTGGATGTAACTCCTCATTTTAGAGACATGTCTTTTAGGGTAGTCCTACTACAACATCTAATTTTTTTTTATGGATGTTGATGTCTGGTTTCAAAACCTATATAAGTTGCAAGCTCCAATATCTCCAATAACATCATTATTAAATGTAGTTCATGGGATTGGATTCTCAAGTGTTATTGCAGCTTGGTCATGCTAGTGTTATTACTACAAGCTAGAGTCAAACTCTACCAAGTAAAAATAAAGATTCCAAAACAAACCAATATTGAAGAAATCAAATAATTTTTTCTGGTTGTTGCTAACTACTAGTCTACGTAGGTTCTCCTATACTAAACACACTGGGTAAGAAATTTGTGATCATAGGCTCACAAAATAGGGTTAAGTAGTTGAATTTCTCTTTTAGGTTGTAAACAACATACAAAATTCCCTTATGCAAAATTTTGCTAGAATTCTATGACGAGGAAACTAAATTTGCAAACAACCAAGCCTTCGAGCATTCGAGATTGGTTTATGTCTTGGCCAAATAAAATTTATTCAGGGTGTTTTGAAATCAAATGGAAAATTATCCCTTCCAATTTATGTTGGGAGATTTGGAAGGAACAAAATAGAAGGATATTGAGGGACCAACAATTCCTAGGGAGGTCCTAATCACAAAAATTGAGGCTAAGATTGTAGAACTAGAAAATTTAGCAGCTAATTCTACAGTTGGTAAGAAAAGAATATTCACTAATATAGATAGTACTTTGATCAAAGTCTTCCCAAAGCTACTACCATCTAGAGACTAGAACTCCTCTCGCCATAACTACACTAAGGAGATTAGAAAGAGGACAAAATGGTGCTACCCAAAGGATGCGTAGATCAAGGTGAATTTTGATGGAATGTCACAAGGAAATTCAAGCCCCTCAGACATTGCATGTATTGTGAGAAAATTGAAGGGAGAAGTCATAGGAAAAATTGTTGAACACATTGGGCTTTCAACTAATAATGTGGCTAAGTTCAAGGCGGACCTTAGGGGACTAGAGCTAGGTGTTATGTATGTGGAGCCTAATTAGACGTAGGTTCTTTCAGCATGGTTTCCCCCCAAACTTATCTATGGGGGATTGGGGGCAACGCCCCCAAGCTTAGAGTCAAGGGGCAGAGCCCCTTGCGGGGTCCTGGGGTAGCACCCTAGGCAGGGTTAAGGGGCAGAGCCCCTTGCAGGGTAAAATGACTTAATAATATTGTAAAGGGTCAGCCATCAATTTTCTATTAGTCGGCGTATTTTTTATGCCTTATTTAGTTTAAGTCAAAAATACTTGTAAAAAGGGTTTAGGGTTGGAGATTCATTGTATGAGTGATTTTGTAGCTTCCTGTGGTGCTATTGAGTTGTAGGTTTTAGTTTGTAATCACTAGATAATAATAAAGATATTAGACTCACTGTTGGTGGATGTAGCCTAGGATTGGGTGAACCAAATTAAATATTGTGTTATTGTGTTCTCTTCTGTGTGTTAAAGGTTAAAAAAAAATCCATTTGGAAGGAAATTCCTTGATTGTGGTTAATGCCATAATTAACAGATGGACTCCTAATTGGGAACTCCAGAGATGGTTGGATCCCATTGTTAACTTTTTGTCTGAGTTAAGTGAATACAAGATCATTCATATCTACCACGAGGGGAATGGGGCGAAAGATGTGTTGGAAAGGAGGCGGTGGGTAAAACATAAGTATGTGAGGTTCCTTCCAATTTTCAAGAAAAGTATTGCATTTGAGATATATGATCACGATAGTTAGTAGAGTTATGTGAGGCTCCAATGTGTACAGTTATAGGTATTCAACAGGGTTGGGTTAGATGAGTTGTTACCAATTGAAACTGTTATATTCTCAACATTAATTGTTGGCTAGTCACTTTGTTCCTTATAAGACATGATGTCTTCACAGTGTTGTGTTGTCTTCATAGTGCTGGGTTGGATGATTGGTAATTCTAGGGAGTGGTTTCATTTTTGTTGATTACAAGTCCCTTATTAGTGTATATTGGCTAATTACAAGTCCATGGTATTTAGGTGGGAAATTTTTTTAATTGAGACTTTTTGTATATCAAATATTTTGAATATAATAAAAGGTGTTGGGCTAACTAGCTATTTATTGATTAAAAAAAACAAAACATACAAAAGACCTCATTACTACATCAGGTACATCATAAGTTTCTTCCTTTGTATTTTCTAGAACTTAGCTAGGAAACTTCTCCTCCTCCAAGTGTTCACCAATTTTATCTTCACCCTCATGAAATCATTTCCACCATAGGCCATCCTACTACACCAAAGGAACTCTCTTCTCCTCTCCTCCTTCATAGGATCTAACCCTTTATTATTCGACCTCCTCCACAAAATAACCTCTCAATTCTTTCCCTCTTTCATAGATTATAATCCACCATGAATTGACCAACTCAACTAAATCTCACCTACATCATCCTTTACCACCTGTATAAGAACATATTCAATATTCACAATTGCATATTCTTTTTCTATCTCTTTTTCATAGAAATAAAAACAATCAATAATCACATTTGTAATTTCAGTAGGAGTAACATCCTCTATAACCTCTATTGTTTCAATGTATTTTTCATCACCTCTCTCTATGATTTTTTCAATATCTTCAAGTAACACACCATCTACTACAAGCTCCAAATCCACATTCTAAATTTTATCTTTTACTTCTTCCACTATCCCAACCTATGAGTTATTTTCTTCTCCATCATGTTCAAAACTTGCGCTCATCATTTGATTGTCTACCATGACCATATCCTCTCTTCTCTTTTTTTTTTACCTCATCATTTGTGTAGGATGCTACCATATCTTTCTTCCCCAGGCTACAATCATTATTTTTCAATAAGATTCTCCACATCCCATAACTCTCTTCCCAATATTGCTTTATAAATAAAATAAACACGAGCCTCATTATGATCCACCTTTCCCTCTTCTTTGAATTCATCCTCTTAATTGATACAATCTTTCATTCACATTTAGTTTCTTTGTGGCTTGAAGCTCTCAATTTACTAGGTCTTCGCATACCTTCGTCCATCCTCTCAAGATCTCCATAATTGCTTTATACTTTTACTCTTTGCATGGCTTCTCTCTCTTAGCTCTAAATCATTCACAACTCCACACATTTGCAACAATATTTTGAACTTTTGAGATAACTCAACTGCTTCATCAACATGTCCTAGCATAAACTGTGTCATATTTGGTGTTCTACCTATGCACTCAAAACCTCTAGCTTTGATACCATTTAATGCAAGAGAAATTCACCCTTTTCCTTGAAACAATTTTTTTTTCCCAAATAAATACAAAGATACAAAGATTGTAATAAAACAAAATCAATTTATTTAATTTCAAAATACACTATATTCTATAAATAATTATATAGATAGTGCCCCCAATGGCTTCCCCATATCACACTAGCTCCCTTACTCTTCATTTTCTCACTCTTTTCTTATCTCCCTCTACTATGCAATTGATCATATTTTCTCACCTTTCATATTCTACACAGTCCACAACTACACCTACCATGTCCATTGTTTTGTTATTGTCTTTATAACACTTTGGATGCCTTTCACATTCTTCATCATTTCATCTTCTATAACAATTCCTCTTCTAAATCTACTTTTTCAACATCTCTCTACACGTAATGCCTTTCCATTTGATGAGTTTATAATTCTATACTTTCATTAATGTTGATAATGCTTTAGATTACATCCTTCATCATTTTATCATCAATGAGAATTTATATCAATATCATGGACAATTATGATTTACTAGTAATTGCATTTGTTTGAAAGTTCTCAAAGATTTTTTTCTTTTACAAATGCTTCAGTTAAATCCATGTACCTAATCTGTCAATAAGCTAACAAGGGTAATAGAATATGGCCCTACAATTGCTTGGAGGTATCAAAAGTGTCTTCAAAAAATCTATTTTGTTCATATCTACAATCATTCTAATCAGTAAGATAATATTTCTAAAAGGTATTTGATGCAGGGGCATCCAAGGTTAAGGCAGAGGCATTCTATGTGCTTGGTGAAATTGCATAAGCGTTTGTGTTTTGGCCGGTTTTACTCGATTGTAGCCTTGACTGACAGCCTCGGTCAATGAAGGAATCTCAGTCACTAAAGGAACTCAGTAGTCTTTGGCACTTAGTGAATAGGTTGCTTGGTCATGCCTATGGTACTCGGTCGACACTAGTGCTTGGCGATGCCTAGTTGACTCGGTTATTTCACTATTGCTCAGTAGATCTGACTTGCCAACTAAAGTTCTGTGTGATTTGTTGGGCCAACTTGGTGCATTTATTATTTGTATCTTTTGTTGGATTCTCCTAAGTGGATCTGGAGGCTGACATACTATATTAAATGTTTGTACATTTTGTAAGCCAACTTGTATGACATTTAATATTTGTTAGGATGGGTTTGGGGTTTCATCTTGCCAACTTATGGCTGATGATTAGTATTTAAGGGGAGCTTGGGATAGATGTTTGGGGGATAGTTTCTTGGTAGTGAAGATGGCATAAGCTTAGAGATGCGCTACTAAAGCTGGAGTTGGTGAAGTTGTGGAAAAGTTTCTTCCATGAACTTCCAGATCTGATTCCTATCAGATAGTTTATAATAGCAGAGCTAGGGGTTGCATACTTGGGAATAAGGAGATTTCTTGGAGGCTTGCAAGCTCAAGTTTAGATCTACCTTAGGGTTTCCATCAGCTTTTGATTGTCTTCAGAGCTGGACTAGCTAAAGTTTGTATTGGATCAGCTGTAGATCTTGCATAATTGTTTACTGATTGTAATTGGCCCTAACCTAGAAGGCCTTATAGCTAGGCATGTTAATGAAAATAAGAGTTAAACAATTGTTTGTGTTTCTTTGTGAGTATTCCATTATGTTGTTCTGATTAGCTGCAAGGTTTGGATTGTCCTTAATTGGATCCACCATCCCTTGATCTACGTCAGGTAGAGCGAAGTTTTATTCCTTTTGGAATGAATGTTGATCTTGTGAAGTAGAAGTTTGACCTAGCAAGGCTGATCTTGAAAAGTTAATCTTGTTGAAGGAAAGATCTTGTGGTCTTGATTGCAAATCCATGGCACTGAAATTGTGAAATTGTTCCCTAGTTGTTTTGCAAGATAGCAGGTTGCGATCTGACTTGTAACACGGTGATCAGTGAGGGTTTGTTGCTAAGGGTTTCTATTATCTTTAAGGATTCCACTGAGAAGATTAGACCCTAGAGTTATTCAAGACCTTTGTGATACTGTGGAATCCAGGATTACAGAGAAGGTGAAATCAGATTTTAGATCTGAGATGGAATTGATAAAGAATGACATGGTCACTGAGATCATGAGAGCTGTTACTGGTATTCCTCAGAATGTTGGTACTGAGGATGGCTATGAATAAGCTGCTGAAGAATTTGAGCATGCTGGATCTAGTGGTGATAACCAGAGGGATAGATCTGGTGAGGACAGAACTACTTAGTTGCCTAGATCTGCTGCTCGGCTTAGTAGTTACCGAATGGAAGTCTCTACTTTCTCTGGCACTTTGAAACCTGAGAATTTGATTGACTGGATCAGTGACCATGAAGATTTCTTTAAGCTCGAAGAAATTGAAGATCCTCTTTGGGTGAGATTAGCACAGACAAAGTTGAAAGGTCACGCTACTCTTTGGTGGAAAGAATTACAAAGAGACTGAGAGGATGAAGGTGAAATGAAGATCAATCGGTGGAGGTTGATGGTGACTAGATTGAAAGCTAAGTTCATACTTGCTGACTATGAGCTTGAATTGTTTAAGAAGTTGCAGAATCCAAAGCAGAAGGATTTTTCTGTTGAAGATTATATCAAGGAGTTCCACAAACTTACTATTCAGTCTGGACACAGAGAACTTGGTAAGGAAAAGGTGGCTCAGTATGTGAATGGTCTGAGATTCAATATTCAGGATGAGCTTGGTATGCTAAAGATTGATTCTGTAGAAGATTCCTATCAGTATGCTCTAAGGGTAGAAGAGAAGTTTAAAAGGAAACAACCTAATAAATCCTATGGGAAGGAGAAAGTTGATCACTCAGAAAAGGATAAACCGATTGATGCAGAAGATGAACAGGATCCTATGGAACCAAAGAAGAAGATATGTAGAGTTATCTTTAAAGGTACTTTCTATAATTGTGGAGAGGAAGGACATCATTCTTTTGAGTGTACACAGAAGAAAGTTGACCGATGAAATGTTGCAGTGAATGAGAACATTCATAATGAACCTGAATCAGAGAACTTGCTACTTCAGCAAACATTGCTCGGTACAAAGAATGAACCTTGTCAGAGGAGTAACTTGTTCAGGACCTGATGCAAGTTTGGAGCTAAACCCTGTGATGTTATTTTTGATAGTGGTAGTACTGATAACCTTGTTGCTGAGGACATGGTTAGGAAACTTGGTTTGAATAGAATGAAACATCCACGTCCTTATAGGATTGGTTGGTTGCAAGATGATCATGCTTTGGAAGTTAGAGAATGATGCTTCATTGATGTTCAGATTGGCCAGTATAAGGATCTTGTGCTATGTGACATTGTGGATATGGATAGTTGTCATAAATTGCTTGGTAGACCTTGGCAATTTGATTGTAGAGCTATGTATGATTGTGTGAAGAATGTCTTTACTATTGAGAAGAATGATAGGAAATTTTCACTGATGCCTTTGATGGATACAATGCTTGGTAGGAGAAGCTTGAGTATTGGTTCCCCAGTTGAGGTTGTGGATCTAGAGAAAATGAATGATCAGTATGGAGGATCGACCTATGCATTGTCTAGGAAAGATTTGAAGAGACAGAGGAAACAGAAGTGGAAGAAGTTGCAAGCAGAAAAGGTGGAGGACTTGTATGTGAAGAACCAGTTCAGGGTTCATGTGTTGAATCATGGAAGGTGTTCTTCCCACATATGAACATCTTTTGGAACCTGGGGTGTCTGATGTAGGGGCATCTAAGGTTAAGGCAGGGGAATTCTGTGTGCTCGGTGAAACTACATAAGTGTTTGTGTTTTGGCTGATTTTAATCAGTTGCAGCCTTGACTAATGGCCTTGGTCATTGAAGGAATCTCAGTTAGTGAAGGAACTCGGTAGTCTCCAGCACTTGATGAATAGGTTTCTCGGTCATGCCTGCAGTACTTGATCAACACTAGTACTCAGTGATGCCTAGTTGACTCGGTTATTTTAATGTTGCTCAGTAGATCTAACTTGCCAACTGGAGTTTTGTGTGATTTGTTGGGCTGACTTGGTGCATTTATTATTTGTATCTTTTGATGGATTCTCCTAAGTGGATCTGGAGGCTGACATGTTGTATTAAATGTTTTTATACATTTTGTAAGCTAACTTGTATGGCATTTAATATTTGTTAGGAAGGGTTTGGCATTTCATCTTGTCAACTTGTGGCTGATGATTAGTATTTAAGGGGAGCTTGGGATAGATGTTTGGGGGAAAATTTCTTGGTAGTGAATATGGCATAAGCTTAGAGATGTGCTACTCAAGCTGGAGTTGGTGAAGTTGTGGAAAAGTTACTTCCATGAGCTTTTAGATCTGATTCCTATCAGATAGTTTGTAATAGCAGAGCTAGGGGTTGCATACTTGGGAACAAGGTGATTTCTTGGATGCTTGTGAGCTTAAGTTTAGATCTGCCTTAGGGTTTCCATCAGCTTCTGATTGTCTTCAAAGCTGGACTAGCTAAAGTTTGTATTGGATTTGTTGTAGATCTTTCATAATTGTTTACTTATTGTAATTGGCCCTAACCCGAAAGGCCTTACAGCTGGGCATGTTAATGAAAATTAGAGTTAAACAATTGTTCATGTTTCTTTGTGAGTATTCCGCTGTGTTGTTCTGATTAGCTACAAGGTTTGGATTGTTTGTAATTGGATCCACCATCCCTTGATCTGCATTAGTATTGATCAATCAATTATGGTGTTTTGGTTGTAACTCCTCATTTTGTAGACATTTTTTCTAGGGTAGTCCCACTACAACATCTAACAAAATTTTATGGATGTTCATGCCTTGTTCCAAAACCTCTATAGTTTGCAAGCTGTAATATATTCAATAACATCATTATTAAATGTCCTATATGGGATTGGTTTCTCATGTGTTATTGTAGCTTGGTCATGCTAGTGCTAGTACTACGAGCTAGAGTGAAATTATCCCAAGTGAAAATAAAGAAGCCAAAAAGATCAAACTTAAATAAATCAAACAATTTTTTGGGGGGTTGGTGTTGATCATCAGTCCACCTGAGTGCTCCTACACCAAATATCTTAAAAATAATATTAAAAAAATGAACATATTTAGCACCTATTTCTATATATATATAGGAAAAATTGGACAAAGCAACCAACATATATATTATTTTATTAAATAAGCTTAGTTCGAGAGCTCCATAGGGAAATAACTAGCAAGAAAACCCTATTTCACAGCTTGATTAAAAAATATGAATACATAAGATGAAGCTAATGTGTAAGTGCATGCAATGCTTACAACACCCCTCTAATAGAATATTCATTAAAAATCCATACACTTCTTACATCACCTCTCAATACTATATGCATGCCATGCCTACATTGCTTACATAACCCCTCTAATAGCATATATTCATTACAAACGCATACATTGTTAACATCACCCCACAAGACCTATGAAAATATAATTTAACTAATACAATAACTTTATGAGTATTCAAAATGATATATTAAAACAAGCTTTACTTGGATCTCCTTACTGCAAAAAGCCTATAAAAAAAGACCTATTCTTAGATAGAAAAAATAAAATTCATATACATGTTTGTTCATGTTCGAGAGTCTTGTAATAAATAGGGTTCTATGTATAGTACATCAAAATCCTTCAATTAAAAAATGATCACAATCTGGAGCCTTCATGTTGCAAATATTGTCATTCACATTACCTTCTCATGCTTCCGACCACATTGTGAAAAATTTATCTCCAAATTTGATTCTTCCCATCAGGAATTTGAGAGCTTCCAAAATTTTACTCAAAAATGAAATCATACACATTCAGTCCAAATCCATTGATTCTAGCTGAGGTGAATTATGAGACAAGTTTCAATTCGCCGTTAGATGTTCATTTTGTTGAAGCTCATCAACTTCAACTATGGCAAGAAGGTTTGAAAAATTTCTCGATGCAAAGTCTACATCCAAATTATCTGATAACAAGTCCCAATATGAATGTGTTGCATTACCTATGCCCAAAGAGTTTTCATCCCAGCCTATATTATTGTACCTTTTAGAATCTACGTCATTTACATATCCAGAGTCCTCTAGGGCTAGTGAATCTTGGAGCCCTCCATAGCCATGCACCGACTGATGAAAAAGTGACCTAAAAGATGAATAATTACATTTATAGCAGCTAGGTCATTATCTTTCATAGTAAAATCCAAATGGAGGAAGGATATTAGGGTAAAAGTACAAAATTGTATCACACTTTTATAAAGGAAAAGGTTAACAACATGCAAACTTTTCAACTTTAACGGCATAAAAATGGCATTTATGTTTAGAATTTGGAGATGATGTAAACTAATGAAATGTGTAAAAGTGGATGACGTTTATGCCTATAATTTTTTTCAAAAAATTGAATAAGAATTCACATAGTTTTTTAAGTTTTGAAGTCCATTTTTTACTTGCTGAAAAATGAGGGTCTTGTTCCCACCAAAAAAGTATATGCAAATAATCTTTTTTTCCTTTCATTTAGAAATATGTTATAGATGAAATGTATAGCTAGTGCAAAAAAGAAGAAAAAATAGTTTTCAATGTACATATTTTCTCTATTATAACTACTCAAAGTCGAACATACCTAAAATTGACAGTGTCAATGTCCCACCAAATTTCCCCTATCAAATCTACACCATTCAACAAAACAATTAGACATTCTTGAAGAGAACTCTCTCCTCTAGTGTTAAATATAAAATTTCAATTTTTTTGATAAGCTTTACTATTTTTTTCTATTTTTGAAGTAGCTTATTCTTGAATGTTAAAATACCTACTTGCAGTATTTTGAAATTCTAATATATTAGATCTAGTTAAAATACTATACAGATTATATGATGATAATCTTGATTCTATGCTCTAAAAAAGGGTATTTTTATAGTTGTAAAAAAATATCATTAAAAAGAGTAGGAGTTATTGAAACATCATTTTTATGAAATAATTTTATTTCTTTAGTAATTGGTATAAAACATGCATTTAATAGATATTTCCAATTGGAAAAGTTGAAGCACTTATCTAACTTAGCTAGAATGAATCTACCTAGACCATGTATGTTTGACAAAAAATAATTTTAGTTAGAAATACTCAAATTTAGCTTTGTTGATAAGTTAGCCTGAAACATGACACAACTTTGTGCTTTTACCCATTAAAGCTTGTTGAAAGTGGGTAATATTCATTGTTGTTAAGAATCTCTTAATGAGATTAAATAGAAAGACATAATTTTCATCTGATTTCAATAAATTCCTAGGAAATATGTTGCCCACAAAATCTTTTCCATACCAAAGATCATACTACTTAATTCCATGAACACATTTGTTATTCATACAAAAATTTGGCTTGATAAACCCTTCTACCAATTGATTAAAATTGGACCACAACTGCAAAAGATCATATATATTAGCTAGAAAGGTCGAAATTACCTATGACATAAACATTACCTGTATTTCCTATGGGAAGAGACATTCCAGCATGATGAGACATATAACTACTTCCTTACAGAGATGGCATTTGAAGTACAACATTCCTTCTAGTTGAGTATCAAAAACATGCACGTCCATAGGCTCCTCCCAATATTCAATTGAAAGTTGAATTCTATCATTTCTGGGTTTATAAGCACAAAATTCTCCATTGCTTTGGTACTCCCCACACAAAGAATCAGAACTAAGGAGTGGGGCTATAGTTATAAACTTATAATACTTCCAATTTAAAACTTAAAATGAAGCAAGAAGTCATGTGTTTAATGTGAGTTGACAAAAAATACTTGTATATTAATCATGCTTAGTAGAGCTCAGTCTATGAAAGATTAGGATCATGCCAGCTCATGAGTAAAGGTACTTAAGGTCACCAATTGATACGTGTGAGGATTTATTTTGATAACTAAAGAAAGTTTATACTTATGAGTGGAAGGACATCAACCTTTAAGTTGATTACAAGTGATGATGGATTTATTAGATAAATAAGTAAGCAACATATTTTAGTATATGTCTTTTCAAATTAGTTAAATTCCAACATTAGATAAGTTTTAAATTCCTTTGTAACCCCTTCTATCATCTTAAAATGGAAGCACTTCCATGATAAGAGCATTTAGCCCTTTGAGTGAGTGGTCTGGGGTTATGTTAAGTGCCTTGATTGGGTCTTTGCATGTATTTGGCTTTCTCCCCACTTTCCACTTCTTTTCTGCACTTGATTTCTTCATTATAGGTGAAATTAGGGTTAGGATCTCAATAATTCTCCTTAATTTCCCTCTTCCATGGCTCTATTTTCTAGTTAGGACTTAGAAATAGGTCCTCCTAGCCTTCATCATAGTCATCATGGGATTTTATGTCTATCTTTGGCATTCTATCCCTTTCTGGTATCATTTCTAGGTCTCCGAGCATCCTCGGGACCTCCTGTCCTAATTCTGACTAGATCTGGGCCCACAGGGTCAAATTCAAGGTTGATCTTAGCTAGGTCAAGATCGAGTTCAAACCTGACTAGGTCAAGATTGAGCTCAAACCTAACTGGGTCAGACCCAACCTCAATTTTTCCCCCCTCTTTCAAAATTCCAAATTCCTTGATTTTCGGGTATCAAGTTTTTGGGATATTTGTTTTTCTGCCTCTGGGTCGGCCATTTTGGGTTTCAGAATGGTAAATCATTAAATTTAATTTAATCTAGGTATATTTTATAAAGGTTATGACCTAATTGGGATTTAATTCTCCAAGGTGGGCCCTCTAGAGGATTGTGCCCTAGTTCACTATAAATGGAGGCCTTTCTCTCTCATTTTCTCCATCAAATTTTGTGAGAACATCTCATCCCAAGCAATTGCAAGCTCTCAAGCTCTCAAGTTCAAGAAAGTATTCAAGCATTCAAGTTTTCAACCATTCATCCATCAAGGAGATCCATTGTTAGCCATTGAAGGATTCAATCTCTTTGGAGCCCCCTTGAAGATTCATCCTTCTACATTCATCCAAGCTTTCTTATATGCAAATATCAAGTCAAGATTGGTGTTGAAGATCAAATGCCATTGATTGGAGACATCCTACATTCATTCTACATCCATTGAAGCATTCCTACTTGTGGATTTGAGGATTCGAATCCTCTACAAGGACTTCAACATAAGCAACGTGATTTGTTTCAATTGCTTTGTTTATGCACACTATATTTCATTTCAATTTCAAGGTTAATTCCTAAACTAGGGTTTAACCAAGCCAAACCCCCCATACAACAAAAAACCCCATTCTCTTGCAGGTACAAGTGCAAGATTTTGGATCTAAGAGCGAATTTGGATACCCTTTTCGACGAACTTCCGAGATCTGTGAACAAAGTCAAAATCAACCTTCAAATAAAGAATCTAGCCTTTGACCTTTTATGAGGGTCAAAGTCGACATAAGCTCATCTTGGAGAAACATTTCTAGCTTTTCTTCACCTCGGCATTTCCAGTTGAGAACAGGTTATAGAATTGCCCAAAAGTACACACATACATCAGAAATTAGCATTTTTCAGATTTGCCCTAATTTGAGGTTAGTATTTGTATTTCAATTATTTCAGATTTCAAGCATAATTCCTTTATAGGGAAATATTGGATTTTCTCTCTCTTTCATATTCTTCATAGATTGATTCGATTGTGCATTAACCTCTTGGTTGATCAAATTGGATCTCTCCTTTGGGAATTTGGATTTGGGAATAGATCTCATATTCCCCCCACACATCTATCTACCTTTACATTTGAATAGTGGTGATGCCATTTTAACCCTATTCATTTTGGTGAACCCAACATACTTAATCTCCTTTCTTTTGTGGAATTGGATGCCTTATTGTGCTTTCCTTTTATCATGTTAGTATTAGATTTTTCCTTTGTGTTAGATCTTGCATGCTAATCAGATTTCATATTCATGCTTTATGTGTTGTTAGTTTAGTTCATTTGCATTACATTGGTTTATGAGCTTTACTACTACTAGTCCTACTTATAACATTCTGGTTAGAAGAATTCATAGACTCATGGGTGCCTTTGATCCTCAATCTTCCTCTCCTTTCCTTAGGATCCCGGAATGATAACTTGATTCTTCATGATTCTAATCCTACTATGGAGCAAAACTCTTCTCACTCATCTCATGATGAGGATGATGCTTTAAGAGTTCCTCCTGAATAAGTCCAAAAACTTTCCACTGAACTTGATAAAATGGGTAATTGGCTTATTCAAGAGAACCATAATCAAGATTCTATTCAAGCTATAGAGGCTCTTAAGAAATTTCTCCATGATAGTGATCAAGGTGTTAACCTCTTGCATGGTATTACTCACCTTGTGCATTCAAATGTTAAACCTTTAGCTCAAGAAGCTCAAGATTTAGGGTTGATTCTTCCTATCACTAGTGTTGAACCTCCTAATCCTTTACCTATTATTCCTACCTATACTCCTTTGGTGACTATGATGGTTCCCTTTATTCCTATGAGTCTTCCTCTTATGTCCCTTCCTACATCACAACCTTCATATCATAATGTTCCTTTTACTTATTCCAATCCACTCACAACTGTAGTTCCTAGTGTTCCTCTAGTTGTGTCTTCTATTCCTGTAGCTTTCTACAATTTACCTAGTGTGTCTCCTATTGCTACTCCTCCTATTTCCTCTAATGATTCAACTATCATCAGTTTGGCTCAAACTGTATCCTCCTTACAACAACAACTTGCTTCCTTAACTCAAAACAAGTTTAGTATTCCTACATGTGACA
Organism: Chamaecyparis obtusa; assembly: GCA_027943335.1. Lineage (NCBI taxonomy): Eukaryota > Viridiplantae > Streptophyta > Pinopsida > Cupressales > Cupressaceae > Chamaecyparis > Chamaecyparis obtusa. Next base: position 250,282 of record BSBK01005257.1, read on the forward strand.
TGGGAAGTCCTTTGTCCTTGGATATTATTCGTACTCCTATTCCTCAGCAAGGTGAGATGCCTCATCTTGAGAATTATAATGGAAAAGGAGATCCTATTCATCATATTAAAACATTCCAAATCCTTTGTAGTGATTATGCTCATGACCATAGGATTTTAGCCAAACTATTTGCTAGAACCTTCCATGATAAGGCCTTACGATGGTATTGTTCCTTGCCTCCTTATTCCATTGATTCCTTTCCAAAAATTTCTAATGCCTTTATTCAACAATTTCAAAACAACATTGGCCCGCAAGTGTCTTTGACTGATTTGATACATTGTAAACAAAGTGCTAAGGAAAAATTGACTGAATTTACTGGTAGATTTAAGCATTTGCATTCTCAGATTTCCTATCCTGTTCCTAATATTGATATTCAACGTATGTTTATTTCAAATTTGCAAAAGGATATTAGAGATAAGATTCTGCTTACTAACTTTAACTCTGTTCAACAACTTTGTGCAGTGCTTCATCATTATCAATTACAAGTGAGTCGATTTGAGAGCAACACTCAAATGGCTCCTATTCCAGTTGATAAGAGTGATGTTGCTCCTAATCCAAACAAGTTTACAACTATGTCAAGATAAATAAACAAGTGAATGTAGTTGTTGATCAAGTTGTTGTTGCATCTCATAATGCCACTTTTGCATCCACTGCTTTTTGATTAAATCGTACATTTACTCCTCTTTCTGAATCTTTACATGCTATTATGAATAGGTTGTTAACTGCTAATATGATTACTTTACCTCCTATTCAACCTCTTTTACCTGCTGTAGACACCGAAAAATCCTTCAGAAAATAAATTATTTTTGTTTTCTGAAAATCTTTGATGACATCATCATTTATTAATTAATTATTTATTTAATTAATTAATTTATTTTTATGGCATTAAATCCCTCTCTCTTAATTAAAAATCTTTAATTAAGGAATCTAGCCTAAAAATGTCATTTGGACATTATCCCTAATTTATTAATTATTTAATTAATAAATTGACCAAAAAACTTCAAAAATAAATTAATTTATTTTTAATTTATTTTTTATCCCAAAGTTGGCCAAAATTCTAAAGAGCACTAAACTCTTCTAGAAAGTCCTAAACCTTCCTCTAAATGGGTCAAATCCCTAATCTAGTTCCCTCAAACCCTAAGCCTAGATATTTAATATTTATTAAATTTAGCTTTAATAAATATCTAAATCTCACCAAAAGCCACTTGCCCATCCCTTTCTCCTAATCCTAATCCTAATCCCCTTTCTAATCTTGTCACATTCCATTAGCAAAAGGTTTACCAAAACTTATGCTAACCTCCTCTTAGTCATCCTCCTTAGTCAACAAGGATTGACACCTCTTGGCCACCTCTTGCAAATGCATTTAAGGATGCATTTAAGCCATCCTTATTCTTTCTTACATGCATTAATAATGCATTTAAGACCTTCTTATCCCTTCCTTGCCACCTCTTGGCCTTGGGCACATTTACCAAATTGTGCACATGCCCTCAAACTTTCAACTCAATCCTCCCTTGACACTTGTCAGGACACTTGTCCTTGACTCAACCCTAACCTTAGCCCTAACTCTGACTCATCCTTTTAACCCAAGACCTTTCCTTTTCCTATAAATAGCCTCACTTCTTTGAGCAAACCATCCTCTCTCATCTTTCAAATCTTAAACTCAATAGCAAAGTTATAATGTCATTTTCATTCTAGCATAAGCATAAACTCATCATTTTAGATCATTTCCAAGCTTAAATCACATCTAAATTAGTTTAATTGGATTAACATAGATTCATTTCTTGTTTAATCAATCTTAGTTCATCTTTTAGCTTTGCATATTTGTGTGTTCTTGAGGCCTTTGAGGCAAAATAGGTTCCTCATACCTATTTTGTGTCATTTTGGGTCTTCTTGATCCTCAAATCATCCTAATTTTCATGCTCCGAGTGCTTGAGTTTGCACACCCACATCCATCTATATCCAAGCATATCAAACGGTGCATGGGCGCATCCGTTTTAGGCTTAAACTGAGGTGGCTTTGATTTTAGTTTGTTTACCATTAAATTTGATTTGATTATATGCTATGACGTTTGTTTGTCTTTGGTCTTCAAAACAGGTTTAGGTGCACACTCAAATCCTAGTCTACATTCTGGCACACCCGGTGGGACGAAGAACCACAATCATTTTGATGAGATTATACTTTATATGCTTGTATTTGCAGGAAACAAATGAAATGTCACCTTCAAGCAATTAAATGTCACCTACAGCAAATAAATGTCGCCTTCAAGCAAAGAAATGTCGCCTTCATGAAAAGAAATGTCACCTACAGACAATCCAGTCATGCCTTCTTGCAATGAAATCATGCCTTTGAGGAAAGAAATGACGCCTATGAGCTCTATTTTCACGCCTGCATAACTGAGATTTTCCCGTGATCAATAACTTCTGTTCCGTCCCAGAATTCTTTTTGGTCGCCTGGATTAAAAGAAATCATGCCCGTGATGAAAAAAATTACGCCTCTGCATATTTATCTGTCACCTTTTGAGGTACAGAATGTCGCTTGTAAAAATGAAATGTCGCTTCTGCACTTTCCAGTGTCGCCTATAGGCTAGACAGTGTCGCTTTTTGTTTTTTTTGTCTTGAGCTGCTTGGGACTAGTTTTTCATTTCTTTTATTACAGCAAAGGTCAAAAACAAAATCTTGAATGACATTAAGGAAATGAACTTAGGTCCTAGAATGTCATTGTCATTTTGAAAAGCTAACTCAATCTCGAATGCACTAAAGGAACGAACAACTCTATTCCCTCTCTTATTTCAGATTTCAAAGCAAGAAAACAAATTCAATCTTGAGTGATCTAAGGGATAAAACAAAGCTTTTTCAAAGTTCTTAAATCAACTCGCTAATCAAATCTTGAATGCACAAAAGGAAAGAACTTGCAACCATTCAAATCATTTACATTTTGGAGAAAGGAACAAATCAAAATCTAATCACGAGTGTCTTCATTTCAAAGTTCAAACATCACTTAATCAAATTTGGGAAAATGAACAAAATCTGCTTGATGTGCTTGTAGGAGTTTTTTTATTCTTGCATAATCCTTGTTAGAGTAAGCAACGTGGAACATTTGAACTTGGACAAGTTCACCTGTTCTGCTTTTAGCGAGGCCTGTCCAAGGAGAAGCGCTTCCTCCTCAGAGAACGACCTCAAACCGGTATCCCCTCTGGCTGGTATACAAATAAGTGAAGTCCAAAAGAATCACTTATATCTCCTAATCGCTGGGCGTTCATGCCAAACACATGTCTGGGGATGGTAAACATTCCTCTCCCCCAGCATTATTGGCAAGGCTCTTAAGTGAGTCACGAGCGGTCAGCAAAATCGGGTATGGAGACTCCACGGAACTATTAAAAACCTGATAAACTAGAGGCTACCCTATCTACATCCGAAAGTATCAAAATCCTTGTGCAAGGACCGATTCCAAGGGGTTTACCGGGTCGCCTCAAGATTACTCACCATTTGTATTCCCTTCTAGGGGATACCAAGCTGTGGGCAAGTGATTTTGATACTCACCTTCCTTAAGTAGATCTGTTTGAAGTGCTTGACAGTCAAAGACTCCATGAAAACACTTGTTGAAACATACACTTTTTCGAAAGCATTTATCAGAGTCTTTTATCTTGTTTGTATCTCACAAAGTTGCTTTGTCCTTTGTGAAGATTGCTTTTATCAAATCCTTTGCCAATGGAAAAACATCAAGCAGATCTATAACTTGGTTCGAAGGACAATCAGAGCAGCCATCCCAAAACTTGGTCATCTCCCATCCCTTTGTCTGTCTTCTTCTGGAAAACCATCTTCTTCCAATCTTGAGCTAAATCCAATCCTAGTCTGCTTCTATCAGTCATCCCAATCTGAGTCTTAGTCTTCCAAACCATCTTCATCCTTCCTCCTTATCCAACTCATTCGCAAAGTCAGCATGTCTCAAATCTATAATGAGTTTGGTTATGATATCTCTCCTCTCCGTCCAATCGATCCTAATGATGATGAAGGTCTTATAGACCATGATGCCTATTTCAGCCAGTTTGCTCCAAGCAACCCCCAGCATTCCATCATTCCTCCAATCCAGCCAACCATGCCTTCGCGCTTATCTCCTAGCACTCCCTTTCATGTCCTCGGCAAGGCTAGCACTTCTTTTCATGTCCTTGGCAAAGCAAACCCAGTATCTTATCCATCCCCAGCATACCCTTGTCTTCAACCCAAACCTCTTCCATATGCTCCTTTCAGGCCTCCACCTTCTACTATGGTCATATCCCAGTCACCATCATCCCTTAGAAGTGCTTCACGTTACTTTCCTTATCTAAGGCCTCCATCTACCCATCCTCCAAAACATTCTGAAAACCAAGATTCTAGTCTTCCTATCCTTTTCCCCAATCCTCCATCCTGTCCCAAACCACCATCCTCTCTTCCAAACCACATTACCAAAAGTCTCTTCCCTCAAGCAGAATGCTCCCCTCAACCCGCTTCATATCCTATACCTCAAACCATCACCCCCATCTTTTCAGCACTGTCATCCCTTCAAACCGCTGCAGCTACATCATCCCCTCAAGCAAAACCCAAAGCTCCCTTTTCAAAGTCATCTTTTTCATGGGTGTTCCCTTCTTTCTCTCCTCCTTCGCGAGCATCTACCCAGGCACGATCCCCACCTTCATGCAGGGATCATCCAAGCTCCCCATCTCCTCCACCTTCCAATTCTTCTTCACCGCAAAAGTCTCCAAGGAAACTAATAACAGAACCCAAGGAAGAGCCAATAACAAATCCCACACCAGAAGTTGAAGAACCAAGAAAAAAAGAGCTGAGCAAATCTTCATATGAAGCCATCATTGATGTGGCCTATCCAGCGCTCCCATCTATTATCTGTCCTCCATCTATCCTAATCGACGATCTTCTTCCATCCCCCAGCATTGTTGAGACCCCTCCATCTAAAGTCTCTATCCAATTAGCACTGCCTCCTTCTGGCATTACCCAAAGCATATCTGAAGAACCTCATGAGTTCACCCTTCTTCCTACCATTGCAGCTGAAAGATCTTCCATCCTTTTATCCATACCATCTGAAGAGTTCTTCCTTCTTCCAGACACCCCAGCAGCAGAGTTCCCAATCCTTCTATCCACTCCCTCTGAAGAGTCCATCCATACATCCCCCAATCCTCTATCTACACAAATCCTATCCTATCAAGATCTTGGCCAAAAGCATGATGAACTACTCACAGAAGAAAATCAAGATCCAATCCCTTCTCTTCTCCCATCACCTCCTATCCAAAATCCTACAATCCCAAGTCTTCCGATCCAAAATCCTACAATCCCAATTCCTCCAATCCAAGATCCTATCATCCTAGTTTCTCCAACTGAAGCTCCTTTACCATCCCCCAATCCTAGTCAAAATCCCAGCATCCTATCCTCTCCTCTTGAGGATCCGCCAGTCCAAACTAAACAGCTGCCATCACTCTATCCACTTGGAAAACTAACATTTTTCAAAAGCAAACCACTTGAAGAAGAAGAAATCAGCTTCCTATCTTCCATCAGAGAACCAAAAAATGGTTGTTTGTCATTCACCCCAAGTCAGAAATATCCTTGTCTGGATAAAATGTTGAAAAGATGGAACTATCAAGACAAAGGCCTTGGCACTCATGAACAGGGAAATATACAGCCCATTCAAGGCAAGAAACATCCAAAAGGCTATGGAATTGGTTGCACACCAGAAGAGGACACTCCCTCCACATCAGCAAAAGGTACTTCATCCAGAAATGTTGGTACAGCTAAGGCAAAGTTCAAACATCCATTCAAAACCAACAAAACATCTTTCAGAGCCCACAATGCAATTCCTCCTCCTCCATCATTACAACCGAGGAAAACCTATCATATTCCTCCTTCATCCTCCCCATCCATTTTGGGTCCCTATGTCCCAAAGTCTTTCAGCGCATCTCCGTTACCCAGCAAATCCATTTTGGGACCTTATATCCCAAAATATCATCCTCCATCTTATCCTACTCAGCCTTTCATCCAACATCCAAGCATCCCTAGTCAAGATCAACAACGACACATGTCCACATATCCTATCTACCAATCTCCTTCCATCTCTCCATCCAAATTTCCTCCATCCCAGACAACTCCTCATATTCCTCCCAATGCTCCTCGCAACTTGGATGCCATATCGTGCATGAATAAAGGGAAAAATCCACAAAAATCCCAGGATTGTTATGTCCAGTCTAATCGACATGCACAATCAAAGCAAAATCTGATCAAGCAAGCCAAAGCAAACCACTGGCCACAAAGGCCCATCAAAGCAAATGCCAAATCTAATGCATCCCAATGGCTGCAAAGGCCCAATGACGATTACCATGTCCAGTCTAATCGACATGGTCAATCAATGCAAGCTCCAATCAGGCAATCAAATGCGCCGCAAAGGCCCAACAAAGAGCCAATCAGGCATGCTAAAGCACCCCAATGGCTCCGAAAATCTAGCAAAGTCCAAGAAAAATCTATCACATGGCCACAAAGGCCTAGCAAAGAAAAAGCACAATCTGATGCCCACCAATGGCCGCAAAGGCACACTAAAGCTAAAACAAAAATGATGTGGATCCCAAAGCAAAAAGATGTAATCCATCTAACAAAAACATCCACAATGGCATCCAACGTTGCCCATCTCCCAGCTCCTCAATCTTCCCCTCCATCTCCTCCATCCTCTAGCATAAATCCTCCATCACATCTATCTCTATCTTCCACATCCAATCATCCATCTTCCTCGCAACACGTGCCAATGTTGATCCTGACAACATCCCCCTATCTTGATCACTTTCCATCCTTCCATCCAAACACTTTCTACCACCATCTTTCCCATCTCCCCCATCTAATCCATGACTTTGCATGATCCCCCCCGTCCTGCTACAGTTGTACCAACATCCAGGCACACAATCAGAAGAAATCAGTGAGGAAAGTCAGCAAAGATCAGTCAGTACATCTAAAACAGCAAAGGGAAATCAATGACAAATCAGAGAAATCAGCAAAGTCAACAGGCAATCAGGCTTTAGCATCAACATATGCCTATCAGCTTAAAACAGAAGCATATTTTGGGGAAGAGGCAAGCTTTAGTCGCAAAAGTTAAAAAAGCAAAGGCAAAATCATGAGTCTTTATGTGAAAACCCTTCTGGGGCACATTCTGATTCCAAAATAGTAACAATAAAGGGCGTATCTTCTAGTGAAAACTTGGCAATTCAAGCGCTAGAAGATGGAGCTTTGCCTCTTCCTCCTATTTGGGATAACAACACATGATAGTTCCCTATCAACATTGCAGAAACCAAGCTAAATCAACTTGGGTACAGAAGGATGTTTGTGGCTCATCTACATGGAGGTTAACCTGACAGAAAGTGAATCATGACCTTAAGTGCCTTGCTCCGAGGAGTCAATTATCAACTGTGCATGGTCATATGCACATGCCTAGGTGTGATCTTAAGCTTGTCATCCATCATCTAGCAATGGATCCCCATGACAAGCCGGCAACATCAGAAAATCAGCAATCCACATTAGAAAATCAGTGAAGAATCTCTTAGAAGATCAACATCAAATCGCATGATAGCACCAAAATCAGCACAAAACTCAGCGCCACATCAGAGAGTTAGCAACAACATCAAAATATCTGTGCAAAATCAAAAACAGCAGGGCGATCATCAAATCATAAGGGAACATCCAATCAAAGAATCAGCAACACCATCAGAATATCAGTGACAAATCAAAAGGTCACCATCTAATCAAGAGGAAGCACCAAAACGGCGACATCAGTTGATCAGCAAGCACGACAGCATTAAATCAGAGCTTCAGCAACAAATCAAAATGTCAGTACATATCAGCACCGAATCAGCAACACATCCAAACAAAACCAGAAGTATCAATGCATATTAGCACAAGCTCAGCAACAAATCAGCAAGATCAGCACAAAGTCAAGGAAAAAACACAAAAATCCATAAAAATTGGATAAATCAAAGGAGCAAATTATCAACAAAGCAAAAATCAAGAGAAAAACATTCGTCCTTTGGTGAAAACTTGGCAATTCAAGCGCCTTGGACAAGTACCATGGTGAAAACCTGGCAAACAGGCGCCATGCGTAGTGCCCCCCCCTAATTCCTTTCTGCAGTTAGGGGCTTCCTTTCTATCACCTCTTATCCAACATGTCCTCCATCCCCTTTTGTCTCTCACTTCCTTCATTTTCCATTGGATCTTGATGACAAAAATAGAGACTATCAGATGTACATGCTTTTGGGCACCTCCTTGGCATCCATTGCACCTTTCAGCTACATATCCTCTATCCAATCCTTTCATCCTAGCTTCCATCCTTCCTCATCCTCTTGTTCGCATATCTTCCGTCCAAGCATACACCATGCCTTTAAAACACATGAACTATCTTAAACAGGGGGCATCCTCTTCCTTGGTGACGTATTCCTTGGAGGCTATCCAAATCTGAATCTTCCATCTCCCAAAATCCTCAGCAATTTCTCTATCCAAATCCAAACCAACCACCATCCAATCCTTCCAGCACTCCTCTATCTTAATCCATCAGTAGTTCCTCCAGCATCCTCTATCTTGATCCACCAGCAAACCAACTCAGCGTCCCATATCCTTTATCAGAATCCAACATCCACCATCCACAGCAGAAAGCAAATTCACCATCTTTTGCACCAAAATCCAGAGCTCCAAATCCACAAGCATTATCATGTTCTAGCCCTTTGAGTTGTTTCCATCCCTTATCCTAAATCAGAAATCATCCTCTTTTTGGCACAACGTGTTGTCTTAAAGAAATCAAAACCTTGTCCTTGCATAGCCTTATCATCTCGAGCAAGAGATTGGCTTGTATTGACAAGAATCCAGTTGACCGAAGATCATCAGTCTATCCTAGGTTGACGCAATCCTATCACTGATCCTCCATTGGGAAAACAGCAGCTCATTTTGTTGACACTTGGTAATCTTCCACCAGCTTTCCATCTTCCACCAGCTTTTCATCCTCCAAGCAGCTTTTCCATCTTCAAAATCCTCTAGCAGTTCCACCATCCAATCTCCCCGAATCTTCCTCCATCCAAATCTTCTAGCAGTTCCATCCTCCCCATCCTCAGCATTTTCCTCCATCTTTCCAACACCTAGTATCTTCTCTTGTCATTGGTATCTAGCTATAGGCCAACCTCATTGCAATCCAATGCCATTCATCCCTATCCACACCTTGCTAGCAATCTTCCCAACCTATCCATCTCTTCTAGCTATCCAACATCCAAGATCAAGCTAACTGATGAAATCGCATCCTTCATCTTGTAGCAAGCCTTGATCTCGATCCAATCATCATCATTGGGAAATGTTCTTCCCAAATCCGTGTCATTTCAGGACGCATCATCTGCTGCCAGTCCATCTTGGCCTTCCAACCTAGCTAGGGCACCATCTTGCATATCTTTGAAGTTGTCAGCTTCATCCCCAGGTTCTTTGTATATCCTATTCTTGAGTCTTGTACCATAGCGTCAGTCGTGTCTCCACCTAAGCTCATTTGTACATTTGTGTCTTTAGGACCCATCCTTTGTCTTAGTCCTTGTCCGTCCTGCAGCAGCATTTGATCAGGAATATCTTGTCCCATCCCCAGCCTCAGAAAACTTTTAGCCCCACTTGGGCCTTGTGCTTCAGCAACATCAATTGTCGACTTATCCTTGCTCATCCTAATTATTCCTTGAACTTCAGCTTTTACCAGCGAACAACTACACTTATTCTCTCACCAACCCATGGGTCCTTGAGGATATATCGTTCCTCCTGTTTGACCTAATCTTCCATCCTGGTCCTTGAGGATATATCGTTCCTCCTGTCCGACCAATCTTCCCACCATCAATCAAACCTAATCTCTCTCCTTGGCAAAGGATGTCTTTTTGGAGTTATCATTTTGATCTTGGATTTTTGTCCTTTGGGTCTTGTTAATCTTTTTGGCTTCTCTTTATCCCACCAGGGTCACCACGATTCTTTATATCACGGTGTGCTGCGTGTGCGGATAATCTGGGGCAAGGTCTTTTGATCTTTCGCTTCTGCCTGTGAGTCAGTTGTGTGTTTGTGGTTCCTTCAGCATCAGTTCCGCCATGTCACCTCTGCGCTTCATGTGTGATGTTGGGGAAACCCTGTGTGTTTGTTTAGCGTCAGTCCTTTGCGACGTTGTTGACAGGCCTCGTGATCCCAGTATCCTTGGCAGGTCTCTAACATAGCTATATTAAATCTAGGTTGTGCACTCCCATTTGCACTTGGAGCTATCTGGTCCCTTGCATTTATCATATAGATTAATCTTTCATCTTTGCATATAGCTGCATCTTGCATCTTGCATTTATCATCTCACTCTGTGTTCATCCACCTTTTGCTTATAGAAGTGAGGTTATTTATCTCCCCTTTCTTCCTAGGCCCTTCCTTCCTCGTCCCAGCAGGGCACTCTTTGTCTTATTGCTGTCCCAGGGTGTAATCCCTCTTTCTCCTTGTCCCACTGGGCACATCTTCCATGATTTTGTCCCACCGGGGCATGTATCCTCTTTCTTCCAATCCCCCCGCGCATCATACCCTCTTCTTCTGATTCTAGCCTTGGCATCTTGTTTTCTTGTCTTTGACGCCATGCCACTTGCGGCATCGCATCAAAGAGGGGCAAAATGTAGACACCAAAAAATCCTTCAGAAAATAAATTATTTTTGTTTTCTGAAAATCTTTGATGACATCATCATTTATTAATTAATTATTTATTTAATTTATTTATTTATTTTTATGGCATTAAATCCCTCTCTCTTAATTAAAAATCTTTAATTAAGGAATCTAGCCTAAAAATGTCATTTGGACATTATCCCTAATTTATTAATTATTTAATTAATAAATTGACCAAAAAACTTCAAAAATAAATTAATTTATTTTTAATTTATTTTTTATCCCAAAGTTGGCCAAAATTCTAAAGAGCACTAAACTCTTCTAGAAAGTCCTAAACCTTCCTCTAAATGGGTCAAATCCCTAATCTAGTTCCCTCAAACCCTAAGCCTAGATATTTAATATTTATTAAATTTAGCTTTAATAAATATCTAAATCTCACCAAAAGCCACTTGCCCATCCCTTTCTCCTAATCCTAATCCTAATCCCCTTTCTAATCTTGTCACATTCCATTAGCAAAAGGTTTACCAAAACTTATGCTAACCTCCTCTTAGTCATCCTCCTTAGTCAACAAGGATTGACACCTCTTGGCCACCTCTTGCAAATGCATTTAAGGATGCATTTAAGCCATCCTTATTCTTTCTTACATGCATTAATAATGCATTTAAGACCTTCTTATCCCTTCCTTGCCACCTCTTGGCCTTGGGCACATTTACCAAATTGTGCACATGCCCTCAAACTTTCAACTCAATCCTCCCTTGACACTTGTCAGGACACTTGTCCTTGACTCAACCCTAACCTTAGCCCTAACTCTGACTCATCCTTTTAACCCAAGACCTTTCCTTTTCCTATAAATAGCCTCACTTCTTTGAGCAAACCATCCTCTCTCATCTTTCAACTCTTAAACTCAATAGCAAAGTTATAATGTCATTTTCATTCTAGCATAAGCATAAACTCATCATTTTAGATCATTTCCAAGCTTAAATCACATCTAAATTAGCTTAATTGGATTAACATAGATTCATTTCTTGTTTAATCAATCTTAGTTCATCTTTTAGCTTTGCATATTTGTGTGTTCTTGAGGCCTTTGAGGCAAAATAGGTTCCTCATACCTATTTTGTGTCATTTTGGGTCTTCTTGATCCTCAAATCATCCTAATTTGCATGCTCCGAGTGCTTGAGTTTGCACACCCACATCCATCTATATCCAAGCATATCAAACGGTGCATGGGCGCATCCATTTTAGGCTTAAACTGAGGTGGCTTTGATTTTAGTTTGTTTACCATTAAATTTGATTTGATTATATGCTATGACGTTTGTTTGTCTTTGGTCTTCAAAACAGGTTTAGGTGCACACTCAAATCCTAGTCTACACCTGCTACGATTGCATCTAAATCTTTTGATAAAAATGATTTTTGTCAATATCATCATCAGAATGATCATGATACTGAGAAGTGTTATTCTTTAAAACATAAGGTTCAAGACTTAATTGATTCTAAGGCCTTATCTGTTGATAATCTGGATGGTAGTGGGAACAAGTTTGCCTCTCCTCCTAATCAGAACCTTCAAATCTATACGAATCTTTTACCTACGCATGATACTAATACCATTGCTCAACCATCTGTTGTGGAAAATGTGTATGATTCAAAGATGGATGATCTCAATCATGTTGTTAATCAAGTGGAGCATGTTGGTCAATCTGTATCTCCACCTCAACCTCAACCTCAACCTCAACCTCAGATTCAACCTCAAGTTCAATCTCAACCTCGACCAAAACCTAAACCTAAAATGAAAATTCAACCTAAACCTCGACAACAACCTATGAATAAAAGACCTCGGGAAATTTTGATTTCCTTTTATGACTCTGAGACTATTAAAGCTCATGATGGTCCCCTTTACATTGCTACTAGGATTTCTCAAAAACCTACTCATGGTTGTCTTGTTGATCCTACATTGTTAGTTAATGTTATAACTGAAGAAACTATTTTTATGAAAAGCTTACAACGTGACTTTTATGATACATCAGATGTGTGGATTCAAACTTGTAATGGTTTTCTTTATCTATCATTTGGTTCTATTACTTTACCGGTTGAACTTTGTGGAAAAATTGTGAACACTACCTTTGTTGTGGTTCCTACTTCTGATCAATTTCAAGTTAAGCTAGGTTTGCCTTGGTTGACTTCCATGCATGCTGTTGCTTCACCTATCCATAAGTGTCTTAAGTTCATTCATGATGAAGAATTGAAGATGATTAATCATAGTTTGTATAAACCTTCTAGGCTTATAGATTGTGTTGCTCTTGATTTCTTTTGGCCTTCATTACCTAATTCATGTCCTCCTCGACCTGATAATCTTTTTCGATCATACCAAGCCTAATAAAATCATAAGATTCTTGAATTAAGCTCACTTCCTATGGATCTTAATTGTGGTCTTTTACCTACACCTTCTATACCTCCTTTAACTATGGATTCTAGTTCTATTAATCAAGTTCCTTCTACCGAACCTATCAAAGATCCTATGATTGTTTCTCCTATGGTTAATAATCCTATTGATCCTCCTAAAGAACCTGTGAAGGATCCTGAGATTGTTCCTGCTAGTTCTCAACCTATTTCAAATAAATCAAAATGTAATCAATCTGCTAATGAACATGGTAAAAAGCATCGTGCTCATGCTAAAGCTCAAAGATCTCTACCTTCCTCAGATAAACCTATGCATAATGTGTTAGAAGAGGTTGTTACTAATAATGATGTTCACATGCATGATTATGATAATTCTATTCGTATCTTAGATCCTATTTTGATTAATTTGGATGAAGAAGATACTCTTGATGATACTAATGATGTTAATGATGAATATGAGACTATTGACATTAACATTGATTTACCTAATATTCTTCCATCACAATCAACTGTTGCATCTAATGATGAACATTGTGATTCTCAAGAGGATCCTTGTTTGGAACTGGCTATCATTCTTGCTGTGTTGGATATAGTCCCTCTTGCAAGTTACCCACCTTCTCTAAATGATATACAACGAGATGGGGAGAGTAGGTGGCACGCTTGATCAGCTTGTCCTTCGTGGTAGCTTTGTTGTGTGTTTTCTTGTTGTACTGTGTTTCTCTCGTAATGTGTTTGCTAAATGTTGTTAGATTCTTTTATACGATCCTTGTTACTCAATTGCTGCAAGGTGATGAAGGAATCAAAACTGGTGTTCAAATTATTCTATATGTATCTCTATTATTCTATGCATTGTTCAATATTATGTTGTAAATGTGCTATTGTTTGTAAATGTTTCCTTGTGTAATCTGCTTGGATTTGAGATATGGTAGCACTAATTCTTTTTGGTCTCCATGTCATGGTCTGAAAAGATTCTCCTTTGTATATCTTATGTGATCTTTCCTCCTTTGTGATCGTACTTCTACTTTCTTTGGGGAATGATGTCAATTCATTTGCAATAATATCATATACATATTATCTTATGATCATACTGACCCCATGGTAGGTAGATCCCTTCTGTGTTCTCTGTATGTTTTTGCGATATTTCCCTTGATTTGTCTTTGTATGGGGGCATCTCAACATGGAAACTTAATCAGTGGAGTTGATTCCGTTAAAGCCATTTCTCTTGTTAAAGTTTTAACAATGACTTTAACGTGGGGGCATACGCTCTGCTCACCTATTGCACACACACACTTTTCAATACGCATATTATTTTTCAAGATACTTTTCTCCCTTTTTGGATTAGTAACTAATCCTTAAATCATGGATTTATATTTTAGGATCTCTTGATCCCTCCAGTTTCAAACACACATATATTTTGATCCCTTAAGGTTGGAGGTGTCCTTAAGACTGGATCTCTTTTGTTTTTGGTTTTATTCTTATGGAATAGAATATTCCTAAGGATGAATCCTTGATGAGTTGACTAGTGAGTAGCCACATTCACTAGGTGGTTCAATTCCATCTTTCTAGTTGCACCATTCTCTTGTGTGGTTCACAATGGGACATAAGTTCTCATTGGGCGAGGTAATCACACTTTCTCTCTCTCTCTAGAGATGTTTCTCTTATTGTGATCTAGGAGCTGACAAAGACTTGAGTCCCTGGGGGCTTAAGGTTTTCCTTTTTCCCTCAGATTATGATAAGATTATCTTTTCATTCTAATCTCCTTTACCAAGAGTTTGCATCGAGTCCATACTCTTGCTAAAGTGGGGGCTTAATGTATCGTCTTAAAATGGAAGCACTTCCATGATAAGAGGGTTTAGCCCTTCGAGTGAGTGGTCTGGGGTCATGTTAAGCACCTTGATCATGTCTTTGTATTTGGCTTTCTCCCCACTTTCCACTTCTTTTCTGCACTTGATTTCTTCATTATATGTGAAATTAGGGTTAGGATCTTGAGGATTCTCCTTAATTTCCCTCTTTCATGGCTCTATTTTCTAGGTAGGACTTAGAAATAGGTCCTCCTATCCTTCATCATAGTCATCATGGGATTTTATGTCTATCTCTGGCATTTTGTCCCTTTCTGGTATCATTTCTACGTCTCTGGGCATCCTCGAGACCTCTTGTCCTGATTCTGACTAGATCTGGGCCCATAGGGTCAAATTCGAGGTTGATCCTGACTAGGTCAGGATCAAGCTCAAACTTGACTAGGTTAGGATCAATCTCGAACCTGACTGGGTAGTCCCAACCTTGATTTTTCCCCCCTCTTTCAAAATTCCAAATTCCTTGATTTTCAAGTATCGGGTTTTTGGGATATTTGTTTTCCCACCTCCGGGTCAGCCATTTCGAGTTTTAGAATGGTAAATCCTTAAATTAAATTTAATCTAGGTATATTTTCTAAAGGTTAGGGCCTAATTGGGATTTAATTCTCCAAGGTGGCCCCTCTAGAGGATTGTGCCCTAGTTCACTATTAATGAGGCCTTCCTCTCTCATTTTCTCCATCAAGTTTTGTGAGAACATCTAATCACAAGCAATTGCAAGATCTCAAGCTCTCAAGCTCTCAAGTTCAAGCAAGTCTTTAAGCATTCACCTGTTCAAGCATTCATCCATCAAGGAGATCCATTGTTAGCCATTGAAGGATTCAATCTCTTTGGAGCCCCCTTGAAGATTCATCCTTCTACATTCATCCAAGCCTTCTCATATGCAAATATCAAGTCAAGATTAGTGTTGAAGATCAAATGTCATTGATTGGAGACATCCTACATTCATTCTACATCCATTGAAGGATTCCTACTTGTGGATTTGAGGATTTGAATCCTTTACAAGGACTTCAACATAAGCAAGGTGATTTGTTTCAATTACTTTGTTTATGCACACTATATTTCAATTCAATTTCAAGGTTAATTTCTAAACTAGGGTTTGACCAAGGCAAACACCCCATACAACAAAAACCCCCATTCTCTTGTAGGTACAGGTGCAGGATTTTGGATCTGAGAGCGAATTTGAATACCCTTTTCGGTGAACTTCTGAGATCTATGAACAAAGTCATAATCGACCTTCAAATAAAGAATCTAGCCTTTGACCTTTTATGAGGGTCAAAGTCGACCTAAGCTCATCTTGGAGAAATGTTTCTGGGTTTTCTTCGTCTCGGCATTTCCAGTCCAAGACAGGTTGCAGAATTGAAAGTACACATAGACATCAGAAATTGGCATTTTCTAGATTTGCCCTAATTTGAGGTTAGTATTTGTATTTCAATTATTTTAGATTTCAAGCACAATTCCTTTATAGGGAAATATTGGATTTTCTCTCTCTTTCATATTCTTCATAGATTGATTCGATTATGCATTAACCTCTTGGTTGATCAAATTGGATCTCTTCTTTGGGAATTTGGATTTGGGAATAGATCTCATATTTTCCCCACACATCTATTTACCTTTGCATTTGAATAGTGGTGATGTCATTTTAACCCTATTCACCCCTATAGAGACGACATGTTATATAGTCCTTTGTGGTCCTTGTTCAAGAAAATTGGTGCATGAGAAGCATGACTGAAATTAGCACACACTCTCAACATATATGAGAGACTTTAGAGCTGGAAAATCAAACCAATTAATGCAATTTGGCAAGGAATCCAAGATAATACCTGACACCCCCCATATCGGCTAACATGTTGGCTAGTCTATTACCTTCTCTATATGAATGTGAGAGATAGCATTCTTCCAATGAGTCTATAATTCCCCAAATCTTCTTGACAACATATTCCAATTTCCAAGAGTGAGACCTATAGTTAAAGCAACCATTTATAATCATTGTAGAGTCCCCTTCAATATGCACCTTGCTAAAGCCCAACTGTTTAGAAAGAACCAAACCATGGAGAGGCCAACATTTATATAGTAAAAAATTATCACATTATTTTCTTACTATGTCTTTATTATTATTTTGTGAGTAAAGGAATTTAATTCGTTATCAAGCAAGTCATAAAGATTACTTATACATGCATAAAACCCCAAAATCATTTATATTATAATTCTTTATTTTAAGAGATAGGAGTCCAAGATATGATTGAAATGTTAAATTTCACATTAGTATAAGATTTGAAGATCCAAAATTAATTAAGTGATTTAGATATGGTTTTGACATTTGACCAATTGGGTCATTTCTTGAGTAAGTAACTCTATTATATTGTCAAAAATAGTTTCTAGATAGAATTAAAGGTGTCAAGAATACTTTTAAATATTTTTGTTCTTCTTGAACATTGTGCATTTTTAAAATAAAATATATTGCGTTTCAAATTAGTATGCAAAAGATATAGATTTGAGAAGGTTGCTAGTAAAGATGGTGTGATATTATCTAATTAATTCTATAATTAGGAGCTTATTACCTTATTCACTTAAGCTAAAATTAGGTTTCTTTTCCTTTTATTAGATTAGACTAATTATCGCTTATATTGTCTAATTCATTAGATTGTGACACTTGTTACTAACTAATTTAATATTGAGTATTGAGTATAAATAATATTGGGTAGGAAGTTCCTATATTGAAGACCCCTTTCTTATGTCACTTCTCCTAATTAGGCTCTACTTGGAGAACTGTTCCTTGATCTCTCTCCAAAAAATGATTTTTATCTAGCTCTCAATTCTCACCCCCTTAGGTCATTTTACAATTATGTTCTTAATGGATTTTATGTACACTATATTTTCTAATAGATTGTATCAAATGATGGATTAAATTAGTGTACATAGTCACAATTTTACTCTACTCTTTGCATAAGGGTAAACCTTAAGTGATAAATCTCATGGTATTAGAAATTAACTATATACATTTTTCTACTATGAGCATAATAAAACACATAGAAAATGCATGACTAGCTTTTTATATTACTCACATATATATTTCCTTATCATGTAATTCAATTTGAAAAAGTGTACACATGATGTTAACATAGATACTAGATTACACTATATACTTCCAGGAAACCAACTTATCGTATCCAATCCTTGATAACAAACCATTATTACATTATATCTAATGGGGTCTACTCTCCCTAAGTTCTTGTCACTACTTTTATACTAGGTATTCCTCCAACTATTGCCAATGGGGTACAATGAGTGTTTAAAGGATATAATAGTATAGGTTAGGCTCTATTCTATTAATAATTTAATATATTTACTACACCAACATTGTGTCTAAATACCATGAATATTGTGTTATCCTCCTCCACATCATGTTTTGATACCTCAATATTTCATTAGAAGTAGCTTATAAGACCCATATTGCATCATCACATGAATGGTTCAATTAGGACACTACATTTAGGTGATCCTCACATAGATGAAGCATAAGGACTTCTCATAAGGTCACCCATCCTAGTACTAGTTCGATTCAATCATATTTGATCATAGAGTTTTCCAAAAAAGTAAACCCACACAACTTACTATTCTATTTTGTAAAACCTTCATTAAATGTTACACATTACAAACTATTTATTATAAAAGCTTCTCAACTCATTCATTATCAAGTAGGTGGTATTTATACAATGTTTAAATTATGTAATATTTATTAGAATTTAATTGCACATTTTTTCAGTAAATATCATTGACATGTATTTTGTGAGAAGTGACTTGTAGAACCCATCTCTTATGAGTATGATTGGTCCAATTAGCACTCATTAATTACTTCTGTTTAATATTCACGAAGGTAGGCATTAAGACTTTGTGTGAGGTCATGCATCCCAATTTTACTCCAACTCAAATATAATGAATCATAAAATTTTAAGAAAATTCAATTAACTTACTAGAACCTTAAATAAATATTATACATCTTATAAACTTATTTTTACTGAACTCATTTATTATTATTATTAAATAGAAACTACATTTTCAACATATCGAAACATCACATAATTTAACACACTGACAAACCCACCACCTTGTTAATATCGAAACATCACATAATGACTATGGTTTTCATATCTATTAATATTAATGTTGCTTGATGATATCTAAGGAAGAGAATAAATATATGGAGCTGGGAGAAGCAACACAAAACAACCGTACTTGTCTGATAAATAAATTAAATCCAAAGGTTACAACCATTTATTCATAACCATTAAAATTAAGTCAATTTATTCATAACATAATCCTTTCAATCAGTCAATTTCATTGCATGATAGCTGATAGTTAGTTAGATGTATCTGACAGAAAGCTTTCGAACACATCTTTTTCTCTATCTGAGGGAAAGGATAATTTGTACAGCTATACTAATAATTGAAATGCTTTGAGTTAGAGGATAACCTTTTGCTAATAGATTAAATGATCGAATTAAAACATAAACATTTTAACTTTTGTGGCATGATAATTTGGTCAGTCTCATTATATTCTTAGCAAATCTCAGTTCAATACAAATCTTTAAGTTTCCAAACTTAAAGATTTGTCATTCATACCACAAGAATCGAATTTAACTCTATTGAACAGATACAAATTGATTAATCACTTTCTATCACTTGAACTTGTTAAAGTTGTAGACAAATATCACCTTTCAAATGAGTTTTCTGTCTTTCAGACCACAAGAAGCAGACATTTGCAAGGTTTTAGATTGATCCAGATAGAAAGAACGTTCATTTGGCCCACATTGAAAGCCAAGCATCATAGTTATGCTCCGTGCTATGAGGCAAATTCATGTAGAAATTAGTAGAAGCGATTTCTTATAAACTTTAATATAATATGATTTTTGTAAAGTTAGATATAATGATCTGATTTTGGCATTGCTTTTATCTATAGTCAATTTCATGATTCAAATTTGATTATTAATTTATCCATTCTTTATTTTGGGTTGGATCTACATTTACTTTTATAAGTTGGATTTTTTTTTTCTTCAAATCAAATTTAAATTTGGGTTTAAGTATTTTTGTTTCAAGTGGTCATTCTGAATTAACTTGAACACTTTCTAGAACACATTGTCAAACATAAAATAACAATATTAATGCTGCAGCAATATTCTATAGTATATTGCACAATTACCTTGTCTCCATTCTTGCTCTACATCCTTACCAATGTTTGAAATAAAGATGTCAACTATGTTTGTCTTCTGCAAACATGTAAACATATAGGTCAAGGCTTTATGAGAAGATTGACTTAAAGGGCTTCAAGGCAAGATAAACGGGAATGTCTCAATATTGGTAGAAACCAAATAACTCAGCCTAGTTTAGATCCATATAGTTTGTGGGATTTGATTTTTTCATGAAAAAGTGATCTTTAGAAGGAAATAAAATCTTTATAAACAAGTACAAGCTCCAACAATGCAAAATTGCTTCTAGGAAACAACGAAGGAAAACTAGAGGTAAAGATAGAGGAATTGGTTTATGTGTGCAATGCATTTGATTAATTGACAAAATGTATTGCAAGATGTGGATAATGACAATGCAATCAATTAACCAATGATATAAAATAATAGAAATGATGCGATTGATTAAGAAAGTGATTAAACTTTTTGATATAACAATGGTTTGATAAATCAACCACCTATTTATGCAATATGAGCTAGGAATAAGATGAATTTTAGAAAATAACGCATCTACATTTTGATAAGTTTATGAAATTAAACTTAGATCTGAACATTCAAGATTATAAATAGTGCCAAAAGATTTTATTTTACTAAAATGAAAAATGTAGAAATAAATTCATAGCCTAGAAATGCATACTAGGAACTTATTCATTCACAATTTCCAATTGGCATATCATTTCATTTGGGGGACAATCAATTAGGCCCAATTTTAGTCCTCTAGAAATAATGAACAATGTGATCATTATTCCCTTGTATTTTGATTTGATATGATTAGATATGATTTAGTATGAAGATGCACTTGAACTAGGTAAAATGATGCAAAATGGACAATATTTAACATAAATAGGCAAATCCATTATATAACACTAACACAAAGGAGCGGATATGGAACTAAGATGTAGAGAAGAAGTTGTTACTAAAATCTAGAGTTGAAAGTGTCAGTCATGTGTGTGAGGAACCTTAGACTTGGGGGTGTTTTTATTAGCTAAAACTTCTGATTCCAAATCACAATGCTTTGTGGATTGTTCTCTCCATAATTTAGCCTAAAAGTGTTGATCAAGTGTGGAAATCAACATAGAAATAGGATTTTTGTCTATTCAAAGTCTAAAATTGTAAGTCTTGATCTATCTACCAATTTCACAACTTTTGGCTATCAGTTCTATTACTAGCACACATAAAAAATGGTAAAATATTATGGTGTATAGGGTCTTTCCTAAAACTAACCTTGTTCCACCTACACTACAACAATGTTGGGTGAAAGAGACCTTAACCCTAGTAGGGAAGAGGCTGACAATCTTAAAGGAAATGCTTAAATTGAAAAATGATATATTTGATGCCAAACTCCTTTCTGTAAAGCCTCACACAAAGCTTGTTATTTCTTGATGGATGTTAGTGCATGTCTTCATTATGGAGGAAAAAATACCTTGATCATGATTATTAAAATTGAATTCTTGAATTCATGTTTTGATGCAGGAGCATCCTGGGTGTAAGAGCAATCTTGCATCACCCAAAAATATTTTTGGTTTCTTTTCAATAAGGGCTATCTTGTGCAGAGCTATTATTTTTGGAAAGTTACTATTTTTAGTAAGTTTTCTGTTTGGGCTCAGAATGGTCTATTTTCTCTCTGGAGGTTCATTTTGGTCATATAAGCCTACCAGTAAAGTTTCATTGACAGATCAAGTCTAGCTTTGTAGATATTGAAGATTTTTGGTATTGGCAACAGGGTACAAAAACTTTGAACTCAATTTTGAAGGCTTTAGAGGTCCCGGATGAGGTCGAAACTTCAATTGAATGAAGCTTTCTCAATTTAGGTGTTGTAGAACGCTTCGTACCCTTTCTGAAATGGGGTTATAATAGTCAATCGGGTCAATGGGTGATGACTTATGGTCTCCGAAAGTTGAGTCACCTAAAATGGCAGAAAATGATTTTCCTTCAAAATTTATGTTTGGGTTTCAAAAGTTGTTTTGAGTCGACTCCGATGTACTAAATTGTAAAATAAAATAATTCTAAGTTTGGTTGGCCTTATTGGCTAAAATTCTAGAACCTTCCCAGGCGGTGGAAAATTGCCTATATAAGGAAGGCTGTAGTGTTGTCTTAGGCAGTTCAGAGAAGTTTAGAGTAGTTCTAGGTAATAATTTGAGGCTTTGTCCTACATAATAGTGTAAGGGAAATGCCCATGTGGCTTTGCATATTGTAATTCTAAAATTTTTAATTCCACATTTGTGGAGATAATAAGAAGCCCATTTTCTGTTCTTGCAAATTGTTGTTGTTTCTCTATTTCTGTTATGTGTTTGTGGTATTAAGGGGAGCACCCTTCATCAAGTGGTATCAGAGCAGGAGTTCCTGAGTGTGTAAACAGATCACCGATTGTGAGGCAGTTTGCACCAGGACCGTGGGTTAGGGTTTATGTGTAAATAGATCACCGACTATGAGGTAGTTTGCACCAGGACCGTGGTTAGGGTTTCAGCAAGAAGCGTGAAAATGCCTTCACGAAGGGAATGTGGTAGAAGAGCTAGTGTTGTAAAACTTGAGATTAGGGAACTGCAGAGACAAGTGTGAGCATTGCAAGAGGAGATTCACAGAGGAATGAATCTTAATGTCAGGGATGAAAGTGAGGATGAAGTTGAAGAAGAAGATTAAGGAGTAGTTGAAGTTGTGAACCAGGAGGAAGAAAGACTTTTCTGAGCCATTTCCAAGATCGGGAAAAGACCTAAGATTGAGGTTCCTACATTTTTAGGAAATCTTAACCTAGAGGAGTTGATCAATTGGATCAATGAATGTGAAGAATATTTTGAGTATGAAGATATTGAGGATCTTGATAGGGTCAAATTCATGAAGGTCAGACTGAAGGGTCATGCAAAGATCCGGTGGCAAGAGATTCAATTGGAGCAAAATAGAAGAGGAAAAGATAAAATCACATGATGGGATTGAATGGTGGAAAAATTGAAGTGACAGTTCATTCATGTTGATTATGAGCTTGACCTACTGAGGAAGATGCAAAGTTTAAAGCAAGCAGGAAGATCTGTTCATGAGTATACAGAGGAGTTCTATCGAATCCTCATCAGAACAGGCCATGCGAAAGCCAATAAGGATAAAGTTTCCCATTACCTTAATGGGTTGAGGTCGAGCATTCAGGAGGAGTTGAATTTGGTTTGAATAAATAGTATTGAAGAGGCATACCAGTTTTCCCTAAAACTAGAGGAAAAGATGAATAAGAATTTTGAGACCAGATAAAGCGGAAGAGGTCATGATGGGAGATCTAGTGGATGGTCATATGAAGATTGAAATGAAGATTCGAAAAAGAAGGATGAGGCTAGTAATAGTTAGAATCAGAGAGGAGATAATTTCAATCATTTCCATAATCAGAATAATAGAGATCAGAGAGGAAGAGGAAGAGGACAAGGATCTGGAAGAGGAGGCTTCTGTGGAACATGTTTTCACTATGGGGAAGAAGGTCATAGGGTATTTGAATGTCCTCAATGCCAAGGAAGGATAGATAGGAGGAATGAAGGCCAGGCTAGGGTTGCACATGTAGATGAAGATGCCAAATCATCACATTCTAAAAATGCTAAAAGAGGAGAAACATTGATTAAGAGAAGAGTCCTGCTGAGTGGTGAGAATGAACTTGAACAAAGGAGGAGCATGTTTCGCACTAGATGCAAGTGTGAGGGTAAATGCTATGATGTGATTATTGATAGTGGAAGCACTAAAAATTTGGTGTCAGAAGAGATGGTGACAAAGTTGAAGCTCAAGAGACAGAAACACCCACATCCATATCAGATTGCCTGGGTGCAGGATGACCTCAAAGTCATGGTTAGTGAATAGTGCCTAGTAAAGTTCAAGATTGTCGGGTACCATGATGAGGTACTATGTGATATCATACCTATGGATGCATGTCACATGTTGTTGGAAAGGTCATGGTAGTTTTACAAATGTGTTATACATGATGGTCGTGCGAATACATATTCCCTGATAAAGGATGGAGCGCGACATAAGCTAAAACCATTAAGGAAACAAAAGAAAAGGTATGTGGTAATGCAAGAATAACTTTTGTTGATAGAGGAAATTTCTTAGATGGTATGCGGCATGATCATATGTGTTTTAATTTAATTCCAAAGGCTGGGAAAGAGGAAGTAGAAGATATACCTGTAGAAGTTGCAGAATTATTGAATGAGTTTCAGGATATTGTACCCAATAATGTGCCTGATGGATTACCACTAGTAAGAAAGATTAGTCATTAGATGGACTTGATTCCAGGAGCTAGTTTTCCAATTAAGGCATCACATAGAATGAAACTAGTAGAAAGTGAAGAGTTGAAGACAAATTTGAAGTTTAGTTCATCACATCATCCACAAATTGTATATAGAAGTAGTCCCAGAAATGCATCTAAGTTGAGGAAGATAGATAAAGGAGAAATAAGTAGTGTTGAAGATGAGAATTTTGTAGAACATTTGAAGAACATCCATGAGGAGGTGAGGAAGCACATTACCAAGATGAATGCACAGTATAAGGCTAAGGCAAATGAAAAAAGGAGGCATAAGGAATTTCAGGTTGGAGATGAAATCATGGTTCATTTGCGGAAGGAGAGATTTCTTGTTGGAACATATAACAAGTTGAAAATGAAGAAGTTTGGGCCATGTAAGATACTAAAGAAGCATGATTCAGGAAATGCCTATGAGGTAGAATTGCCTACTAAGATGAATATTTCACCAGTGTTTAATATTTCAGATTTGATAGAGTATCATGAAGGAGATGTTGAAGATGAGATCCCAGCAGCATAGTGGAGTATTCCAGCAACTAGTTCAGATACCAAGGAGATTGAGGACATACTGGATAGTCATGTTGGCAGAAGCACAAGGATAGGACATATGAAGAATATCTAGTCAAATGGAAAGGATGACCCATTAAAGATTCATCATGGCTAACAAAGGAGGAGGTTAACCATCTTGGTTTCCCTCTTCACACCTGAGACGTGACGGGGTCACTTCTCAAATTACCCCAAGTGTCTGATGCAGGAGCATCCTAGGTGTAAGAGCAATCTTGCATCACCCAAAAATATTTATGGTTTCTTTTCAATAAGGGCTATCTTGTGCAAAGCTGCTATTTTTGGAAAGTTACTATTTTTAGTAAGTTTTCTATCTGGGCTTAGAATGGTCTATTTTCTTCTCTGGAGGTTCATTTTGGTCATATCAGCCTACCAGTAAAGTTTCATTGACATATCAAGTCTAGCTTTGTAGATATTGAAGATTTTTGGTATTGGCAGGAGGGTACATAAACTTTGAACTCAATTTTGAAGGCTTTAGAGGTCCCAATTGAGGTTGAAACTTCAGCTAAATGAAGCTTGCTTGATTTATTTGTTGTAGAGTGCTTTGTGCCCTTTCCAAAATGGGGTTATAATAGTCAATCAGGTCAATAGGTGATGAGTTATGGTCTCTGGAAGTTGGGTCACCTGAAATGGCAGAAAATGATTTTCCCTCAAAATTTCTGTTTGAGTTTCAAAATTTGTTTTGAGCTGACTCTGATGTACTAAATTGTAAAATAAAACAATTCTAAGTTTGGTTGGCCTTATTGGCTAAAATTCTGGAACCTTCCCAGGCGGTGGAAAATTGCCTATATAAGGAAGGTTGTAGTTTTGTCTTAGGCAGTTCAGAGCAGTTCAGAGTAGTTCTAGGTAATAATTTGAGGCTTTGTCCTATAGAATATTGTAAGGAAAATGCCCATGTGGCTTTGCATATTGTAATTCTAAAATTTTTAATTCCACATTTGTGGAGATAATAAGAAGCCAATTTTTTGTTCTTGCAAATTGTTGTTGTTTCTCTATTTCTGTTATGTGTTTGTGGTATTAAGGGGAGCACCCTTCATCATGTTTGTATATTTATCCTCAATTTTTTTGAAGATGATTGATTGAAGTCTTAATTTGAATAATTGAAGATGCACAAGATAGAGATAGATGTTCAAATGAGGGAGGGAGTTTTATTTATACATAGCTTAAATACTAATTCATCTTTGATTTTTAAAGAAGGCACACATCGGAGAACACTTTTCCACTTCTTGCAAAGGTGGTCATTTGAAATTTAAATTTGGGGCCAAAATGATTAGACTAGGGTGCATGCACCATAGTCTAGGAGGTTTATAGCACTATGTGACATAGTCCTAGAATTTGGGCTAAAATGAAGGTCAATGAGTAGGGGACTATGTCAAGCTTTCAAAAATGGCCATGGGATGAGAACAATCAAGCATGAATTAGGGTATGAGACACAACCGCTAAAGTTGGCCCAAAATGAGTGTGAAATACTAGAGGGATACACTTTATGATTCTACAATGAAATATAAAGGCATTTAAAACCATTATGTGCACTTGGGATAAAAAGGACAATATAAGTCCTCAATACACACCTTTTAAACACCTTACTATATGGATAGAAAAAAATGTATCCACCTTCCACATTTTAATATGATTATTAAAGGACATTCATAATTAGAGTTTAGCCTACATCAAATTTTATTACTAGTGAACATATCTGTCTTTTGGTTTGTTGTACTAGAAAGTACATTGCAAATTATTGTTAATGATTATTTATCATTTACCAATGTTTCCTATTACCATAACATGTCCATGCCTATTAATTTATATTTAGAAATTTTACTAAATAAATAAAAATGTATAAGGGTAAGCGTGCCAAGATGGGGGCACAAAAAAGCTGCCACTTTACTTTTTGTCCCCCATTGTGCACTTTGGAGAGTCTCATATAAGGCGCATGCCAATAGGCTCAATCATGCCAAACCTATTTTTCTTAGACCATATTTTTTTGCATCATATTTGGCACTATAAAATGTTTTTCATCAAAAGATTTCCCCTCCTCTCTCTCTCTCTCTCTCTGTATATATATATATATATATATATATATATATATATATATATATATATATATATATATATATATATATATATATAGACACACACACACACACACACAATATGTTGGAGAGTGGCTTTACATATCTAGGATTTACAAGATCCTAGTCAAACTTTAGTAATCAAAATGCTTTTATCAACATATTCTTGCTCTCTCTATCCCACTTTGTTTGTCTCTTCCAAATTATAGACCCATTTCTCTCCATATCTTCTCTCTCTTGCCTCTCTTTACCATCTCTAGATCTTTCCCATGCTCTCTCCCTCTCCTTACCTCCTTCCGTTCTTACTCCCATTCTATCCCTATCTCCATCACTCTCTCTTCTACTCTCTCTCTCTCTCTCTCTCTCTCTCTCTTATTATTTCTCTCCACTCTCTCCATTGTCTTGGTCAATACCCCTTTGTCTCTCTCACCTCTACTTCTCACTTCTCTTTCCCCTTAGGCTCTAGGTATCTCAGTTATATATATCTCTCATCTCTATCTATTTCTCTCACTCTCTCCTGCTATCTACCTCCTTAACTCTCTTTCTCTCTTTTTAAAACTTTTTCTATCATTTTACTCTCTCTCTCTCTCTCTCTCTCTCTATATATATATATATATATATATATATATATATATATATATATATATATATATATATATATAGTTTGCATCATCAATCCATCCTCCTTCCCTCTCCTCTCTCTAGGTTTCTATGTTCATCCCTCCCTACCTCTCCACTTCTCCATGCATATTTCATTACCCACCTTTGTCTATCCTCCTCTATCTAGAATCTCTTACCTCTCCCTTTCCTTATAGGTATCTTACCCATACCCCTAAGGTCACTCCTATCACTTTATTCTCTCTCTCTCTCTCTCTCTCTCTCTCTCTCTCTCTCTCTCTCTCTCTCTCTCTCTCTCTCTCTCTCTCTCTCTCTTTGTGTGTGTGTGTGTGTGCGCGCGTGCACGCATGTGTGTGTGTTTCTCCTCTTCTTAATCCCCTCTCGATGTCATCACCTCTTCCTTAAATTTATATAGTATAGGGTTTATGATATAGTTTTTAGGGAATAGGGTGGAGGGAGTGAAATACCTAAGGTAAGAGAGGATATCTATAGTGAAGGAGAGAGAGAATAGAGCAAGAAGGTTCATTAAGGGAGAGTTGTAAGGGAGGAGAGAGAGAAGTGAATATAGAGGGAGAGAATTAGAGAGGGGAAAGATAGAGAGGTGAGAGACCTATCTATCTATCTATATGTGTGTGTGTGTGTGTGTGTCTATATATATATATATATATATATATATATAGAGAGAGAGAGAGAGAGAGAGAGAGAGAGGTAATGTGGGAAAGAGGGATAGACCTAGAGAGAGGAAGAGAGAATAAAATTCCATTTGTACATTGCCCCAAGTTGGTGCACCTACCCATAAGAATAATAAAAACATAGGAACAACAAATAGGTAGATACAACAATGGACATACATTTGAATTAATTTAAAATGATATATAAGTAAATCTTATTATTAATAAACCTAAATAGAATAATAATACAAATAATATCAAATAGTCCTAGGTGGGTATGTGCAGGATCATGGTATGCCAAAAAGTGGTGATGTGAAAAAATAAACTTTTCACTTGTCCAAAAGCACACTAAAAAGTTTGTTGACTTTTTAGTAGGCATGGGTGTCAGTACACATGGCGAAACCAAAAGACAAAGCATAAGCCTAATCGGATATCCAATAATATCGGATATCTGATTTTCACCAGTAAATTGTATTTGTAGCCCGCAATTGCGTTCAACATTTTTATTGTGAAAACGTTGAACACAACCCAAAGGATTTTGCATATCGAAAACAATCTATTATCCGATTTTCTCAAGATTGAAAGGTAAGTTAAATTTTTAAGTTTTTATTGTTTTTTAATTGAAATTTATAGTTTTTTTTATAAAAACTAGGGTTTAAATGATATTCTTTATTATTTTTAAAAATTGGTTATAATTATCTATTTTGGTTTTAATTGTAATCAGACATGGACTCAAACCAATCAAAAAACCCTCCCAATGATCCCACAAATAATCCAGAACCACCTCCAAACAATGCCCCACCTTTAGAAGACCAACCAGTCTCAAACCCTCGACATTTAGAGGATATCTTAGGAGACAATCTAAATCATCTTAGAGGATATCAGACCACATATGCCAATATCCCCACATTGTGCCCCATGTTTTCCACGTTGACCTCCAATTTTGAAAACATGGAGAAACTTACAGCGCAACATAATGTTGTACTTATTTGGCGTGATTCCAGCACACCCATTTTGATGATGAGCTTGACTATGATCAAGTTATGAACCTAAATATAATAAAACATGACATATGTAATCTTTTTGTGGATCCCAAAACTGGTTTAAAATTGGACCCTAAAAACTCCAAGTTGTCAATTAAATGATGCAATATGTGACCACTTTTGGGACTGCTGGTGGATGGTTTTTTAAAGACTACCCCACAACAATTTGGATGTCCCATTATATTTCATAAGAAAATTGTATGTTGAATTTGTGCTCGGTCACAAGGTAAATTATTGGAGCATGAGACCGAACCAGGGTGTAGGCTTAGGTGCTCCTCAGAATAGGCCATGGGCACACCGCATGAAATCCTGCACATATGTCCCCCCTCCTGAGATTTCACCACCTCCTACAGTGTAGCATCCTGATATTATTCTTGAGGCTAGCTCATAGACTATTTGAGCCATTTACACCTTGAGTGATCTACTGGTTACATAGAGTGCAATATTGTTTCCTCCTCATGTTGATGCTTCTGGCCCTTTGACATCCTCCACGAGCTCACATGTGTGTGTGCCCCACACTTGCATTATGTCCAAGAATCTGTGCTTGGGTCCCCTAAATTATAGTGATGCATATAACTACGTCTTTGAAGTGGACAATATTACACAACACATTATGAGCACTGAAGTACCTCATGAAGATGTACAACAGGGGCATATAGAGCCATGGAATCCTATTGTTATGGTAAGAGTAAACAGTTCACTTGTTACATTGTATTTGATTTTAAACGTTCATATTTTTAGTAGAATTTTCTTATAATTATTTCCCACTTATGTTTTTTTATGTGTTCCATTTATGTTTAGTTGACAATAGAGGAGGAGATGGCACAGGTGGAGGGGTCCACGCTTTCAACCATTTCATTTGACCTTGACACTTCCACAGTACATACATTTTAATAAACTCATTGGTTTCCTTTTATTATAATAGTATATACATATTTTTTCTAATTTTTATGATCATCTTATTACATACAGATGCATGTGTCGCCAGTTGCCACTGGGGGGTAATGTGAGGGGGTTCAGGCATCTCGTGTTGTCAAGGGGAAGGTAATTAAGTATTTTATATTATTTATGGATACATGTATACTTGTCAGTTGTGCATACTCATTTTAAATTTATATGGTTTATTTGATAGAGGGTGGTGTCTGATGATGTCGTGAGACCCTTTTGCCATGATAGAGTCACATGCATCTCAATTCACAGTGATAGCCCCAGGGTATGTATATCTCTAAATCTATTTATGTGTATTTTACTATCAAGTATATATAATATGATCAAGTCATGATTGTATGAAGTATCTATTTGACTTTTGTAGGTCACCTCTAGTTTGAGGGAGATATAATGCCAAGGGTTTGTATCGCTAATGACTCAACCGAAATTTCTTGAAGAAAGTTCAACACAAGTAATTTTTAATGTTAATTCAGTTATTTTGTAAACATATATTTTATACCAAGGATTTAACATTAAATAGTATAACTCACAGATCAATCTCATGTTTGCAAACATATATAGGTTAGAGGTGACATTAGTGGCATTGTCTCTTCTCTACCATGGACATATAGTAGGTCTCATGTCCATGTGAGGAGATAGAGAGGTGAGGTACATAAGAGTTCAATTTTAAATTTTATTTATCTATTATTGTTGACTAGGATTTTGAATTTTGAATTTTTATTTGTAGAAACCATATAAATTAAGTAAACTAACTTGGGGTTTCACTTTTGTGTTTGAATGCAGGATCCATCAGAGCCAAAGAGTACTTCAAAGAGGCTACATTTTGATGATCCACCAGTAGAATGGGATGTCCTAGAAACAATTGTAGTTAAACTTCTTATTTTGAGATGCCATATGACACATTTTGAGATGGTGTATGCCACATTGTATCTAGATATGTTGATTTTGTAAATATGTACAAAATTATTGTTCATTTTGATTATATGAAACTTGATATTCGATCCAATTTGTTAATTGTTTGTTCATTTGTTCATTGTTAGTATGTAAATATACTTGTATGTATGTACTCATGTGTAGAATTTGTGCCTTAAGTATATTCATTTATATTCAAGTACATTCTTCATAACCTAAATTCATGTGTATGGGCTACATGCATGACTTAAGTGAATTCATGTGTATACTTTATAATCTATGTGCTACATGTATAGTTCGTGACTTAAGAAAATTTATGTGTACACTTTATGTGCTATGTGTGTTCACATGTGTAATTCATCATTTAAGTGAAATCATGCTTTATGTGCTACATTGTATTCATGTGTATCTAATGCTCTCAACTAAGTAAATCCTTCAAAGTTCACTTCACAAATCTGGTGATCACCTTGTCAAATCAACTCTTATGCAATGTATCATGTTAGAACTCCATTATACATTATGATATTGCTATCAGGATTCAACTCTGTAGTTTTTTGAGTCAAACTCATTGACCCATGTTTCATGAAACATGGGTCAATGAGTTTGACTCAAAAAATTGCACAGTTGAATCCTAATAGCAATATCATAATTTGAATTGTTGTGGAAAATATCTCCTACTTATCTATTATACATGTCAAAAAAATATAATTCCATGAGAATCAGTAAGCACATTAATGGAATGATGCTTCTACAGCAAGATTTTGTCAAACTGTTATTGATAAAACAATGACCTAATATTCTAGGTACCAAACCCTCCTTTCTAGGGTCTCTAGGGTAGGGCTTGTTAAAAAAGACTCTTGCAAATCTCTCTAGATCCCCCCAATGGATCTAACACATCCCTATGGACCCCAGTAGCATAGATCCATCACAAAATATACTCATCCTTTGGATTATATGCTCACAAAAATGACTGGTTCTGCTTCATGCACCTTCAATCAACATTTACCACCATTTATGGTCTCTCCACCACCATATCCTACATATCCCTACAACCAAACACTATTGTACAAGACACTAGTTAATTCCTTGCCTTTAAATGTAAATGAAATGATGAAATAGGGATATAGAAGTGATAAAAAGATAATAGACAATCAATTTAATCCATTTCCAATTAAATACACATTCCGTAATGTATTCAAATGCCCTAGTTTAATGACTGTACCCACGGGCCAGTGAACCAGTTTGCAAGAATATAAATTTGTTTATTGATTTGGAACCATTTACATTGGTTCTCTATCACACCACTATACATAATAAATAATACTCACGTAAATATCCTCTAATAGATACCCAAACACTCTAAAACTGACATCAACTAACTCTAAAACTATCTACAATAGTCACAAACTAACCATTAAGGCTTATTTTACCAATAAGACACTATTACATCATTTTAGCAAATTTAGTGCATTTACATAATTTTAATGTCTCTATTGGCCACATTAAAATCAATGTTGACCTTCAAGGTGTTTATCAATGTTACACAATGATCATCAAAACATTACAAAATTTTTTAAAACACATTTAAATGACCATCCTTGGTCTCTTTACATTTGCAGATGACCCTTTATGGTCATGTCCCCATCTCCCTTGGAGAAAAAAAATATATTCATTGTGGGTACAAACTAATGCTTCCATCACGTCTGGTTGGGTAGGTTTACCCTAGGAATGGTCCCACTTTGCCTCTTGACACACCAAAATGCTTGTCGACATACCCAATGGTGCTTAGTGCACCTTGGGGACACTTTGGTCCATCATGGTCATGAATGTTCTAGTAACTTCATGTTTGAAATGAGGTTTTCACTAGCATTTACCTACCCAATGAGAGATAATGGTGCATACCATTCGGTTCCAGGATGAATGGTTTGGAAGAAACCCAGTGGTGCAACTTTGAACTGACCCTCACTGTAAGTTTTGGTGTCAAGCAAGATTGACATGCCAAATTCAAAAAAAATTGAATCTCCCAGAATGGAGAGAGGTTAGTGTAGGCCTCAGAAACACAATCCTGTAGAATCTCTTGGTTTTTTGATACCTCTCATGGGGTCCAAGATACAAGCCTCAAAAGATCATTGCCCAATTGTGCTTAGTTCACCTTGGGGACACTTTGGTCTGGCATGGTCATGAATGTTCTAGTGACTCCATGGTCAAAATGAGGTTGTCACTAGCATTTACCCACCCAACCAAAGCTAATGGCGTAGACCATTAGGTTCCAGGATGAATGGTTTAGAAGAAACCCAGTGGTGCAACTTTGAACTGACCCTCACTGCAAGTTTTGGTATCAAATGAGATTGGCATGCCAAATTCAAAAAAAATTGAATCTCCTAGAATGGAGAGAGGTTATTATAGGCCTCAGAAACATAGTCCTGTATCATCTCATAGTTTTTCGATACCTCTCATGGGGTCTGAGATATGGGCCTCAAAATATCATTGCCCAATCATTCTTAGTGCACCTTGGGGACACTTTGGTTCGACATGGTCACAAATGTTCTAGTGACTTCATGGTTGAAATGAGATTGTCACTAGCCTTTACCCTCCCAACCAGAACTAATGGAATAGACCATTCGGTGCTAGGATGAACAGTTTCGAAGAAACTTAGTGGTGAAACTTTGAACTGACCCTCACTACAAGTTTTGGCGTCAAGCGAGATTGGCATGCCAAATTTTTAAAAAATGAAATCTCCCAGAACATAGAGAGCTTATTGTAGGCCTTAGAAACATAGTCCTGTAGCATCTCATGGTTTGAAGATACCTCTGTTAGGAATAACAGTCCATAATACAATTGCAAGGGGGGGTGAATCAGTTGTATAATAGATTATTAAACTTTAAACTTTGAGCACCATAATATCAGATCCAATGAACATAATGAATGCCAACACAATAACACAATATTTTGGTCCTGGGGAAACCTTTTTAAAGGTAAAAATCCCAGTGGGAATTAGCACCCACAAATGATGTACTAAGAGTATATTTATCCTTGTTAGAAGATATAGCCCTTTTAGGAACTTATTAAAACATTACACTACATAGTCCTTGTTAGAGGACAAACCCTGTTAGGAGTCAAGAACAAATGGGAGGGCTCACTGCCCAAACAAGGTTAAGTCCACCTTCAGAACACACTACTCACAACACAAGTGTATATTAAAAAAATATACAATCTTTTGAACTATTTGGCATCAAATGTCTTTTCTTGATCAATTCCAATGAAGTCCACCAATAAACCTCTACTCTACATACAACAGACACAAGTTCATAGCTTTCACAATCTTTGTATATCACCTTTTCATCATGTATACCTTTTCCAAAGAAAAGACCTTTCATTTATACCTTATCAAAATTCTTATAAATGGGTCGGCCCATAATGCTTTTCTAATTACAAACAATTACATAAACCCTTGCTAAGATACACATGGTATCTAGGACAAGTCTTACAATGATTACATTACAACAATTAAGGACCGACATCCTTAATTCAAGTTCACCATCCATTATACATGCTACATCTTTGTAGTCAGCTTCCAAATAGATCACCTTCAAGTGTGTATGCCACATCTGACATCATCCTTCATTTTGTACCTTGCACAGTTCATAGAGCATTCCCCAATACTCTATCTTTCATCTTTGAAGTTCGCATGCACTAATTCCGCATCACCAAAAAGCTATACACAAAACTCAAAGACTAACTCTGTCATTTCTCACTATCACAGTCAGTGACCAGTGTTTACCAAAACATCTGTAACTCATCTAATATGAAACACTACATGATGTGATCTTGGATATAAGATCACAACATCCTCTTGAACTCTCGTCTATCTTCGTAGCATCTGAAACATCCATAAAATGTCTGTACACTATGATTACCAGTTTGATTCCCTCATAGAAACATATGTTGACATCAGTGACAAAATACAAATGACAACAACATGAATGCCCATTCAGTAACATAATGATTAAACATATTAAATGTCTCAATCACCTCTCCATGCATTAGCAATATCCAACAATCTCCCCCTTTGGCATTGATGTCAACATATGGGAAAATCTTATCCCAAAGTTATATCAATCCAAAGTCCTACAACTAAACAATCTCCCCATATAGTAGAGATTTTCTCATAGCAACACTCCCCTTTGAAAACAATGGCAAAGGGTTCCATGAGCCATCAATTTCTTTTCAACATCTTTCTTCCATGATCACTCCCCTTGAGGAGTAGATCCCTACATCTAGTCCAGATTATGATAAGGCTTTGAAAACCCTAGACTGATGCATCTCTACATCATTTAATTTTGACTAGGAGGGGCCTGAACCCCACACATACCTTTGAGATATTCAAAGGTATCTTTCGATAGTGGCTTTGTGAAGATGTCTACAATCTATTTTTTTATACTGATATGTTCTAATTTGATTTCCTTTTTGGCCACCTTGTCTCTCAAGAAGTGGTTCTTGATAGAAATATGTTTAGTTTTGGAGTGCATCATCAGATTCTTTGACATATTCACTGTACTAGTGTTATCACAATGGATAACCATAGGCTCATCAAAAGTTATTCCAATGTCTGTCAACATTTGTTTCATCCAAATAATCTAAGTGCAGTTTATAGTAGTAGCAACATACTTTGATTCAGCAATAGATTATGCTATACAATCTTGTTTCTTACTTAGCCAAGAAATAAACTTTTTCCCAAGGAAAAATGCACCACCACTAGTACTTTTTATTTCATCAATATTCCCTGCCCAATCTGCATCAGTATAGGCATGAATTTCAAAGCTATCATTTTTTTCATACCATAAGCCATAGTCTATGGTTCCTCTTAGGTACCTCAGTATTCTTTTCACATTAGCTAGATGTGTTTCTTTGGGTTCTGCCTGATATCTAGCCACAATTCCAATGAGATTAGCAGTATCTGGTCTGGTGTGGGTCAGATATTGTAGTCCTCCAACCATTGATCTATATAAGGTCTAAAAAAAACATTTTGATTCATCATCAATTGTTAGCTTGTTACCAGTCACCATAGGTGTTCCTACTAGTTTATAATCTTCCACTCCAAATTTCTTAAGTAATTATTTGAGATACTTGGTCAGAAAAATAAAAATACCATTCTCATTTTGAGTTATTTGTAATACAAGAAAAAATTTCATTTCACCTATCATGGACATCTCAAACTCACTTTCCATTTCTTTAGAAAATTTCTTACATAGATCATCATTACCTCCAACGATAATATAATCCACAAAGACTTCTATTATTAGGATTCCATCTTCGCTAGTTCTTAAAGAAAAATTATTGTCTGCATTACCTTTTCTGAATCCAAGTCGAAGTAGATACTTGTCTAACCTTGCATACCAAGCCCCGGGGTCCTGCTTTATCCCACATAGAGCTTTCTTCAATTTGCACACCATGTTTTTATCTTCTCATAGATGGAATCCATCTAGTTGTTCTATATAAACCTCTTCTTCAAGATCTTCATTCAAAAATACAGATTTCACATCCATCTGATACACCTTGAAGTTTTTATATGCATCAAAAGCCAAGAATAATCTTACTGCCTCTATTCTAGCAATAGGAGCAAATGTTTCTTCAAAGTCTATTCCTTCTTGTTGTGAGTAACCCTTACATACTAGTCTTTCTTTTTTCCTTACAACAGTTCCTTCTTCATCCATCTTGTTTCTAAAAACCCATTTAGTTCCTATTACATTTTTGTTTTTAGGTCTAGGAACTAGTTCCCAAGTATTATTCTTCTTTATCTGCTCTAACTCTTCTTTCATGGAATTTATCCAAGATTCATCTTTAAATGCATCATCTGTAGTTTTAGGTTCAACTTGAGAAATCAAACAAATTTATTCTCTAACCTTTGATCTAGTTAGCACTCCTTGACTGGTATTGCCAATAATTTGATTTTCAGGATGGTTATTCTTTACATACCTTGGTGTTTTAGGAGTCTTAGTAGCCTTACTTGTGCTAGCATCACAAGCTTCATTTTCTTCCTTAACAAGTTATTCTCCTTCTACAGTAGTAGTAGT
The DNA here is from genome assembly GCA_027943335.1 of Chamaecyparis obtusa. Lineage (NCBI taxonomy): Eukaryota > Viridiplantae > Streptophyta > Pinopsida > Cupressales > Cupressaceae > Chamaecyparis > Chamaecyparis obtusa. The sequence continues at coordinate 287,625 of BSBK01005257.1, forward strand.
TTCTTTTGTCTCTGAAATCTGATTATTGTCATGCATTCTTTCTTGTATATGAAATTTCTCATCTATTCTTACATTGTTACTTTCAATCATCTTCCTCAATCTCATATTGAAACATCTGTAAGCCTTTATTTTAACAGAGTAAGAAAGGAAGATTCCTTCATCACTTCTAGCATCAAACTTCCCTATCTCATCATCTCTCTTGATATGACACTTACTACCAAATATTCTAAAATATTTTACAGTAGGAGTATGATCAAACCATAATTCAAAGGGAGTCTTACTTGTACCTTCTCTAATTTGAATTATGTTCAATGTATACATTGTTGTTCCAACAACCTCTCTCCAATGTACATGAGATACATTTCCTTTAATCAACATTGTCCTAGCAGCATCAAGTATAGTCTTGTTTCTTCACTCTGCTATCCCATTATGTTGTGGAGTCCTAGGAGAAGATGTTTTTCTATTTATCCCATGCTCTTCGTAGTATGAATTGAATAAATCTGAAGTAAAATCTCCACCTCTGTCTGACCTTAAACACTTGATCTTTAAACCTGATTCATTTTCTACTTTTTCTTTGAACAACTTGAATTTGTCAAATGCTTCTGATTTTTCTCTGAAATAAGTAACCCACATCATTCTAGAAAAGTCATCAACAAAGAGTATAAAATACCTTTCACCAAAGTATGACTTTTCTCTTGTAGGTCCACACAAATCTATATGTAGCAGAGCCAACTTTCCTTTTGATGTAAATGCTTTTCTTTTATGACTTATTCTAGTCTACTTCCCCATAACACATTCTCTACATACATTGTTAGATGGTTTCACAATCTTTGATAGATCTCTTACTGCATTAGCCATACTTGCCTTCACAATTTTATCAAAATTAACATGACAAAATCTTCTATGCCATAACCAACTATCATCTACCTTCACAACAAAACAAGAGGCTCCAGATGTGTTTAGTTCAAATACATTACCTCTAGATTTTGAACTGGTAGCAATCAATTTTCATTCCTTACTTTTGATAAAACATTTACCATTAACACAACTTAATTGAAATTATTTATCTATTCACTGTCCAAAACTCAATAGGTTATGTTTTAGTCCTTCAATAAGCAGTACCTTTCCTTTATTAGTCTTTCCATCTAGAGTAATGGATCCTACTCCTATGATAGATTTAGGGAGATTGTCCCCAAACCTCACAAAACCTCCATCATACTTTACTAATTTAACAAACTTGTTCTTATCACTAGTCATATGATGAGAAAAACCACTGTCAATTATCCATTCAATTTTCTTGTCAACATGAGATACTAAGGATTTTTCTTAATGTAGTAGTTCATCGCTAATGGAAAAATATCCAATCACTTCACAATCTAAATCATCATCATCAGAGATTCCTTCACTAGCATAATAACATTCTATGTCCCTTTTAATCTTTTCATAATTAGGTTTGTATTTAGAAGCTCTTGTAGGAAATCTAGATGCAAAATGACCTACCTTATTTCATGAAAAATATTTCAAGGGTAACTTGCCTTCAAACTTACCCTTACCTCTTTTTTCTCTTCTAGCAATTAGTGCAACAAGTTCAACCATCTTTCTTTCTTCTGTCATTATATTTTCACATTCCTTAGCATACTCACCAAGCTCTTCTTTTAGGTCTTCTTTGCTGGTTCTCAGAAGTGCAGACAATTTCTTGTGTGCGGATGCCTTACATGCAAATTCAACTTTAGGTACAACTTCTCCTAATTCTGTAGCTTCAAAAGTAGTTAGCTTTGCAATCAACATCTCTCTGCTAAAGTTCAGAGTTAGAGGTATAGTTTCTTCAATAGACATAGCATTGAACTTGTAAGCATGTGTTAGTGATATGAGGATCTTTGTAATAACTTCTTCTTCATCATAAGTGCCTCCACAATTTTTGATTCCAACTACAACTTTTGTAACCCTTTGAACATAGGCCCTAATGCTTTCATCCTCATTCATTTTCAACTTTTCTATCTTTGTCTTCTAGTTTTGTAGCTTCGCTTGTTTGGTATACTTGTCTCCTTCATATAGTGCCTCTAATCTTTCCCAAATTTGGAATGATGAATCCAAGTCTTTAACTTCAGTAAACTCTCCTTCAAAGAGTGCACTGATCAATGCTTCTCTTGAGATCATGTTTAGTGAAAATATATTCTTTTCATCCTTAGTAGCAGTTGTCAATTCATCTTCGATCTTTATAGCTATCTTGTTCCTTGTAATCAACCAATAGTCAATCCCCAAATAAAATAGGTGAGTTCACATCTTGTTCTTCCAACTGTCAAATTTTTCAGGATCAAAATTCAGACTATCCTTCCTATAGAATGCCATCTCCAAGATCACCTCAAGTTGTTAAGCTTTCTCTTTGAGTACCACAAGCTCTGATACCAATTTTTAGGAATAACAGTCCATAATACAATTGGGAGGGGGGTGAATTAGTTGTATAATAGATTATTAAACTTTAAACTTTGAGCACCATAATATTAGATCCAATGAACACAATGAATGCAAACACAATAACACAATATTTTGGTCTCGAGGAAACCGTGTTAAAGGTAAAAACCCTAGTGGGAATTAGCACCCACAAATGATGTACTAAGAGTATAGTTAACCTTTCTAGAAGATATAGTCTTGTTAGGAGCTTATTGAAACATTACAGTACATAGTCCTTATTGGAGGAAAGACCCTGTTAGGAGTCAAGAACAAAAGGGAGGGCTCACTGCCCAAAGAAGGTTAAGTCCACCTTTAGAACACACTATTCACAACACAAGTGTATATTAAGAAATACACAATCTTTCAAACTGTTTGGCAACAACTATCTTTTCTTGATCAGTTCCAATGAAGTCCACCAATAAACCTCTACTCTACATACATCAGACACAAGCTCATAGCTTTCACAATCTCTCTATATCACTTTTTCATCATGTATATATTTTCCAAAGAAAATACCTTTCATGTATACCTTATTACAATTCTTATAAACAAGTCATCCCATAAGGCTTTTCTAATTACAAAAAATCACATAAATCCTTGCTAAGATACACACGGTATCTAGGACAAGTCTTACAATGATTACATTACAATAATTAAGGACCGACATCCTTAATTCAAGTTCGCCATCCATTATACACACTACATCTCTGTAGTCAGCTTCCAAATAGATCACCTTCCAGAGTGTACACCACATCTGACATCATCCTTCATTTTGTACCTTGTGTAGTTCATAGAGCATTCCCCAATACTCTATCGTTCATCTTTGAAGTTCACATGCACTAATTCTGCATCACTAGAAAGCTATACACAAAACTCAGAGACTAACTCTATCATTTCTCACTATCAAAATCAATGACCAGTCTTTACCAGAACATCTGTAACTCATCCAATATGAAACATTACATGATGAGATCTTGGATATAAGATCACAACATCCTCCTAAACTCTCATATGTCTTCGTAGCATCTCAAACATTTGTATAGTGTCTGTACATTATGATTACCAGTCTGATTCCTTCACAGAAACATATGTTGACATTAGTGAAAAAACACAAATGACAATAGCATGAGTGCCCATTTAGTAACATAGTGATTAAACATATTAAATTTCTCAATCACCTCTCCATGCATTAGCAATATCCAACAACCTCTCACGGGGTCCCAGATACAAGCCTCGAAATATCTCTACCTAATCGTGCTTAGTGCACCTTGCAAACACTTTGATCTGGCATGGTCATGAATGTTCTAGTGACTCCATGCTCAAAATGAGGTTGTCACTAGCATTTACCCACCTAATTGAAGCTAATGGAATAGACCAGTCAATGCCAAGATGAACGGTTTGGAAGAAACCCCGTGGTGCAACTTTCAATTGACCCTCACTGCAAGTTTTGGTGTCAAGCGAGATTGGCATGCCAAATTTAAACAAATATGAGTCCCCCAGAATGGAGAGAGATTATTGTATGCCTCAGAAACATGGTCCTATATCATCTCATAGTTTTTTGATACCTCTCACAGGTTTCGCGATACAAGCCTTGAAAGATCTCTGCCTGATCGTGCTTAGTGCACCTTGGGGACACTTTGGTCTGACGTGGTCACAAAGGTTCTAGTGAATCCATGTGTGAAATGGGGTTGTCACTAGCGTTTACCCACCCAACTAGAGCTAATGGCACAGATCATTTGGTGGCACGATGAACAATTTGAAAGAAATCCAATGGTGCAACTTTCAACTGACCCTCACTACAAGTTTTGGCATCAAGTGAGATTGGCATGCCAAATTCAAACAAATTTGAAAATCCCACAACAAAGAGAGGTTATTGTATGCCTCACAAACATGGTCCTGTAACATCTCACATTTTTTCGATACCTCTCACAAGGTCTGAAATACAAGCCTCGAAAGATCGCTACCCAATTGTACTTAGTGCACCTTGGGGACACTTTGGTTTGGCATGGTCACGAATGTTCTAGTGACCAATTTTGACTCAGTGAATCCAAATATTACATCATTTAATGATACAAATGTGCATGGAATTAAGACAATACAAATATAAGGATACAAAATTAAGATGATACAAATATAATGATACAAAAGTCATAGTAAGGAATCACAATTTTTGCATTTTACATGGCATTAAGATGATACAAATGGTAGGAATAATAGTCCACTAATAGAGGGGGGCTGAATTAGTTGTATGAAACTTTAAACTTCAAAAAGCAACAATATCAAATCAAATGAACACAATGAATCCCAACAATAACAAAATATTTGTTGTCAAGGAAACCCTATTAAAGGTAAAACCTCGATGGGAATTTACATCCACTAATGATGTAATGAGTATAGTATTCTTCTTAGAAGATCTAGCCCTATTAGGAGCTGATTAAAACATTACAATACACAGTCCTTGTTAGAGGACAAACCTTGTTAGGAGTCAATAAAATAAGGTAGGCTCACTACCCAAAGAAGGTTATGTCCACCTTCAGAACTCACTATTCTCAACACAAGTGTATGTAAAGAAATACACCATCTTTGAACTGTCTGATAGCAACTGTCTTTTCTTGATCAGTTCCAATGAAGTATATAAGTTATCCTCTACTCTACATCTAGCAGACACAAGCTCATAGCTTCCACAATCCTCTTTTACATCACATACATTCTACCATTTCTTTTTAAAAGAAAAGATCTGACAGATATACCCTATTACAAAATAAATGATCAGGTCGACCAATTAGGCTTTCCTAATATAAAAATAGTTACATAACTCCTTTCTAAGATACACATCATATCTAAAATAAGTATACAATAATTATAATTTAATAATTAAGGACCGACATCCATAAATCATGCTCACCATTCATGATACACACTACAACTCTGAAGTCAGCTTCCAAATAGGTCATCTCCAAAACACACGCCACAGATGATTCTATCCTACTTTTCATACCTTACTAAGATCAGAGAACATTCTTTAGTACCCTATCTATCATCCCTTAAACTCGCATCCACTGAATTCTCATCGCTTGTAAGATATACCCAAAACTCAGAGACTTACTCTGTGAGCTTCCACTATCACTATCTAGTAACTAGTCTTTACTAAATCTTATGTAACTCAACCAATATGCATTATTACATCATGTGATCTTAGATATAAGATCACAACACCTTCCTATACACACAACTAAATTCACACATTCTGAAACATCTGTACAGTATCTGTACACTGTAATAACCAACCTGTTCTTTTCATAAAAATATATGTTGACATAAGTGAAAAAACACAAATGACAACAATAGTAATTCCAACATCACTCAACGTAGTGATTAAACATAATAAATGTATCCAACAATCTTCCCAATGCACTAGCAATATCCAACAAAAAATGTAAGGATACAAAATTAAATATGTATTTATAGTCAAATGGTACAAATTAGGATATACAAAATGTGGGTTCTTAATATTTGCAAATCAACCCCATGGGCACTTCTATATTTAAAATTTTGCATGTAATACGAATGATGAAGCTCATTTTTTTATATATATACAAAATTTTACATCTAAATATGCACATTATAGTCAATTTTTGTTTTTATATACAAAATTTGGCATCTAAATATGCACATTATAGTCGATTGTTGTTTTTATATACAAAATTTGGCATCTAAATATGCACATTACAGTTCATTATTTTTTTTTAACAAAAGTTGGCATCTAAATATGCACATTATATATCATACAAATTCATTGTATATCATTGATACAACATATTATGAATAAATATATCAGTGTTATCAAAAGTACAAGATATAGAATTACTCAAAATCTTAGATACACAACTATATATAAAAAATAAGTGTCATTTTCATTCCTAAAGTGTATAATTTTAACACATGGTACTCAATGACATCTACATTCCAATCCCTACATTCAGAAGGCACAATAAAATTTAATAGAGAAAAAAAGAAGTTTATTTAATAGAGAAAAAAAGAAGTTTAAAGGTTGAAAAAAAAGATTATGAATGTATAAGTAACTAAATGAACCAAAGAACATGACTAGCCAATGCATAGTAAAGTAGTCATATAAGATGGGCTAATCAAATACACACCTCGCTCTTCTATATCTATCATATATGTATCTAAATGCACTTACAATCCACATACAAAACTATGTTTATTGGCTCAATCAAATAAAGCAAAAAACTATAATTAATTTGTTGAATGTAACCGTAATAAACATGGAAAACCTTGCAGGAGTTGAACTTACCTACTGAAGTGTGCCTGAAGGGTCATCTCTCTACTTGAGGGTATTCAATATTGCTTCATGATCAACATCAATAATAGTCCAAAGTTCCTTTGTCTTTGGTTTTCCTTGATGTTTCAACAACTTAAGATTGGCTGCTATAACAAGGTGTGAATACATGAGAATGGTTTTGTGCTTCTCGTAGTCTTCAAACACAGGAATTGCATTATTTCTAATCATGTATGTGTGCAACCATGTTCTCACAACAACATGTGATCATATTGGATATATGAACATATCATCATCCGTCGTTGGTTGTGCAAGTTTATGATTTCCTTGTACACAACGTGCTAACCAATAATATGATCTCTCATCATTCCCTTGTGGTGCAACCAATGTAAAAAAAAGTCTTAGCTGTAGAAGATTTGAAATATGGTCACGTAATCAAGTGAACAATCCATGTCATCATTTATTATAGAGAGTGTGACGGATAAAGGAGTTAGATAATGTGAAACCCACATATCAACCCACTCACTTAACTCACACTAATCCCAATCACATCGAAGATACCTCAAACAATAAAAAGCCAACTCCCATGTTCAAATGGTCCATGTACTAGCATCTGAGCATTGAAATGAATGCATTGTTTAAGAATATTTCATGCTTTGACAATACATCCTATATCCTATTGTGCCCAACTCAACCAGCCAAAAGAATCTACACCGTTGAATCAAGAGTCCCTCCTATGACAATGCTGAAGTACACCAATCGACAATAGAATGAGCATCAAGGATTTTTGCATCTGAAATCCTCAATTGCTCCTTAACTAGAGCTCTCTTTACACATGCACTTGCTCCATCATGCTCCCCTTTTCCATGATCGGCCTCAAAAAATCTCCAAATATGAGGTACACCTCTCTTTACATGCATTCTACATAACCAATAAAACATACAAGCATTTTTTAATTAACATGTGTAGTTATCTGACCAAATGAGATGTCTATCCATAGCAATATTATTTTCTCGCACCCACTCAAAGTAATTCTCAAAGAAATTTTGGACATACTCATGAGAGTGAGATCTATCCTTGCTCATATAAAAATGGTACTCTCTGATTATCTTCCGGTCATCTTCTGTACTATCAAAGGAATGTCTTTATGTTATGTGCACAAAAATAGCAACCTGAATAGAATTGTAATATTGAGCTTGCATCTCATTTGGGGCTACAATGTATAGTTATCTACAAAGTCAATGACCAATATAATAGTGTCAATAGGGAAAGTTTCCTTACACATCCTGAATTGTTGATCCAACCATTGAGACTTGTGACTATGCCTTGCATACTTGTAAAAAAGATTCTTCCTGAAATCTGAAATAAAATCAGCTGCATTATGTGTGCTAAAATGTTGTCGCACTTCTATGAATCCTTACATGCAATAAAACTCAAGAATGATCCCTCACAAATCGATCCATAGCTCTCTATGCATGGAGTTGCAAGATTTGTAAAATTGCTCTCAGCTAGAGCTATAAACTCATGACCTTGCTAGTCAACCACACAATGAGAGATTCCAAATGAATGCAATGCTATGCAAATCTACATGAGAATGCAAATTAATCTTATGAGAATGAAGATGCAATTAAGCTATGAAAATGGAAATGAAAGAGTTACAAACCCTCTAATTAAACTATGTGAGATTAATCTAAAACATGAAAGGAAATGATACCATGATAATGCAACTATGATGCAAGCTAGGATGTGATGTAGATGCAAGATGAATGCCAATGATGCTCCAAATCTTCAAAACTTGATGCAAGAATATCTCCAAACACTTCAATGACTTAGAAAACCTGTAGCATAATAATTCAAGTATGTATTGTGTGTGCAAATGAGGAAGAGAGCTCTTCTTTTATAGGAAGTGAAAAATAATGGACCACGGAGATTAAGAGGCAAAAGACTTAATCAACGATGGAGAAAAAAAGAAGCTTGATCCTTGTGCACAAATATCCTCCAATAAGAAAATTAGAAGCATTTACTTTATGTTGAGCATTTACTTTATGTTCATGTGAGGCAAAAGTACTTCTCTTTTATTTTTTATTATATTTTTCTTTATAAATAAGAATTAAATACTTTATTTGTGCAACAAGGATAAGAAGAAAAGTGGGGATTTTTTTATTTAAATAAAAGGGGAAGAAATTCCTTTTAATTAAATAAAGGCTTAGGATAAAGTGATTTTATTATTTAATTAAAAGAGATTTTTAATTAATTAAAAGGGAGCATGTTCTCTTAATTAAATAAGATTTTTATTTTTTATTCTCTTTTAAATTAAATAAGGTTCAAACTTTAGGAAATATTGAATTGATTATGATTTGATCAAGGAAATTGATATATTTGAAAAATGTTGATTTTTGAAAATATTGATTCAGGGATTTGATAAATTGCAGAAATGGGGCCCAAAGTCTAGGCGACCATTTTAGGGTGCATACACATTGCATTTTTTTGTAACCAACTCACATCTAGAGCCTCCACCTCCACTTTTCATTATATATTTAATGGTTTCATATATCTTTTTGTGGATAATTATCTTTCCAAAATCATGTTCACAACCCTCATGAAAACATTCAACAAACTTCACTAGCCCACCACACTCTGAGCACTTGTCATTTAAGAAATATTTTCCATAAAAGAAACATAAATCATCTCTAGGACATAAAATATGATCTAGAAAGTCTCTTGATGATTTTGGAAGAGCACTTGTACCACACACCTCCAACATTTCACTAGTATGCAAAGTAGAATGAAGGGATCATAACAGTTCATGGTGCATTGAAAACTCCACATGATATTTGCAACAACAAGTATTTCGAATCTTAAGAGGCACACAAAAAAAAGGCTTGAGGGCTTCAAAATATCTTTGTGATATTTTCAATGTTGGATGTGTCTCACAAAATGTTTTGAACAAAATTATTTGACTCACCTCCAAATAATGTTTGGGATGCGGGGTGCGGTCTCGAAAGCCAATTCTCAACTTCAAGACATCCTTCACATTTGGTGACACTCTTGAATTAGATTGCCAAAATAGTTGAATTTGATCCTTCACACCATCAATAAGCTTCTTATCACAACGTGAAAGTATTCCACCATAAGCCCATGTATCATTATGAAGAGGATCATCAAGTCTTTCTCTTTTCACAAGTGCTCTACCCAAAGTTTTACGATTTAGGTTCAAGTCAACAAAAGTTTGTCTCATCAAACAAGCCTTTCTCAAATGATGACTTACTAAGGAGGTTGTAATAATCCTCCTAGCATCTCTCTTATATTTTTCCTTGGTAGTCTTCCCAATGGAATTGAGAGCACTAAAAGTATTTCTTACAATAATAGCATTCCTCTCCTTTTTCTTGTTCGCACTAATCTTCAATTTGACTAGTATACGTCTCATCTTCTACATCTTTAACAATTGAACAAACATTTGACATTTCTCAACCAATGTCTTGTGGCTAAAAAATTGATCAACAAGTTTTGAAACCCACAATCGAACGGTTCTTTCTGATCTCTTGGGCCATCAAAATTTCTCATTATGTTCTCATCAATTTCAAGTAACCATTTTGTTGTTCTTGAAGGTCTTAAATTTGAAGTTTGTCTTTCTTCCTCCCAAGGGACTTCATTTCTCATATAATTTGGAGACGTGTTATGTTGATTTGGTACTTGTGCACCATTATCATTGTCAATTCCTTCATATTCTTATCGATGGATTGTCATTGTCAATGTCCACACTTCCATTGTCCATATATACATGCTCATTTTCAAAACCTACATTTTCATCCTCAATCCCTACATTCTCATTTTCAATATTATTGTCATAAATCATTTCAAATTTATGTTCTTCTTCACTTGAAACCACATTTAAGGGTGGGCCTATGCCCACATCTTCATTAATATTTAGCATACCTTATCTCTTGTTTCTATGGGAAACCCTATCCAGTTCTCTATACACTTCAATCTCTTCATTTGTGAGTTTCCTCTTCCATTTATGCTTTCAATGACTACTCCTTATGGTGAGACCAAAAAGGTGATGCAAAAAATTTTGATAATAGAGAAATTTTAACAAAAAGGGCAGAAAAAATAATTTTTTGTCTTCTACAACTACAATCCGGTGCAAAAAAATGTGGTTCTCAGACTGAAGAACCCAAAGAATCAACTTTTTCTTTTCGATGCCAGTAAAACAAATCGGATATCTGAACATATCTGATATCCGATATTATCAGATATCCAAAATCTCCCGCTCAAATTTTGGCAATATATATATATATATATATATATATATATATATATATATATATATATATATATATATATATATATATATATATATATATATATATATATATATATATATCTATATCTATATCTATATCTATATCTATATCTATATCTATATCTATATATATATACATATATATATATATATATATATATATATATATATATCTCCCTTAGGTATTATTATTATATATATAAATATTTTAATAAATATTTAATACTAATATTAGGGTAAGTACACAAAGATGGGGGACCAAAAAGGGGGTATAAGATGCCACCTTTTTTTTGAAATCAGCAAACTCTAAACTTCAACGAAAAATTGAAGATAGTTTGACTCAAAATTTTAATATGTGACAAGAACAAGAGTTGTAATACTCTGAATCTAGTTTCTAAACTACTAATTTATTGTAAAAATGGTGCATATTAAGGCCCTAAAAAAGGGGGAGCACAAAAAGTGGTCCTATTTTTTTGTGAAAAACCATAACATAGCGTTTGGTGTGCTTCCCCAAAAATGTTAACTTTTTTAAAAAAAAAATTTAATCACTCCAGTGAGATGTTAGCTAACACCACATAGTTTATCCCAGATTTTTCTGCTAATTTTTTGATGAATGTATAATTTTTTATAAATTTTCAAAATGCACACATCCTGAAAACATGAAATTTATGTGTGCTCCCCCTAGAAATCATTGAAAACTAATTGAAAATCAAATTTTATTTTTTTAAGTGTTTATAATGGAGTCTAGTTTCTAAAAAAGTAACTTGTTGCAAAATTTGATGAACGAGCCAAAATCTATAACCAAAATACTACATGTTGGTTTTTGCCAAAATTCAAACATACATAAAAAAGAAATTAGAGATGAAAAGCTTAACATAATTAGAATTAAAAATAAATTATATGGTTAGATAGCTAATAGAGAGATCTAAAATATCACGTCATCTGATTTTAACATTATTGAACTACAAGTCAATTTGACGAGGACCACACAAAAAAATATGTGAATTTTTTGTATGTTTGCTGGAAAACACGTCTCAGGCTTATTTGAATCCTAAGAGCCTTTGGTTTGGATCTCCAAAGAAAATCTAGGCCTTAGGCTTGGTGGATTACAATGAATTACAAAGCGCGCTAGTGCAATAGCATGCTAGCACTATAGAGAGCTAACGCTATTCAAATTTATGACTTGAATAGCATGCACACACTATTCAAATTCATGACTTGAATAGCACTAGTGCGCACACACAATGTGACATCTAAAAAAGGTTTGGGTTGGAGAGAGAGAGAGAGGTGAAAAGAGTAGAGTGAGAGAGAAACACACACACAGAGGCTGTAAAAATGGTAGAGAGAGATAGAGAGAGAGAGGGGAGGAATATAGAGGGTACAAAGTGTATGTGACTGAATGTGACCTCTAAATCAGGCACAACACAACATGGTCATTATTCACTTGATAGAATTCGGGAGAGAGTATGAAGAACTCAATCCAAATTCCATGGTGAGGCGACCTGTTGCCTCCTATGTGAATGGGGTGTTTGAATACTCTCAGAACGAGAGCCAACAGTCGGGAGACCAATTCAACAATGGAGGATTTGAAAGCTATAATGAAGATATGCAAAGCTGAAATTAAACTAGAATGTGATGCAATTAATCTAAGATACTTGAAAGTAAAGATGAAATGCAATTTAATCTAAGAACTTGAAGCAAATATGATATTAAACTAAGAACAAATAAGCAAATTTAGTCTAAAATGTGATGCAAAGATTATACTAATAATGAGATATTAATCTAATAAATGCAATAAAAAGCTTTGAAAACAATAAATCAAATGAGACTAAAAAATGCCTATAGTGTAGATGCTCTAAAAAATTGCTCTCTTGAATGAGAAAAAGAGGTTCATTAAATAGAAGAGCCAAGAGGAGGAGGAAGAGTTTCTTGATTCGAAACTCCTGACCCTTCATATCCCTTTTGGGACAAATAAGCATGAATTACTTTATTAAAAGAATGGAAAATGCCACATGAGGACCTTTCGAATATCTCAAATTATTAATTCAAGAAAAGGTGTCCATTCAAATAACAAGCAATTAATTAATTCCTTTTTATGGGTAATTAGCTAAAGAGGGTGGTTTGATTTAATTTAATTTAAAGCACATAGGACTTTACAATTAAATTAATGTATCATAGAGATAATTTAGCTAATAAAGTCAAAGAGACTTAGGAATTAATTTTAGTGTTTGATTATTGCAATTTATGGTCTTTGCAATTGACATCAAGTCAAATTAAGTCAGATATGAGGGAGAAAATTGCCTAGGGAACTAGGACTTTGGTGATGTAAAATCGAGATAATGCACCAAAATTGATGAAATTAAATAGGTGCCAATTTTGGGGTATTACATTTGCCCCTCTTTGAATTGATGTGCGAATAGCGCGTTGATTCAAAGAATAGTCTGAAGTGACAGATGAGAGAAGATCAAAGCATGAATTTTTCGAAGTCTAAGTTAGATTGCGAAGACAACGATCTTAAAAGAGAACCGGAATCGGGGTTAGATTGCCCCAATACCAATTGATGAAGATGAAGATTTAGGACTATCTCCGAATTAGGGTTAGATTGCCCCAATACGAAGCTTAGTCCTCCGAGACCTAGGTTAGATTGCCCAGATAACGGTCTAAAAGAGATTTCGAGAGTCATCTCCAGAACGAAGCTTGACTCCCAGGAATTAGGGTTAGATTGCCCCAATACCCAAAAGATTTCAAGAACCATCTCCAGAATGAAGCTTGGCCCTTGAGGATCTGAGTTAGATTGCTCAGATACCTAAAAGATAGATGATAAGATAACAAGATGTGAGGCACGAAGATGCCCCTAGCAATGAGGACTGATGATTCAAATCAGACTGATTCAAGAATAGATTCGACAAGATTCAAATGATGTAATCATCCTGCCCCCTCGGGAGCGAAATTGAAAGATGACATGTTAGAAGGATGATAAACAACAAGAGATTGCAGAGCAAAAGCAATTAGACTAGATTCGCGAAGCTATAGAAGTGAAACGGAGCAAAGCAGAGGTCCTGTTGACCAAGTTTGACCAAATTTTGACTAGGGTTGACTTGATGAAAAGAAGCAAAGATTTGAGAACATGATGCAAAGATGAGGATCTGGCAGGAAGATGACACCAGAAGACTGACTGCACAAGCATCTGATCCAGAAGGAGTCCAATATTTAAAATGCGATTTTGAGCCAATTAGAGATGTCAAATTTTGATTTCGATCCCGAAAAAGGATGCAGCCAAGATGAGACTAGGACAAAAGATGAGAACCTTTGATGAGAAGATCCAAAAGAAAGCAATCAAGAGAGCAACAAGAAAGCACTCCAAATGCAAGCCTAGAATGAAAGATGCAAGTCTAAATGCAGGCCTAGGATGAACAAATGCAATCCTCCGGACTCGGCTGTTGGACTCATCATATTATCATCATAGAGTTCGTTTAAGCACGGGACAATCGCAAGATGCCATACAATTCTCCCCAACATGAGAATATGAATATGACATAAGTCTTAAATTTGTCGGAATGAGGTGTAAGCATTAAGGCACAAGAAGCTAGAATGACCTGAACACCTATTCCTTTTAATTTAGCAAGTTAACATAAGCATCAAAGCACATTTGCTAGAATGACCTGAATGTCTCTTGCGAACAAACACACCAAACACACAGGAGTTCCTTCTTTTGCCAAAGATTGCTCGCAGTGACCCTTACGTTCACTTAACAGGACGAGCGTTTACAATTTATCAGTAGCAGAAAGAAGTCACTCAAAAGACAAGGAGAAGAACCAACCTCACCAAAGCATCCATATAAAGGAGTCGAGGTATGCATGGCCATCCAATACAAGATAGAGTCTCTTACAGATGGATACCCCTCTTAAATGAATTCTTTGGATTGTTGGAACTAAACCAACAAGCAGAAAGCAAAGAAAGCAAAGCAAACAAACAAGCACTCAAAGAAAATAGAGCTCAACATGCCTCAAAGGAACACACAATTAGTTTTAGTTTCAGTTTAAGTTCATGTTCAAGCGGATTGAAGTCAATTCAGAAAGATAACGTTTAAAGTCTCAATGAGATAATGACAGTAGGCAAACGTAGTGAGAATCACTGGTGATTGATAGAAGGGATAAATCCCGAAGAAGAGAGATCGAACGAAAGCTAGGTATCCGTAGGCAGGCATAGTGGGAACCACTGGCGACCAATGCTCAAAAAAGAGTTTCCGAAAGTGATAGCACAATGCCCCCTAGACCAGGCAGGTGCCCCCAAGTGTGAACCAGTTCCAATCCATGAAGAGTCAAGGAAAACTCAAGGACAAGCGCATGAGCTAGCAAACCAAAGCAGGAAACAAACTAAAGCAGGAAAGTGGGAAAACAAACTAAAGCAAGAAAGGAAGGAAACTAAAGCAGGAAACTAAGAGCCAAGCGACGCTGAGATGAGATGTTACTTCAGGAAAATAAGAGGCGCCTGTTTACCAGGTTTTCACCATCTTGGCAGAGATTCTATTTTTGCTACCATGACGCCTGTTTACCAGGTTTTTGTCAATGGCACATTTTTCTCTTTTTCAATTTTTTTGTACTTTTCTCTTTTTTTGATTTTTTTTGTATTTTTTATCTTTTCATTTTTTTTTGTATTTTTCACATTTTCTATTTTTTTTGGTATTATCAAGGCGCCTGTTTACCAGGTTTTCACCAAGATAATAGATACATCAAAGCGCCTGTTTGCCAGGTTTTCACTAAGATGATCATTTTTTCAGGACATTTTGCAATTTTTAGGATTTTTTGCAATATATCAATTTTTAGGATTTTTTCAGGATCAATAAATATGTACATGAGCATACTGAGAATGTCAGCTATAGAACTTCTTAGATGAAGAGCGTTGATGGGCTCTTTGAGTTTCTCTCCTTTAGTAGGAATCTCTGAGAACGCAGTCATTTGTAGCAATAGCCAGCTGAGAAGTTGCAGAATCAAAACCAGATGTTGTAGCAGTAACAGGAGAGCCAACCAGTAGTGTCCAACAGTCAAGAGATCCATAGTCAAGGAAAGATCATTTAAGTGAGACCCATAAATATCCTCATGGACACACCTTAACTCTTTGTTGGATTTCCCACGCTCTAAATGCTTAGGAAGAGTACATTCTAGATTTCTCTTAGTCATGTCATTAGCAATGAGGAGATGCTGATATGCACTTTGGGACAAGGAAAGATGGAGTGAAGAGGGTAAAATATGAGAGGCAAGGGTGATGAAATGGAGGGAAGCATAAGAATTTTGGAAGCTCGAATGGCAACTTTGATTTTCCTTTTTTTGGAATCCACATAGCTTTTGAACTTTTTCTTCTTTACTTTGAGGTGCTTTTGATGACAATGCCTGTAAGATGGATTTCGAGATCCATTTTTTATTTATTTTTTGGCTTTTGATTGTCTTCTTCTTTTTGAGGACCTTTGCGGTCTTTTCAACACCTCTATTTCTTTTTTCTTTCTTCGTAGTCACATGTCGATTAGATGGGACATGGTGACCTTGAGATATAAGTGGATTCTCATTATTTTTATTTTTATGTTGCACATCCAAGTTACTTCCAAAAGACTCAGGAATGATGGATGAAAGAGGCTTATATGATTGGTTTAGGTGGAGAGATGGAGATGGAAGTGGACGAACCACTTTTTTGGGAGATGAAGGGGGAAAAAAAGTCAATGGGATGGGCTCAAGTGAAAATATATCAGTATCATCCTCATCATTCATGAATGCATTAGATAGATCAAGAAAGTAATCTTCCATAGAGCGTTGTTGATTGTGAGTTGTCTTAGAAGAGTCAGATAAGTTTGGAGGAATATTATGTGAGCCTAACCAAGATAACCTATTCCAAGAGTCAGGTCCCCTTTTAGGTGGTAAGAGTGCACGAATAGGAATCATTTCAATTTTGGATCTTCCAATATTCCATGAAGTTGTAACATAATGGGGTCTCAGATACCCATGATTTGCTAGAGCAATAGGAGTATAGCTTGGAGTAGATGGCCTAGGAGCCATAGGAATAATCTCCACAAGAGGGTGGAAAGGATCATCATCAATAGCTTGATCTGGAGGATCATAACTTTCTCCTCTTTCTGAGTTGTTAATACTAGCATATAAGTGCATAGCATCAACTGGTATTTCTGTAGTAGCATCTGATATGGAGTCCCATTCAGCTAGAGACATAGTCGAAGGCAGATTTTCTTCATCACTATCATCTATCAAAGGAAATGTTTCTTCAACAGCAGGATCTTGTTCAGTAGTAGAAGCAGCAGAGTAATCTGGAATAGGCATACCCAAGAGGAGGGAAGCATCCAACAGTTCCTCCCAATCAGTATGTGTGCCATTGGAGTTGGCAATAGTAGGAGTCTGTTCAATAGTAGAAGTGGTGGAACAATCTAGAGTAGGCATACCTTGAGGCATACCCAAGATAAGGGAAGCATCCAACAGTTTCTCCCAATCAGTATGTGTATCATTGGAATCAGTAGTAGTAGGATTTTGTTCAATAGTAGAAGTGGTAGAACAATCTAGAATAGGCATACCTTGAGGCATACCCAAGAGAAGAGAAGCATCCAATAGTTTCTCCCAATCAGTATGTGTGCCATTAGAGGCAGTGACATATTCAGTAGTAGCTGCAGTAGTAGAAATCTGTTCAGTAGAGTGTATAAAATCCTCCTGGTGAGGACCAAGATCATGTTCCTGAAGCACTTGAGAAGGTAGATAAGACTCTTTCTGGTAGTTTGAATCAGAATTTTGAACATTCAAAGATCTTTCATATGTCATATGCTGAATCTGTGTTTCTTCATTATCTGAATCCTTGCATGAGTGAAAGCTGTAGCTAGGTTGGTCAAGCTCATAGCTCTGATAGCCAATACCAAATCTATCTTCAGAGGGTTCCTCATAGGAATGTGGAGATGGAGGGAGAGATGTCAAAGACAAGATAGATTCAATCTGATATTCCCCCATGCCAATATCTTTGATCTTCAAGGTCTTTTCTATTTCTTTGAGCTTAGCATCATAGAACTCAATGGACTCTCTATTGGCAGGAACAAAGCTGTCTGTTGTTTGGGTAAGCATCTTAGCAGAGCAAGTATTTAGGCTAGCACTATTGTTAATGAGGATGCAGGGGATATGCTCGGGACCTTCCATAACTTCAATGTGCCGGGAAGCATTATGCGGGTGGCTCAACAAGTGATCGTCTTCCTCAGAGAATGATAAATAATGAGGCGAGGTCAAATGACCCACCATAGATTGAAACTGGTTGAGATTGAGATCTTTGGGGACGTTTACCTCAGTGAGGGCTTTATCCATAGATAGTTTTGGTTTGGATGTTGAAGGTTCAGGACCTTTGAGCACAATCTTTGCATGAGATCGAGGGATAGCATTCGCACAAGCTGGAGATTTTGTGTAGTTATAAGAGGGAGGTGCAGGGCCTCGCAAGACAAAGGGAGTTTTGGGTTTAGGAGTATCCTCACTCCCTGGAGCAATGATCATGTCACAGTGAGAGATCCAAGGTTTGTTTCTAGCAAATCTGGAAGGCGGTTGAGCTTCTGTTGTAGCCTTCTCAGTGGCTTTGACTGTTTGCATGCTAGAGCTAAGATTAAAGACAGACTTTGAGGGTTTTGGCATGTTAGAGCTGAGATTGAAAACCAACTTTGAAGGTTTTGGCATGTTAGAGCTGAGATTGAAAACCAACTTTGAAGGTTTTGGATCTCCCATCTTGTTGGTAGTATTATGAGAGATCGTGAAAGAGTTGATAGGTTCAAAAGGATCAATAGGTTTAATTTTAGAAAGTGACCCTTCAGAGTCTTGCTGGTCTTCAAACAATGGGTTATAATATTCTTGAAATAATAAGTCAGACTGTATCTGAAACAATGGATTGTAATACTCTTGGAATGATGAAGAATGTGAGGATTCCTCACGAAGTTTAGATTTTGCAATAGATTCGGAATGATCTATGTCTTGATTATGAGGTTTACTTTGATCTTGATCAGCATTTTGAATGGGATAAGTCTTGCCACTTCGAGTCGTGACAGTCATAAACGAAGATGTAACGAGCAAAGATTCGGGATAAAGCTAGACTCTGTCTCAAAGATAATGAAAGGAGACAAATGGCTAGAACAGCCAAGATGCAAGATGAACCTGGTACAAATTGTCAAAAAGAGATGGCTAGAACAGCCGAGATAAGACAATCGCAACACAAGGTACAAGAGCACAATGAGATAAGGTAGACTAATGAGAGACAATATGAGTCAAAGCAAAGATCGATCGATTCCTAACTCAAGACAACTAGTTTCTGACGGTGAACGACAGGAAAATAGAAAAACAAATCATGGACAAAAGGCAGATTAGATTTATGTCATTGATCAAGCACATAAGACAGCAATCAAGGAGTTCAAGCAAACAGTCTTCAAGCAATGGGCAAGGGACAAAGCAACCTTGCGCATGAACAAGAATAGTGACTTAGTATTTCTACTCCCTAAGGACTCTACTTGTGTATGTTCTTGAGAATATTTTAGCAGACACTTAAAACACAACAATATCCTAGCAAGTTGTCTACAAGGATATACATGGCTTTTCTAAAGGGAGTCCTCGATATACGCAAGGTACGTGAGGCCCAAATCCGTAGATGAGAAGAATTTGAAATCACACAGCCGGGGGGAGACGGTAACCCAAATCTCCTCCTTCACTTCTCAAAGGTATAAAGTTCTTTGAGGCTTAGCCAAGAGTGAAATCTAACTCATTCCCAAGAGAGGTGTCTTTGGATTCACCTCCCGATATTTATACTCCGCCGGAACACGGGAGTTAAGGTCGTCCCTTGAAGTGATGAAATCCCCAAGCAGGCCTTCTAGCAAAATGAAAAATAAGTAATTCTCTATCAAAAAGTATTGAAAAGCACTAAAGGTGGTGCATTTAACCCTTCAAGTAAATGTGAGGTGAGTCCAAAAAGTGGTGCATTTAACTCCTCACACAAACTCAAAGTGAGTCCACACCCTAGAAAACAAGTGAGTTCCAAAAAGCACAAAAGGGTTGCCAAGTGGAACAATTAACGCTTCTTTCCTATAGACCCCTCCCCTTTAATGTGGCGCTGGGATTGCAACCACAGGGCGGAAATGAGGGGCCGGCGGATTAGCGAGTCCAATAACCCAAGATAGCAATCTAGATCAATCACAAGTAATCTAAGACTGCTAATCAATACTACTCATAAGTGCAAGAGGGTTTGAATCATGGAATATTTAACTTTCCAAGTAAACATGAAGTGAGTCCACAAAGTGGTGCATTTAACTCTTCATGTAAACTAGGAATGAATCCATGCCCTCAATTACTCAATGAGATGTTTTGATATTTGAAACTAAGAATTACTTAATGTTTAAACACAAGCATTCACTTAAACATAAACTTGTATGAAAGCAAATCTATGTTCCTTTATTTCCCATTAAGAGCATCAATTAAAATGTGTTCTATGAATGCATGTAACACTCAAGCCAAACACATGAGAGGTTAATTTTATGCCCAAACCAAGTGTTATAGAGTTTTAAGAACTCACCTTAGGTCCAAAGATCTACAATCCAGCATTTAGCACACATTCGAAAGTATATAATCAAGACAAATCAATGACAAACCGTAAGATATGTAACATTGCTGTCTTCAAGACAGTCTTTAAAGATTGATTTATTTGACCCATAAAATCATAATATTAAAATTTCTGGAAAGAATGAAGTTTTTAGCTAACACCAAGAACTATCATTTCCCAAAGTTACAAGGTCTTATGATTTCATTTGGTACCTCAACCAATAACCTTTTCAGACTGCAATTTTTCTGTCATAAATCAGATTTAAAATACCAAACCCTGCTTAGGGAATCACATATCTTTCTAAAAAGAATCAAAATTAAACCAAACCAATTTCAAAGTAACTATTAATGAATCTAGTTTTCAAATATGTAAAAAATTTATTTTTCCCATTCATAAATCATTTCCTATGAATAAATCATTTCCTGCAACTCCAATGCAGATTGTTAAAAACCAGTTTTCACTCAAATGCCCATAACTTTCACAAATCTGCATAAAAATAACTCAAACCAAAAGGAAATGAAAGCTGATTCACGTATCTTTTCAATGCATATTATTAGAGATCCTTATTCTTCATAATTTGTCCGTACCAGATGTTTCAATCTGACTATATTCAGAGAATCTCAAATCTGCAAATACCCACTTTCACCAAAATGATCATAACTTATTCATTTCTAAATAAAAATCAATCAAACCAAAAGAATGAGAAAGAAGATTAATCATTATATCCATCCATTACTATATTAAAAGTTTTTCAAGCTGTAAATGGCCGTACAAGGCATGAAACCAACACTAAAGATGAAAAAGCAATCAAGAATGAGGCCAAAAATTGATCTTTTCTGCCCCACGGTGGGCGCCAAAATGTATGTGACTGAATGTGACCTCTAAATCAGGCACAACACAACATGGTCATTATTCACTTGATAGAATTCGGGAGAGAGTATGAAGAACTCAATCCAAATTCCATGGTGAGGCGACCTGTTGCCTCCTATGTGAATGGGGTGTTTGAATACTCTCAGAACGAGAGCCAACAGCGGGAGACCAATTCAACAATGGAGGATTTGAAAGCTATAATGAAGATATGCAAAGCTGAAATTAAACTAGAATGTGATGCAATTAATCTAAGATACTTGAAAGTAAAGATGAAATGCAATTTAATCTAAGAACTTGAAGCAAATATGATATTAAACTAAGAACAAATAAGCAAATTTAGTCTAAAATGTGATGCAAAGATTATACTAATAATGAGATATTAATCTAATAACTGCAATAAAAAGCTTTGAAAACAATAAATCAAATGAGACTAAAAAATGCCTATAGTGTAGATGCTCTAAAAAATTGCTCTCTTGAATGAGAAAAAGAGGTTCATTAAATAGAAGAGCCAAGAGGAGGAGGAAGAGTTTCTTGATTCGAAACTCCTGACCCTTCATATCCCTTTTGGGACAAATAAGCATGAATTACTTTATTAAAAGAATGGAAAATGCCACATGAGGACCTTTCGAATATCTCAAATTATTAATTCAAGAAAAGGTGTCCATTCAAATAACAAGCAATTAATTAATTCCTTTTTATGGGTAATTAGCTAAAGAGGGTGGTTTGATTTAATTTAATTTAAAGCACATAGGACTTTACAATTAAATTAATGTATCATAGAGATAATTTAGCTAATAAAGTCAAAGAGACTTAGGAATTAATTTTAGTGTTTGATTATTACAATTTATGGTCTTTGCAATTGACATCAAGTCAAATTAAGTCAGATATGAGGGAGAAAATTGCCTAGGGAACTAGGACTTTGGTGATGTAAAATCGAGATAATGCACCAAAATTGATGAAATTAAATAGGTGCCAATTTTGGGGTATTACACAAAGGTCCAAGAGAGAGCGTATGTGTGTGTGTGTGTGAGAGAGAGAGAGAGAGAGGGGGAGAAAGAGGGTAAGAAGGGGAAATATAAAGGGTAGGAAGGTGGGATAGAGCATATGTGTGTGTGTGTGAGAGAGAGAGAGAGAGGGGGGGAAAGAGGGTAAGAAGGGGAAATATAGAGGGTAGGAAGGTGGAATTGAGCGTGTGTGTGTGTTTGTGTGTGTGAGAGAGAGAGAGAGAGAGGGTAAGAAGGGGAAATATAGAGGGTAGGAAGGTGGGATAGAGCATATGTGTGTGTGTAAGAGAGAGAGAGAGAACGAGTGAGAGAAGGGGAAGGGGAGAGACTTAGAGAGAGAGATAGAGAGAGAGAGAGAGAGAGGGAGGGGGAAGGGGAGAGAGTTAGAGAGAGAGAGAGAGAGTAGGAGAGAGAGTGACTCTCTCCCCTTCCCCTTCTCTTGCTTGCTCTCTCTCCTAGTTAGTCTCTCTCTCTCTCTCTCTCATAAACACACACACACACACATGCTCTCTACCACCTTCCTACCCTCTTTCCCCCCTCTCTCTCACACACATATGCTCTCTCTCTCTCTCTCTCTCTCTGTTGCCCTCCCTCTCCCCTTGTCACCCCCTCTCTCCCTTTACCACTTTTATAGGGTTTACATAGCGCGTGTGGGCTATAGTGCGCACATGCTATGATTTAAATTTAAAACATAGCGCTAGCACATTGCGTGCGCGCTATGGTTTGAATTTCTCAACCCTAAGGCTTGGGCAACCCAAGCCATAGCGTGTGTGTGCTATAGTGTGCATGTGGTTTAGTGTGTACGCACTATGGTCATTGGGGGGCCAAAAAGGAATGTGGCATCTTTTTGGTCCCCCATCTTTGTGCATATACCCATTATACTATTATATAATAGAGAAATAAATTTAATAATAATATAATAGTAATTTCTATAATATAATACTAAAATAATTATATAATACTAATGCTATTATCATTTAATATTAATATTTAAAAAAATTAAATTTATAATCTGTAAATTTAAAATTTAAAATTATAAAATTGAAAAAAAACTAAAATCCTAAAATTGAAAAAAGCATTCAAATTAAAATGTTGAAATTAGGCAGGAGATATCGCATATCCAATATTATCGGATATATGATTTTATCGAACGTGCGATATTATTTCAAATATCTAATTAGGCTTGGTATTTGCCTTGGATTTTCACTTTGCAATGCCAAATGTGGATGGTCAATCCAAAAGACGTGTTCACTATATTTCCTCTAATCTCCATACTTTGACCATGTAGCTGACGACCTTTTTTTACCCGAAATTGATGAAACAAAAAGGGTTTCTTAAAGACATTATCAGCTTTCCATCAGTATAATTGTTGTCAAATTTAGAGTTCAAAAAGTAATTATTACTTATTTTCTAATTAAGTTATCACTAAAGTCCTAATTGACAGATTAATCCTAATTGACAGACTAATTGAAAAACAACTATAAATTTCAAACAGTTTAACCTTTTTGAAATCTGAAACATGCGTCACATTCTATGTTTCACCTACTATAAGAAATTTTTTTAAAATTTTTTGTAAAATTTATAATTAATTAAGGTGGTCAGACACAAGAGTTTTTTTATTTTGAATAAGTTGTAGCAAAAAATTCAAAATTAATAATATATTTGAGAAACTAATAAACACAAAAATGTGTGTCACATTCGAGCATGAGTCTACTACTTATATCTAAAATCTTGTGAAAATATATCATCATTTAATTGTGATTAAGGTGGTCAGGCATACACGTAATTTTTATCTTTTTCCTAAAATTTTTGTACTATTGTATTGAAATCTAAAATTTTAAACAATTAGATTTATTTTTTTCATACAAGGGCTAGTAGTTTAGAAACTACATTCAATTTTCTACAGATTTTGTTCTTACAACTTTTTCACATAAGGTTGATACGATGTTCAAATTTTTACATCAAGTTGACTAACCCTGATTTTTTGATTTTTCATTACCACTTAAGGCCATAGCTTGGTATACCATGATCCTGCAAATACCTAGGTGTCCACCTCAAGAAACTTTCTCTTACCTCACTCATCCCTAATCTATCTCTACCTAGAGAATGATTCATTGATCTACTTCTAGATTGATACATTACCACCACCATCCATTGGAGTTAGCCAACATCCTCTAAACTTGATTGAATGTCTCTACCTATATCATTTTATAATCCTCAAAGGATATAACGACCATAGAGGGGTGGTTGTAATTACTTGCATTAATGGTTTATCCAAATTACACTACAATCTTTATAAATGAGTGGCTTCCAATATGAACCATATGTGTGTGTGTGTGTGTGTGTGTGTGTGTGTGTGTGTGTGTTGAAAATTGCAATTGAAGCAATTGTTGTGTTGTCATTGATGTCAAAACCTTAACTGGTAAGACTGATGCTACTTAGGAAAGTAGTATATCTATTTGAGTGTTGCTAAGGGGATAGGCAAGGTTGGTAACAATAGCATCTAAGGAAAGGTTGAGTTATCTTGATACTACAAATTGTATTTGACTATGTTGTACAATGATGAGATAACGTATTGTTTATCTTAGTAAGATTGAAGACTAAACTGGTAGGCTTGACCAAGAAAAATTGGAGAAATCATGTTCAAGCCGAGTAATGTTAGTGTCGACCAAGTCAGTATATGTTGAGAAAAATTCTAGTGTTGACCAAACATCAGTTAATTGCCAAGAAAGATAGTATAAGCCGAGGAAACATCTTTAGTAATGACTGAGCTTTCTACATGAAGACTGAGTAATTGATCACAGTATTGACCGAGCATTAGTATTTTTATATTTGAAGAGAATTCAAATTTGGATCCAACATTGTTGAGTTTTTGGATTATGTAAAACGTGTTGACTTTATTTATTGATTGTTTGAAAGCATTGAATGCACTGAAAAACATTTTATTGTAAATCTTTAAGAGATTTGAGATGTTTCTAGAAAAGGAGCCAAAGAACATAAAGCGGGTAGATTCAATGAATCTAACGTAACCCTAAGATCTACGAAGGAGATTGAGTGGCAAAAGATGAGTTAACCTAATTGAGGAAGTATTAAGGGAACCTAAGCATTAGGTATTTGTGTGCATGGGTGAAAAGAGGATGTTGGAAGATTAGTAGATGTTATTAACTATATAAGCATAAAAGGATGAAGGAGAAGTGTGGTGATTTCTTGAAGAAAAGTTCTGAGCAGATCAGAGATGGAGATGGAAAAGTTTCAAAGTCAGTAAACTAGCATTTATGTACAGAATTAGATTTGATATTTGCAAAGTGAGTTGTATATTTTTTAGATTAGTACTGCTGCTACTTTCTAACCATTGTAACAGTCAAAATCCTTTTAACAGAGGTTGACCTAACAATCATATGTTTAAATCCTTTGAACAAGGTTGCATTCTAATGGAATGTATGTAAGTCCTATAACAAGGCTCACTTCTAACAGAGTGATTGAAATCCTTTAACCAGGTCAAACCTAACAGTGTGTATTGTAACCTTTGACAAGGTTGTCTTTTAACCGAGCTCACTTCAGAAGAGTGAAAATAATAGTAGCATGTTACAACGTCATTTTTCCTAGATTGGGTTTCCACTATAAATCCTAGTGTCAATGCTTGTGTGAATGTTTTGGTTTGAACATTTCTTTGTTTTACAAGTTAGATACAATTGGGTAGTGGACTACAATGTTATATGTTTCTATTATAGAATCAGTGATGACCAAGTTGGTTTTGGTTGTTAGATCTGATTTAAAGAAAAGTTTATGAAATTTATTTTATACATCTGGACCTGAGACAAACTGATTCACCCCCCCTCTTTGTTGTTCTAAATCATATTAACAATTGGTATCAGAGCTGTGTTGCTTATTATTGGTCTTTACAGAGATCAAGTTTAAATGGATTTGAAGCAAATGATCAAGATGTATAAGAAGGAGGTACTGAAGCTGAATAAGGAAAACTTCCCTGCATGGCAAAGCTTGATGAAGCTGCATCTGGCTGGTATTTGTGATTCTATAAAGTACTACATTGAGAATGACTATGTCTCACCTATCGCACCTTTGACTGCCGAAGAAATGAGAGCTAAGCAAGAACATAATCAGGCAATGCTAGAAATTGCATCTGCCCTAAGCTATCCAGAATTTGAGGACATTAAGGATTGCACAAGTGCTAAGGACATGTGGGACACTCTTGCAAAGATCTATGGTGGTGACATAAATGTACTGAAAGCTAAGGCCGAGAGTCTCATAGGTAAGTTTGATGAAATGAGAATGGAAGAAGGTGAGAACATTGCACAATATTGTGGTAGAATAAAAGAAGTTGTGAATGCTATTAGAGGAGCAAGTGGGACTATTGATGATAAAACTATATTGGAAAAGTACTAAGAACTCTGCATCCTATATATGCTATTAAGATCTTAGCTATTCAAGAATCTAGATGTAACTCTGCAAATGTGCTTACTTTGGAAAGTTTGGTTGGCAAGCTGATTGCTTTTGAACTTTCTAACTATGATAACGTCACTGTTGGTAGTATTGGTAATGTTGAATCTGCTTTTAAGTCATAATTAGATCTGGACAAGCCAAAGAAAGAAAAAGAAAGATGCATCAATGAAAGTGAAAGTGACAGTGACACTTCTGATGAAGAACTCGAAGATCTAGAAGCTCTTATGGCTAGAAGACTGAGAAGGGGAAAAGGAAAATATAAAGGTAAACTCCCTATTGTATGTTTTGCATGTACTAAAGTTGGTCATATAGCTGCTAGATGTCCTGACAGTAATGATAAAGATGAAGAAAGAAAAATAAAACACAAAGACAAAAGAGATGACAGAAGCTATCGAAGGTACAAAGACTACAAAGGAAAAGGTAAGAAATCTTGTTACATTGTTGAAGAAGAAATTGACACTGATAGTGATGATTTTGAAATTGAGGTAGTCTATGTTGCAATGAAAAATGAATCCGATGAGGATGAGAAAACTGCATTGATCTCCTATATGAACAAGAATGACAAATGGATTATTGACAGTGGTTGTTCACATCACATGACTAGGGACAAGAGTAAGTTTGAGACCTTACATCATTATAGAGGTAAAAGTGTAAAATTTGGTAATGATGCACCATGTCTTGTTAGAGGAAAAGGTTTGATTAAACTAATTGATAAGATCTCTTGTGAAAATGCATATTGGGTTGAAGGTCTAAATTATAATTTGATAAGTGTTGCACAACTCAATAGCACTGGTTATTAAGTGGAATTTCATCAAAAGAAAGCTAAAATATTTGATGCTACTAGTGAACTGATTGGAAGTGGAGAACAGACTAGAGGCAATTTGTTCTATCTTGACCTATCTGAAGAAGCATGTATGGTTGCACAACTCGATGACATTTGGTTATGGCATAAGAGGCTATGTCATGTTAACTTTGATAATCTGGTAGAAATAAGTAAGAAGAAGAAAGTAAGAGGTCTACCTAGATTGAAGAAACCTGAGAATGTGATGTGCAAGGAATGTCAGTTAGGAAAAATGACAAAGTCAAGTTTTAAGAGCAAATCCTTCACTTCTAAAAACATTTTAGATTTGGTTCATACCGACCTTTGTGGACTTATGGGTGTACAAAGTTAATGTGGTGCTAAATATTTTATCTTGTTTGTTGATGATCATACTAGGATGATACATGTAATGTTTCTAAAAGAAAAATCTAATGCTTTTCAATTCTTTAAGTGGTATTTGGCTAAGGTTGAGAAGGAGAAGGGTAGGAACCTGAAATGTCTTAGATCTGACTGAGGTAGAGAATTTACATCAAATGAATTCAATCTATTTTGCAATGAAAGAGGGATCAAAAGATAGATGTTTGCACCTAGAGCACCTCCATAGAATGGTATAGCAGAGAGAAGAAACAAATCTATCTTAGATTGTGCAAGGACATTGTTGATTGAAAAGAATTTGGCACATAAATATTGGAAAGAAGCTATAAGTACAGTTGTCTACACTCTTAACCGGGTACAGATCAAGAAAGGTACAAATCTGACACCCTATGAATTATGGCATGGGCATGCACCGAGTGTTAAATACTTTAGAATCTTTGGAAGAAAGTGCTACATATTAAAAGACAATAGAAATGGAAAGTTTGATGCTAAAAGTGATGAAGGCATATTCCTAGGGTATTCCACAAAAAGTAAAGCTTATAAGTGTTTGAACTCTAACACTAACAAAATTGTGGAAAGTGTGAATGTCAAAGTTGATGAGTATGCAGAAAGAAATGAAGTTGACAACAAAAGAGAACCAGAAGATTATAGATCTTTCATGTATATTGAAGAAGAAGAAGAGGCAAGTAACATACTTGCACCTGATGCTGAGTCTTGGGTAAGCAATGTCGAGCGACAAGAAGATGTTGTCGAGCATCAGGAAAATAGTGCCAAAAAAGAACAAGAACATGCCGAGCAACAAGATAATGCTATCGAGTATCAGGAAGAGGTTGTTGAGCATTCAGAAGCTGACTTTGAAAATCTTGTTGAGGAACCTGATGAAATAGAGGAGAGAAGAGCTGGACCTATTTTGGAAAAATATGTAAGAAGACATCACAAGCCTGAACAGATAATTGGAGACAAACATACTGAAATTCTAACCAGAAGTAAGACAAAGGATCCAACATGTTTACTATGTGAATTTGAACCTAAGTCAACTAGAGAGGCATTAGAAAATGAAGATTGGATACAAGAAATGAATGAAGAAATAGACCAAATAGAGAAAAATGATACTTGGACTCTGGTGCCGAGACCTGAAAACAAAAATGTTATAGGAACAAAGTGGGTGTTTTGGAATAAGTTGAATGAAAAAGGTGAAATAACTAGGAACAAAGCTAGGCTGGTATGCAAAGGCTACACACAAGAAGAAGGAATAGATTATGGGGAGACATTTTCCCCTGTAGCTAGATTGGAAGGAGTAAGAACTCTACTTGTATATGCTGCTTATAAAGATTTCAAGGTTTATCAAATGGATGTCAAGTCTAGATTCTTAAATGGTATACTAGAAGAAGAAGTTTATATAGATCGGCCAGAAGGTTTTATTGATCCAAACAGAAGACACATGGTATGAAAACTGAACAAAGCACTATATGGATTAAAACAAGCTCCCAGAGCATGGTATGAGAGATTGCATAACTACTTGATACAGATTGGATTTTCAAGAACAAATGACACAAGCAATCTGTACATGAAAGATGAAGAAGGTAAAGGTATCCTGTTGGCAAAAAATTTTGTGGATGATATTATTTTTGGTGGACAAGATGTTTTGTGTAAAAGATTTTCAAATGAAATGAAAACTAAATTTGAAAGGAGCATAGTTGGTGAGATCAAATTCTTTGTTGGTTTACAAGTATATCAGATGAAGAAAGGAATTTTCATTACACAGTCTAAGTATGTTAATGAAATACTGAAAACTTTTGGGATGGAAGATTCTAGACCAGTGAGTACTCCTATGGTTACTGGACAAAAGTTATCTAAGAATGATGATGTTGCAAAAGTGAACCAAACTTTGTATAGATCCATGATTGGAAAATTGCAGTATGTTGTAAATAGTAGACCGGATATTGCACTAGCTGTTGGGATTGTGGCAAGATTCTCTACCAATCCTAAGGAAACACACATGATGGCTATGAAAAAAATTATGAGATACTTGAAAGGGACTGCTAACTATGGGCTATATTACAAGAAGGATGAAAGATTTGAACTAAGAGTATATAAAGATGCTAATTGGGCAAGAAATGTAGATGACAGAAAGAGTACTAGTGGTGGAGCTTTCTTTTTTGGACATAGATTAGTCTCTTGGATGAGCAAGAAACAAAATTGCATTTCCCAATCTACTACTAAAGCCGAGTATGTTGCTGTTGCAGTAAACTGTTCAAATTTGGTATGGATAAAACAATTGTTGGTAGACATGAAAGAAGAAATCATTGAACCCGTTGTTATTTTCTGTGACAACACAAGTGCTATCAACATTTCTAAGAATCCAGTGATGCATACTAAGATCAAGCACATAGAAATCAAGTATCACTACTTGAGAGAATTGGTACAAGATAAAGAAGTCCAAATGGAATATGTGAATACAAAGGAATAATTAGCAAACATATTCACTAAAGCTTTAACTAAAGAAGCACATGAGTATTTGAGAAGTCAACAAGGGGTCCTTCCCCTAACTGAGGCTACCTAGTTAAGCTAGAAGCACTGCATCAAATATGCTACAACAAAATATTTGATAGATTGATGTAGAAGATTATCACACTTTAGGATTGGCCTAAAGTTGTGAAGAAGAGAAAAGACAAGGAATCGGTCATAAGCAAGGTGATAGAGGGAGAAACATTGAGCTGCGCAGACAATATCTACATCTGATGGATGTATGTTTTAGTTGCTACTTTGACATTTTTGTCAAAGAGGGAGATGAACTGAGATGATATAATAACACACGACACTAAAAAGAAAAGTAAGGAGATGATGAAATGAAATGAAGGATCAGGATAGAGAGAGATATGAATATTTTTTATGGTCATAGAAGTGAGGTTAATAGATTCTGAATTAGAATGAAGCTAAGGATATTACAAATTTTTTTTTTTGATGGACAGATAAGTTTTTGGATTGGTTGGTAATCCATGTGTTATTCAGGTGATATCATATGGTGTTGCCATCAATGCCAAAGAGGGAGATTGTTGGAAACTGCAATTGAAGCAATTGTTGTGTTGTCATTGATGTTAAAACCTTAACTGGTAAGACTGTTTCTACTTAAGAAAGTACTATATCTATTTGAGTGTTGCCAAGGGGATAGGCAAGGTTGGTAACAATAGCACTTAAGAAAAGGTTGAGTTCTCTTGATACTACAAAGTGTACTTGACTATGTTGTACAATGATGAGATAACATATTGTTTATCTTAGTAAGATTGAAGACTAAACTGGTAGGCTTGACCGAGAAAAATTAGAGAAATCATGTTCAAGCCAAGTAATGTTAGTGTCGACCGAGTCAGTATATGCCGAGAAAAATTCTAGTGTCGACTGAACATCAATTAATTGCCAAGAAAGACAGTATAAGCCGAGGAAACATCTTTAGTAATGACTGAGCTTTCTACATGAAGACCGAATAGTTGATCACAGTATTGACTGAGCATCAGTATTTTTATATTTGAAGAGAATTTAGATTTGGAGCCGACATTGTTGATTTCTTGGATTATGTAAAATGTGTTGACTTTATTTATTGATTGTTTGAAAGCATTGAATGCACTAAAAAATGTTTTATTATAAATCTTTAAGAGATTTGAGATGTTTCTAGAAAAGGAGCCAAAGAACATAAATTAGGTAGATTCAATGAATCTGACCTAACCCTAAGATCTACGAAGGAGATTGAGCGGCAAAAGATGAGTTACCCTAATTGGGGAAGTATTAAGGGAACCTAAGCATTAGGTATGTGTGTGCATGGGTGGAAAGAGGATGCTGGAAGATCAGTAGATGTTATTGACTGTATAAGCAGAAAAGGCTGAAGGAGAAGTGTGGTGATTGCTTGAAGAAAAGTTTTGAGCAGATCAAAGATGGAGATGACAAAGTTTCAAAGTCAGTAAACCAGCATTTGTGTACAGAATTGTAAGAGTCAAAATTATTTTAACAAAGGTTGACCTAACAATCATATGTTTAAATCCTTTGAACAAGGTTGCATTCTAATGGAATGTATGTAAGTCCTATAACAAGGCTCACTTCTAACAGAGTGATTGAAATCCTTTAACTGGGTCACACCTAACAGTGTGTATTGTAACCTTTGATAGGGTTGGCTTTTAACTGAGCTTACTTCAGACGAGTGAAAATAATAGTAGCATGTTACAAAGTGGTTTTTCCCAGATTAGGTTTCCACTATAAATCCTAGTGTCAATGCTTGTGTGAATGTTTTGGTTTGAACATTTTTGTGTTTTACAAGTTAGATACAGCTAGGTAGTGGACTGCAATGTTATATGTTTCTATTATAGAATCAGTGATGACCGAATTCATTTTGGTTGTTAGATCTGATTTAAAGAAAAGTTTATGAAGTTTATTTTATACATCTGGACCTAAGAACAACTGATTTACAAATCATATTAACACTATATATATATATATATATATATATATATATATATATATATATATATATATATATATATATATATATATATATATATATATATATATATATATATATATATATATATATATATATATATATCCTCAAGGTAGGTCTCCTCTACTTTATGTTTACGTATCTAACAAGATAATTTTCACCTCTCTCTAGTATCTTACTCCCTTATGCCATTGTATGACTATCATGATAATAGGTATTATGTATTCTATATTTGCATGGCTAAATGGACCAAGCACTTGATTAAATTACACATTCACATTTCACTTTACATGATCTTCTTGGACCATGGTAGATCTTAGATTAGGCATCTCATGGTATTAGAGATCAACAATAGATAGCTCATTACTATGCCAACAAAACCCATAGTAAATACATGGTTATCTTTGTGTATTACAAATACATTTCTTTGAAATCTAAATTTAAAAAATATTAAACATAATGTTAGCATAAATACTAATTATATTGCATACTTGGAACCTCACTTTATCATATCTAATCTTTTAGGACTAATTACAATGGTACTATACTAATGAGGCCTACTTTCCCTAAATTCTTGTCACTATTTGTGCACTAGTTATTGATCCAAGTGTTGTCTATGAGACACAATAAGAATTTTAGAATTATAATGGTATAGATTGGACTCTATTGTAGTGTTCTTTAAATTCAGACATCACACCAACATTATCTAGATCTATACTTTAAATATTGCCTCATCTTTCAATGCCTTTTTGTATCATGAGTAGTGGCTTGCAAGAGCCCATATATCATGAGCATGAATAGTCTAGTTAGCACTTTTTTCAGCTAGATGATTCTTATAGGGTTGAAGCATTGAGGCTTCTCATCAGGTATCCCATGCCAATGCTACTCTAACTCAAACACAATTAACCATAATGTTTCCCTCAAAATAAATCTCACTTAACTTGCTATCGCATTTGTGAAATCTTCAACAATTGTCATGTCTGATGAAATATTCATTATTTATAAAGTTACTTAGCTCATTCATTATTGAGTAGCTGATGTTTTCATAGCACTACATTATGTGATGTTTATCAAAATTCTACTACACAATTTTATGTAAAACTCATTGGCCCATATTTTGGGAGAACTGGCTCACAAGAACCCATCTCTCCCAAGCATGAATGCTTCTTAGCACTCATTGTATATCTAGGTAAAACAATGATACTTATTGAAAGATTATCTATCCAAATTTTACTCCAACACAAATATTCTTATCCATATAATTTCCATATAATCAAACCCACTGAACTTTCTACCCAATTTACAAAACCTTCAATAGATATTATACACAGATTATAAACTATTTTTATAAAACTATTTAACTTATTTATCGTTAAATAAAAATATTTTTAAAAATATATCAAAACATCACATAAATTAACACTCAAAAAACACCACTCACTTAATACCAAAATAATATTGATAAATATATCATAATAAAACTAATTTGTAATGCCTATCCATGCTATGTGAAGTCTTCATATCTATTAATATTAATGTTGTAAAATGTGGAGGTGCTGCTATGAAACATTATGTTGCTCTGAGAGCCAATCTGGGAGTAGATTACGGTCATATCTAATAATAAACTCATCCATGGTTGAGGTATGAGAAGCAACAAATAACAACCATTTATCTCTGGTCATTAGAAATAATATTGTGATGGCGGATGACTGGTTACAACCATTTATTTGCAACATAATCCTTTCAATCAGTCAATTTCAAAGTTGATATTTGCTGACATAAAGATATAACTCGGCAAAGCACATGGCTAAGCTAGCACAAGTTGATATTTGCTGGCTTACAAACGCATCTTTCACTCTCATCTAATTTTAAGGGCATAGATAAATTGTACAGGTTATTTATAAATAAACTTTTAAACTTTTGTAGCATGATAATTTTACTCTACTGAATACAATGATAATCATTTTCTGTGCTATACAATTTGTTGATATATGCTTATTTAGATTCTTATTTTTAGTCAAGGGATTAGAACTTAGTATTCTTATTTTTAGCAGAGGAATAAGTTTTGTAAGTGTCTTAATAATTAAATTTATTGAATTTGTTTTGAACCATTAAAAGCTTGAATCAATCAATATTTAAATTTATGGTGTATAATTTGATTCTATTATATGTATAGAAATTAATCAAATACTTTCTATTCTACAGATTCTTTAAAGTTGAAGACAAATTTCACCTTTGAAATGTTTCTTTCAGAGTGAGCCATTTGCGGATGGATAGATTTGTCTTTCATATCACAAGAAACAGATATAACTTTATTGATAAATCACTTTCTGTGCTATACAACTTGTTAGAGTGGTCGGTTTTAAATTGAAGTATATGTGAGTGGCTGTCAAAACTTATGGATCTGCCTTCCACACCACAAGAAGCAGATTTTTGTAAGGTTTTCTTGGGTTTTTCTTTTTCCGAAAGAAAAGCTTGCATGAGATAGGACAATTATGCTCCGTGATATGAGGCAAATTCATGTCGATGATGGAAAAAGCAATTTTTTAAAATCTCAAAATTACTAAACTAGTACAGCATTATAGTCATATTCAGAGAGTTGTCCAATATAGCTGGTCAAGTTATGGAAAAGTACCCTTCCTAGCTTTCATATTTTAGAGATATACATAGTTCCTAAATAGATTGGTGATAGATTGATCTTACCATGTTCACCTTGTAAATGACTAACTACAGTACAAGGCTTTAAATGGTTAAAACAAAATGTCACATTTGAGAATGTGAAAACTTGATTTTGAATTTGTTTTTTTTATTTTATAAATAGGTGTTTATATAATCATTTATAAAATAGTCGTATACATGTTCACAAAAAACGTGAGTACAAACAGTCATATCCATAATGTCTATATGAGACAAC
This sequence comes from Chamaecyparis obtusa, assembly GCA_027943335.1. Classification (NCBI taxonomy): domain Eukaryota; kingdom Viridiplantae; phylum Streptophyta; class Pinopsida; order Cupressales; family Cupressaceae; genus Chamaecyparis; species Chamaecyparis obtusa. Next base: position 323,212 of record BSBK01005257.1, read on the forward strand.
ATCCCAAAACATAAAAATATAAGTAAATCAACTAAGTGGCGAGAGAAGTGGCAATGGAGGTGGGTGAAAATAGTCATACCCATAAAGCCTATAGGGGACAAAAGTCTGAAACATAAAAATATAAATAAATCTACGTAGTAGTGAGAGATGTGGGAATGAAGGTCACTAAAAATAGTTATACCCATAAAGTCCATATGAGACAATATCCCACAGCATAAAAATATAAACAAATCCACTAATCGATGAAAGAAGTGGGACTAGAGGTGGGTGAACATAGTCATACCCCTAAAGGCTATAAGAGACAACAACCCAAAGCATAAAATATAAACTATTTACTATGTGGTGAAAGAAGTGGGAATGGAGGGAGGAGGATGATCTGGGTCATCCAATCTACCCCACATATAAATGGAGTTTAGAGTATCCATAACCCACTTAAGTATATAATTAGTGGAGATGTTCATGTAAAAATTGGCAAAATAAGATAATTTGGTATTGTCTTTATTAACTTATCTATTATTTACCTTATGTCAAATTTATTGATAATTAATTTCACAAGTTACAAATGATCTCTTTCAAAAATAGACTAAATTTGGGTCTAGTTGTTTTTACTCTAACTGAATATTACAAGCTAACATGAACACCTTCATGTACGCATTGGGGAACATAAATAAAATCTAGCAATATCAACACCTTCATGTACACATTGGAGAACACAAAAAAGAATCTAGCAATATCAAAATTGCATCAATATTCTAAGACATAATACAAAGTTACTTGTTATTCTTATTCTTGCTCAAAATTTGTTGTCTTGGCATCCTTACCAATATTTGACACAAAAAAGTTGAAACTAATTGTCATGTGGAAACTCAAAAGCACTAAAGTTAATCATTTATTAGAGGATTAAGTTGACGCAAGGCAGGGAGCAAGAGGGGCCAAGGTATGGCAAACCCTAATGATCCAAGACTGCAACACACATGCGCGGAAGCAACAACAACAACAAAGTGAGAGAGAGAATGCCAAATCTTTAATTAACTTTCATCAATAGGAATCATACATGCCGAGCTGTAAGGCCTTCCCGGTTATGGCTTGATATTACAATGAAACTCAGAAGTCCTCAAACATGTGAGGGTCTGTTACAATCTCAATTTTAATGTCTACTATCTTCTAACTTCTCCCCACTACTAAACTACTACCAAACATCTACATTTATACAAGAAGCTACCAAGCTGAGTCAGCCTTCAGATCCATAATTAACGGAAGTAATAGTCAAATCTGGGACCACACGCTTCCCAATGATAGATTCCAACATTAATTCCATGATCCAATATAAATGCACAAGTCGGCCACAATAGGAGACAAAACTAGACCCATCGGTAAGCAAGATAACCGAGCAGTAGACAGGCAACGCCGAGCGCCAGTGAATTAACCGACTGCCTAGGAGATAACCGACGACACTCGGTAACCAAAGGAAACCGACCAACTACTGACCAACTTGGTTAAAGTAGGAACTGAGAAACACAAACAAACTCCAAAATATTTTTGGTGACACAAGATTGCCAAGGACCTGAGATGCTCCTGCATCAGACACCTGGGGTTGTTTAGAAATGATTCTCAGAATCATTTGGTATGCCTGGTCTGAGCTGTATTCAACTTAGACTGTGAAATCCATGAACTGTCTTCCATCAATCTATTCTTCCATTTTACTAGATATTCCATATATCGTCTTCCTCTTGTGCTCTTGCCAACTCTTTCCTTCAAAATCTGTTCAACTTCATCGTTCTACTTCTTAGGATATTCTGTTGGTGTTGTCATTTCTTCATCAGGTTCATGATACTCATGTAAATCAGCAATGTTGAAAATTGGTGATATGTCCATGTCATCAGGTAACTCAATCTCATATGCATTTCCACTGTCAAATTTCTTCAGAATCTTGCAAGGTCCAAACTTCTTCATCTTCAACTTTCCATATGTGCTAATAGGAAACCGACCTTTCTTCAGATGAACCATCACTTCATTACCAACATCAAAAGTCTTATGTCTTCTTGATCTATCAACTCTGTCTTTGTATTTTTTATTACTATCTTCCAGCTTTAGCTTCACATCTTCATGCAATGTCTTCATGTATTCAGCAAATTTCACTCCTTCAGCACTTCTTTTATTCTCATCATCAATATCTCTTAAATCAGATATTCCTCTTAGTTGTGTGCCATTCACAATCTCAAATGGTGTCTTTCCAGTACTCTTATTCACCGAATTATTATATGCAAACTCTGCTTGTGCCAACATAGAATCCCAATTACTTGGTGTGTCTCCAACTAAACATCTCAAAAGATTTCCCAAACTTTTGTTCACAACTTCAGTCTATCCATTGGTTTGTGGGTGAAATGTAGAACTATATTTCAACTCAGTGCCAAATTTCTTCCAAAGTGTTTTCCAAAAGTATCCAACAAATTTACTATCTCAGTCAGAGATAATACTCCTCAGTAACCCATGTAATTTGACAATTTCCTTAAAGAAAAGATCTGCTACATGGTATAAAATGTGCCACCTTAGAAAATCTATCCACAACAACAAATATTGAATCATTACCTCTTACTGTCTTTGGTAAGCCAAGAACAAAATCCATACTGATGTCAATCCAAGGTTTCTTAGGTATAGCAATCAGTGTATACAATCCATTATTCTGACTTACTCCTTTTGCAACTTGACAAATACCACAACTTTTCACAAATTTTTGAACATCTCTATACAACTGCGGCCAAAAGTACTTCTCCTTAAGAAAATTCCATGTTTTATCAATGCCAAAATGTCTAGCCAAACCACTACTATGTTTCTCCTTTATCAAATTAGTTCTCATTACTCCTCTTGGTATACACAACTGAATACCTTTGAACAACATACCTTCCTGAATAAAATATTCATTCCATTTAGTATCATGTTGATCTTGTATAGGTGCTCTGCACTTTCTCCATGGCTCAGAAAAATCAGGGTCATTTTCATACAAACCTTTCATCTCATCAAAACCAAGAACTTGAATTTTCATCTCGGTCATCAAAGATCTTCTTCTACTCAATGCATCAGCAACTCGGTTAGTGACTCCACTCTTATGCTTTATCACAAATGTGTAACTCTGCAAATACTCAACCCATTTCATATGTCTCTGATTCAACTTATTCTGACTACCCAAATATTGTAAAGCCTTATGATCAGTATACAATACAAATTCACTCGGTATCAAATAATGTCTCCATTTCTTCAGTGCTTGAACAATAGCATAGAACTCTTGAACACACACAGAATATTTCCTTCTAGCATCATTCAACTTTTCACTAAAGAAAGCAATAGGTTTACCTTCTTGACTCAACACAGCTCCAATTGCACTTCCACTTGCATCACATTCTACTTGAAATACTTTACTGAAATTAGGTAATGCCAAAACAGGTAATTCAACAACCTTCTGCTTTAGATTCTCAAAACTTTTATCAGCTCCATGTGTCCACTTGAATTCTCTTTTGTCTCCTCTCATAGTCTCAGTCATAGCATTACAAATTGAACTAAAATTCCTTATGAACTTTCGGTAAAAACTTGCCAAACCATGAAATGATCTTACCTTAGTAGCATTCACATGTGTAGGCCAATTTAGAATAGCTTCAACCTTTTTAGGATCCATTTTCAAACCATTAGCTGAAATAACAAATCCCAAATACACAATCTCTTCTTTCATGAATGAACACTTTTTCAAGTTTATCAGCAATTTTTCTTTTTTCAATCTCTGTAAAACTTGTCTTACATGCAACAAATGTTCTTCTCTGGTCTTACTAAATATCAGAATATCATCAAGATATACAATCACAAACTTACCCAAGAATTTCTTCAAAACTTCATTCATCAACCTCATAAAAGTACTCGGTGCATTATTTAAACCAAAAGGCATAACCAACTACTCATGCAAACCTTCCTTTGTCTTGAAAGCAGTCTTCCATTCATCACCTTCTTTGATTTTGATATGATGATACCCACTTTTCAAGTCAATCTTTGTGAAATACTTTGCTCCAGTCAAACTGTCCATTATATCATCCATCCTCGGTATAGGAAACTTATACTTCACTATTATCTTATTGATTGCTCTGGAATCAATACACATTCTCCATTCCCCATTCTTCTTCGGTGCTAATACAACAGGTACTGCACAAGGAGTCAATCTTTCTCTGATCAAACCTTTCTCCAGCAACTCTTGAATCTGTCGGTTCAATTCCTGATTCTCGGTAGGTGTCAACCGATGAGGTGCCTTATTCGATAAACTAGCTCCAGGGATTAGATCCATACAATGATTAATACTTCTTTTCATTGGCAAACCATCAAGTACATTATTAGAAATGATATCATTGTACTCGGTGAGTAACTTATCAATCTCCTCAGGAACATTGTCTCCTATTTTCTTACTCAGTTTATTAGGAATCATAGAAAAATATACATCATCCCTCTTCAAAGAGTTAACAAACTTCCTTCCTTCCATCAAGCAAACTTTCACAGATGTGCAAACATTACTAACAGGTTCTTCCATCAATGGTAACAAGATTTGTTTCTTTCCATCAGCCACAATAGTATACTTATGCAATCTCCCATCATATATAGCATGTCTATCATATTGCCAAGGTATACCCAACAAAATATGACAACAATCCATAGGCATGATATCACACAACACCTTATCATAATACTATCCAATCTTCAAATTTATATAACATTGTTCACTTACTAGGAGTGTATGCTCATCCTTGATCCATGAAATCTGATAGGGCTTCGGATGTACTAACCTTTTCAACTACAAATTTTTGACCATCTCTTCAGATGTCAGGTTCTCTGAGCTACCACTGTCAATGATTACCTTCCAAACTTTGTCAGAAACTCTACATCTGGTTTTGAACAAACTTTTCCTTACCGGATCTTCCTTCTTACTTTCATTCCACAATGCTCTCCTCACCATCAGGTTATTCTCCCTTTCAGGTTCATTTAGTGGTTCTTCTTGCACTACAACATTCCTATTGCTACTAACCTTCTTACTTGCTTGTGTACATTCAAATGACCTATGTCCTTCTTCTCCACAATTGTAACAAGTTCCTCAGAAACTTCCTCTTCTATAACCACCTCGGTAGTTACTGCCTCTACCTCTAGATGAACTTTCACCTTTCCACTTGGTCTTACCTTTGTCCAGATTTGTCTTTTCTAGTTCAGATCTACCAATTTCACCATTAGATCTACCTCTTCCTCTAGGGAATCTACCACCTCTTCCTCTATGTCTCTGTTCATGTCTCTTGTTCAATTTCTCCTCAGCTTTCAAAGAAAATTGATAAGCCTCTTCAATACTCTCCAGTTTGACCATACTAATTTCCTATTGGATGGAAACTCTCAAACCATTCAGGTATCTGCCAATTCTTTACACATCATCTTCATCATGTCCAGATCTAATATCGAATCTATAGAATTCCTCAGTCTACTCTTTTACCGAGCTATCCTTCTGTCTCAAACTTTGCATTTGTCGAACTAGGTTAATCTGATAATCATAAGGTAAGAACTTTCCTTTCAATTTGTTCACCATCTTATTCCATACCTTGATTTTGTCTTTGCCCTTCCTTTTTCTATCCAATTGTAGATGTTCCCACCATAGGGATGCATGGTTTTTCAACTTGGTGCTTGCAATCTTTACCTTCTTATCCTCAGGGATATTTTCATATTTAAAATACTTTTCCATCTCGGTGATCCAGTCCACCAATTCATCAGAATCTAGCTTTCCACTATACTCAGGAGGATTAAAATGTGGTGTTGACTTCAGACTTGTCAAAGCCTTAAAAAATATTTCTTCACCTTGATCGATAACAGGTGCAAGTTCTGCATTCACCTGTTCTTCTTCAATTTCATCATCACTAACATCTTCAAGATGTCTGCCTCTTCTTTGGGTTGTTTCAACTGCTTCTAATCTTGCAGCAATCTATCTTAGCATATATGTCGATTATGGATCTACATCTCGCCTCCCATGAACCATCTTGACAACCCTCTACAATTGTAGGTTAGATCGCAATCTGCTACCCTACAAAAATCCACTAGGGCTTCAAGAGGAACCAACAAACCTAGATCCACAGACCTAGATCAAGATCTCACCTCGCTCTGATACCACCTGACGCAAGGCAGGGAGCAAGAGGGGCCAAGGTATGGCACACCCTAATGATCCAAGCCTGCAACACACATGCATGGAAGCAACAACAACAACAAAGTGAGAGAGAGAATGCCAGATCTTTAATTAACTTTCATCAATAGGAATCATATATGCTGGGTTGTAAGGCCTTCTCGGTTATGGCCTGATATTACAATGAAACTCAGAAATCCTCAAACATGCGAGAGTCTGTTACAATCTCAATTCTAATGTCTACTATCTTCTAACTTCTCCCCACTGCTAAACTACTACCAAACATCTACATTTATACAAGAAGCTACCGAGCTGAGTCAGCCTTCAGATCCATAATTAACGGAATTAATAGTCAAATCTGGGACCACATGCTTCCCAATGATGGATTTCAATATTAATTCTGTGATCCAATATAAATGCACAAGTCAGCCACAACAGGAAACAAAACTAGACCCATCAGTAAGCAAGATAACCGAGCAGCAGACATGCAATGTCGAGCACCAGTGAATTAACTGACCGCCCAGGAGATAACCAACGACACTTGGTAACCAAAGGAAACTAACCAACTGTAATACCCCAAAAATGGGCTATAAGTTCATTAATCTCCTACATCGACAATTCGAACGAAATCGACATCAAAGTCCTAATCTAAGGCACATCTAAACATCATCGAATCATAATTGATTATCTTAAATTCTGCATCGGGGAATATTCCTAGTAATATTCCTAATCATCATAATTATCTTTAATTTTATAATTATTTAGCAATAAATTACATTTATCCTAAAGTTTGATTAATTGAATATTTTCATATTTAATTAATTAGATTTAATATTTGCCACTTAATTGTGTAATTAAATTTAATTCTATCTATTATTAATTGTATTATTTAATTTTGACAATAGATCAAAATTCCTATCTTTAATTGATTAAATTCTTATTTAATTAATTAAAGCATGTTGTCATTATTTAATAATATAATTTTTAATAAAAGTTTGGTAAAATAGTTAATTAACCCATAAATTAATTATTTTATTTCAAAAATCAGTTGAGTTGAGGATAAATCACTTTATTTATTTATTTAATTCTTAATTATTATGCATATTCAAAAGAAACAGTTAAACTCCAAATCAGAAAATCAATGCAAGTTATTGACTTTTTGGAACTCAACATCCTTTTGGAGTTCAAAAAGTTGATCTAAACTCTAATTTGAGTTAAAAAGCTGTTTTTGCATGTTTTTGCATGATTTTGAGAATTAACTATCTTTCATGATCAGATAACTCAAAAATCAAGATGAGTTAATTTGAGTGATTTATGGCTTTCTTCCATGCACCTCCAAAGCCCTGGATTTCTATAAATTAAAGGCTTCAGCTCTTCACAATTCATCTCATGTTTTTGCACAATCACGCTGGAGAATTGGAATTGAAGAATCAAAGCTCTTGCGAATCGACATCTTTGTGAGATCAATCTTATTTTTGCATTCATATTTCATATCATTTCTAGATTAGCATAGCATATCAGTTTTCAAAAGCATAGATTCATATCAAGTTTTTATCATTCTTATTGCATTATAAAATATCAAAAATATAGATTAATTGCATTTATTCCATATCTAGAATTGCATTCAAATCCTTCGTTTAGGTGTCGTCTAGGTCACTGATCTCGATTACAATCTAAGAACATTAATCTCGCACCTATTAGAAGGCAGTAAATCGCTTGGTTAGATAGCTTTCAATTTTGCACGATTTTGATTATCACTAACCTATAATGTTTTACTGAGTGTTGTGTCTACAGAATCAGGTACAATTTTCACACACACATTTCTGGCGCCCACCGTGGGGCCCTGAAATGGGTTTCCAATTCAATTCTTTCAATTTCTATCTTTTTATCCTCGGGATTTGTGCAAAAATGTGATTTTTAATTTTGTCCGTACATCTGTCGTACGAGCTTCTGAAAAATGTCGTATGGGAGCATACCCACTGTCGTATGATACTCTACCCACTGTCGTACGATAGTTTATCGGATCGTGACTCGTTTCATTTCATACCCACTGCCATTTGAGAGATAATCTGTCGTATGGTAGCATACCCAGTGTCGTACGAGTTTCTGGACTGTCGTCTGAGAGAATACCCACTGTCGTATGAGTTTTCATACCAGTTTTTGACTGTCGTTTCATTTTTCAGAGCAGAGTATCAGATTTGATTTTTATATTTCGGCTAACTGCTAATTTTGACAATTGAAATTCTCTGTTTTTGATTGCTCTTTGCTGGTTTTGATTGAGAAAAGCGCAAAAATTGCTAAAAATCAGGTAAAATCTACTAAGCGCGTTGCGAGGATCACCAGGTATTCTCCTTCATCTAATAACATTTTGATTTGGGCTTAAAATAAATCTCTTATGTGTCTAGCTTGTGTGCGTCTTCTCATGCTTTTATTCTACACACTTGCATAATTTGATACTAGGTTGTGATCCCTTAAGGATTCATTAAGTAGTCTTAAGATACTTGTGATTGATCTTGATTTCTATCTTGGGTTATTGGACTCGCTAATCCGCCGGCCCCTCATTTCCGCCCCGTGGTTGCAATCTCAGTGCCATAAAGGGGAGGGGTCAACAGGACAGAAGCGTTAAATGTTCCACTTGGCAACCCTTTTGGGCTTTTAGGAACTCACTTGTTTTCTAAGTTGGGGACTCATTTTTAGCTTGTGTGAGGTGTTAAGTGTTCCACCTTGTGGACTCATCTCATATTTGCTTTAAGCGTTAAGTGTTCCTCTTTCTACTTTTTGAATGCTTTTGGTAGATTTACTTTCGGAACATATATCTGTGCTCACATAGTAATTAGGCCCTATGAACACTATTCGTGATTCTTGAGAGATTGGATTCCTAGCGAAATCTTTCTTGACGATGGAATCCTTGTAGGTAGGGAGGATACTTAGTGCGTTTCACATTCAACTTGGTTAGTGAGTCTTCTCTTATTGATCGACACATTCTCTCTCTGGAGAGGTTGATAGATCACGTGGGGTTGATATCACGAGCTTTGGTGAATCAAAATTGGTTAGTGCATCTTCTCTTATTGATTGATACATTCTCTCCCCGGAGAGGTTGATAGATCACGTGGAGTTGATATCATAGACCTTGGTGGAACAAAACTTTGTCTTAGTGTGTCGGATTAATCTGCTTGCTTTGTTTGGGTTAAAAGTGAAGAGGTGTCAAAACCTTGAATCTGGAGCCAAGTCCCCTTGTGGTATACTATTGTGAGTCATCTTTAGAGAGGGTTAACTGTAGCGGACAATCCCTTCACAGGGAAAACTGCGTTGATGGAACCTCAAGCGGTAATAGCCATTTTCGCCGTGGTAGTGACAGCCGCTATATAAATGTCCTTGTGGAAGAAATCTCCACGGGTATGGTTCATTGTTGGGTTGTAGATCTCCCTAGCAGCTCTTGAAGATTAAGTTCTCGGACTGTGTCAAAACCCTAGTGCACCGGGATTGGAGTTCACCCCTTTGAATCATAAAAGTTGCAGAGTCAAACCATTACTAAAAACCCTAGAGAGGCCAATTTTTCACTTTCAGGTATATGTGCGTTATTGCAAAACTTTTCAGAACATACACAATTAGTACTCTCAGGGATTAGCACAATTTGGTCACTTGATTGTTCATGCGCAAGGTTGCTTTAGCCCTTGTTCATTGTTTTCAGACGTGCTTGGAATCACTTGCTTGCTGTTCTGCGTGCTTGTTTATCTGCTTGGCTATTAAAAATGATCAAATCTGGTATAACCTTCAAAATTTGGACAGTACAATTTGCAAACAATCCAGAACTAAAAACCTTAAATTTTGCAAAAAAAAATTGACGTAAAGTTCTTTCTGAAGTCAAAAGTCATATGACTTTTTGTCAAATGTCGTTTCAGTAAAGCCCATATGTCGTATGATTAAGAACCCAGTGTCGTACGAGTTTTCAAACCAGCAAAATTCAAGAAGCCAAAAATTGTTAGCAACTATCGTACGAGTTTTGTCAACTATCGTTTCATCTCTACCCAACTGTCGTACGAGTTTCACAACTCATTTATACCCAACTGTCATACGAGTCTGCAGAGTGTCATTTGGAAAAATTTGAGAAAGTTGTCAGAAATTGTCAAATTGCAAGATATCCAATGTTTCCAGCCTAGTTCCAGAATCTGTCAAAAATATCATTGTGTCAAGAACAGAGCAGTAGCTATTGAGCATTCTACCATTTTCCAAGTTTGATCTTTTGAATCTGATCTAGTCTGCTGTTTGATCAATTTGAGTCCTTTTTATCTCGTGTCAAAACCTTGTCATAACTATCAATCTTCAAAAATAGACTAAGTGTTGAGAACTCGTGTCCGCTATCTTTTGGGCGATCTATCCCATACATCCAGGGCACAGTTTCCTTCACCCACATCTCATCAGATCTTCAAAACTATCATAATCTTGACAAGGTTGTGTCAGCTGATTTTCTCGAATCAAATTGTTCTTCAGTTGTCTTCATCCTTTTCTTCTGTTTCATTCAAAGTTAATGGTGGAGACCAGAGCTTCTTCACACAAGAAATCAGAAGAAACATCTCAGAACTTACTTTTGACCAATACCCCGGGTCCAACTCTTGAACAACTCATCAAGTCAGGTATCTACGAAGTCGACGGTCTCGGTAACTTTCGATTAAAAACTGGTTACATACCTCCTCTATCAACTCACAGAGGTAATCAACAAACTCCTCCTCAATCTATTCCAGGGAGCCCAAAAACTCCTACCATGTCTCAAGCAGGGACAAACCATGGTTCTCTAGGAGGAAGATCCCAGGGACACCATTCTCAACATAATGCCGACCAAGACCCTACACCCTCTGAAATCCATCGGTGTCAGAATGATGATGAATTCAAAAGAATGATGAGGCATTTCTTGAAAATTGATAGAGAGGCATACTTTTTGCAATTAGCCCAAGAAGGAGCTAAACTTCCTCCTCACTTCAACGTCGAAGATATCATCACGCATGAGGAAGAAACTCCGATGACGGCCATAATGAACTAGCTACACGCTATGCAGGTCAAAATGAATAAAATTGAGAAAGAGAAGGAACCCAAGGAATTCTCCATGGAGGCCCTTTGTCCTTTCCCTTTTGACAAAGACTTGTATATGCCTCCATTCCCAAAAAGAGTGGAGATACCAAAGTATGACAAATACGACAGACACTCTGATCCTCAAGATCATGTCAGAGAGTTCTGTACGCAATCCATGGAATTCATGCATGAACCGACTTATCTAATGCATCTTTTTCCTAGATCCTTGGGAGGAGCATCCATTCAGTGGTTTTCAAGATTACCTTCTACGATCAAAACTTTTGAGGAATTGATTAAATTGTTTTATCAACAATATTCCTACAATATTCAACATCTGATTACCATGATCGATATCTGTAACCTCAAGCAATATCCAGGGGAATCATTCCTAACTTTCCTCAAGAGGTGGCGAAAGAAGTTTTCTCTATATGCTAGACCAATTCCCGAAATGGAGAAACTTGAAATCTTTATCAATAACCTTGTTCCAGAGCTCAACTATCCATTACAAATGCAAGATCATGTATCTTTTGATAAAATGGTGGATAATGCAATCAAGATTGAGAAAGTACTTGTCAAGAAAGGAGAAATCACACTTCAAAAGGACAAGTCTGAATCGCGATCTAGCTCAAAAGATAAAAACAAGAGCTGGAATAGAAACAAAGGTATCATCTCTGACGGTGTTGTTGACACTATCCACACCCCATCAAAGGCACCGGCCTACAATCTCACCCTTGCCACCAAAGCCATTGAAGCTTCAGAGCAAAAATCTGCTGAACCATCTCCAAAGAAGCCATTCAAACGATGGGATAATAAATGAAAGTTTAATCCCCTGGGAGAATCTTTGGAATCTACTCTGAGGACCCTGATAGCTGATAACATGATCTCTTTACCACCAATCCGAAAACCTGATCCGGATCCAAAACCATATTGGTGGAAAGATAATGAATTATGTGCTTTCCATCGGACTAAAGGCCACAGAACTAATGGATGCTTCCATTTGAAGCATACCATTCAAGACTTGATAGATCAAGGGGACATCACAATCGATAATCCTACTAGCAATAATGATCACACAGCATTTATAGAACCTTTTCCACAACATGGCAAGGGAGTTTCCACTTCTTAGCCTAACATGGGGGCAAAAGTCAACTATGCCTACCCTGGAAACGATGCTGTCATCAATATGGTGGAACCATGCCTCTCTGAGAGCTGTAATGTCATCACGATTGTAGGAAGAGATAGAAATCATTCCTCAGCTAATGCAGTTACCAGATCACAAGCTCAAATACATCTGAAAGGACAAACACCAAATTCATCTGATGTCCTTAAGATACCTTTCAATCTCACATCTGCTTCTAAACAGAAGGTTGCCTCGAAATCTTCCAATCCAAAGGATACCAAACCTATATCTTACAGCATCGTACAACAACTCTAGCATACCAATGCCAAAATCTCTATGTTTGAGTTACTTCGAATATCTCCAGCTCACAGAGATATCCTAGACAAAGCTTTGCTCAGCTCTAATGTTCCTGATGATCTAGATCTCGACAGGTTCCAGACTATGGTTGGTCATCTAACATCTCCGCAATATATTTCCTTTTTAGAAGAGGATGACAACTCCCTAAATCACCCACATAATCAGCCCTTTCACATAGAAGTCTTGATCCAGAACCGTCGAGTCAAACGTGTGTTGATAGATGGGGGTGCAGGCCTCAACATTTGTTCTTACAACTTAATCACATAGTTGGGATTCTCAGAGATGGCTATTGATCCTCGAAAGAAGATCACCATAAAAGCCTATGATGAACAAGAAAGAGCTTCTAAAGGCACCATTGTCTTGCCCATCCGGGTGGGTCCAGTCATCAAAGATACCACATGTCAGGTGCTCGATCTACCATTGGCTTACAATATCCTTCTAGGGAGACCCTGGATACATGAAATGCAAGCTATTCCTTCGACATACCATCAATGCTTGAAATTTCCCTATGAAGGAGTGGAGGTTACTATCCCAGTTGATCTGAGTACAACTTGCAATACATTGAAGGAAAGTGCCGATAAACTTGTTCCCAATAATAGAGAATCTTCCATCAAGCAACAAAATGTGGCTTCCACATCTAAGATGGACGACATCGCTAAAGAGATCAATATCAAAGAAAATGGGATGGGAGAATACACTATAGAGCCAGTCTTGTCTTTGACATCTCTCCCAATCTCACCTAAGTCGTATGGCCAATCCTTGAAGCAGTCTAAATCAAAACCTAAGGAACCTATGGAAGCATACAAAAGACATTTTGTAGTGGAGCAAGTATCTAAACAAGAATTTGAAGAGGATGAAGCTATGCTGGCATGGCTATATAAAGAGGATTCTGAATCTAAAATTGTTCAACCTAGTGAATCTATAGCACCTACAGTCCCTTCTAATTCATATGGTCCAGGAAACAAATTGATAGCCAAGATGGGATATTCTGGTCAAGGACCTCTAGGAATTAGGGGAAAGGGGCTTGTGACCCCCATTTCACATATTGGTCGAGCCAAAAAAGATACTGGTGGCATAGGGTTTAAGAAGAAACCCTATCATCTCAAAGGTGGTTGTTCTCATGTCATAGAACAAATTGCACCAGGAGAACCCCTTCTTAAGAAAGAAGACATAGAACCCTCTGATGATGATTCAGATAGCTCTGAACTTATCCCCTATGAAAAATTGCCTAAAGAGATCAAAGATCTTCTTGATGATACAGATGATCCTATCAGAAGAATTAATGTAGTAGAAACACAAGAACCTATTGTAATGCAAGAGATGGTTGCACCAAAAGAACCAGCCAATCTCGAAGGCAATCAAACTGATCCAAAAGAAGGGGGTAGTTATTCTGACACTGATTCCCATGAATATGAATTCAAGTCAGAGACCGAGGGTAATCCTTCTTGGGGTATTCATCCTGATTTCACACATTTTCTAAGATTTCCTAGAGATTCTGAATCAGAAGATGAGTCAAATGATTATGAATGGGGTGCCATTCCAGAAGAAGATGAGCTTATAATAGAGAAATCTATTGATGTTATTCACCAATATGTCTCTCAACCCAACGTAAGTCTAGACTGAAACAATGAACTTAACGTGTCTGATCCACCTATGGCTAAAGAGGACTCCCATGATGATGTTGAGCCTATTCACGAATTGAACATTTTGAGCTGTAATATCACCTTTGAACTTGAGCATCGGGTTAGGACCAATGATGACATATCCGCATCCGTGAACACCATATCCCAAGCCTTTCCCGCTTTGACTATCCAACGCCCTGATCTTATCGACCAAACTTCCACAAACCCAAACCATGGTATGTATACCTTCCCAAATGACTATGCCCTTGCCTGCTACCTCAATGCAGTTGAGCCTATGAGTACTTCCATCAGTGAACCGAGCGTCAACATGACCGAGTCGGACATCAAATATCTTAGTCAGAAAAACAAGAGTAAAAAGAAAAAGAAAAAGAGTTTTGAGGGTGAAAACCACTTTGTGGCAGTCTCAGAACCGACAAAAGTAAAAAGAAAAGATGTATCTGAAGGTGAAAACCTCTCTGAGGCACCTAAGGATGAGATATTTGATGTCCTTCCAAGTCATTTACAGGATAGATCTCCAGTTCTGATTGAGCCAACTCAATCCATCAATTTGGGTACAACAGAGGTACCACAATTGGTACATGTAGCACAATCTCTATCAGACGAAGAGAAACAAAACTTCATTACCTTCTTATCAGAGAAAAAGATCAACTTTGCATGGAAATATTCAGATATGCCCGGATTGGATCCCAATCTCATTATGCACCATCTATCCATTGCTCCCGGAGTAAAACCAATCAAACAAAAATTGAGAAAGATGCATCCTCATGTTGCACTCTTAGTCAAAGCAGAACTAGAAAAACTCCTAAAAGCTGGATTCATCCGTGTCATAGACTATGCTAAGTGGATTTCCAACATTGTACCTATTTCAAAACCAGATGGTTCAATCAGAGTGTGCACGGACTTTAGAGATGTGAACAGAGCATGCCCTAAGGATGACTTTCCACTACCTAACATTGACATGATAGTGGACATGACTGCGGGCTATGAAATGTATTCCTTAATGGATGGCTTTTCTGGATACAACCAAATCAAAATTGCTCCAGAAGATCAAGAGAAAATAGCTTTCACATGTACGTGGGGAACTTTCTGTTGGAATGTTATGCCATTCAGACTCAAAAATGCTGGAGCTACATATCAAAGAGCAATGACATCTATTTTTGATGATATGATGCATAGAACAATGGAAGATTACATAGATGATACCTTGGCAAAATCCATGATTATAACTGACCATCTAACAGACTTGAGCATGATCCTCGACAGAATGGAAAAATTTAGTCTTCGACTAAATCCTAAAAAGTGTACTTTTGGAGTCACTTCTGGAAAGCTCCTAGGATACATCGTCTCCAAGAAAGGCATTGAAGTTGATCCAGCTAAGGTCAAGGCTATAATAGAGATGCAACCTCCCACAAATATCAGTCAAATGAGGACGTTGCAAGGCAGAGTTCAATCTATCAGAAGATTCATATCACAGCTAGCGGACATCTCACAGCCTTTTACAAAAACATTACATAAAGGTGTGACCTTTGCATGGAATGAAGAATGCGAGAACAACTTTAAACATATCAAGAAGTATCTATCAAATCTGCCTATATTGATGCCTCCTATTCATGGGAAGCCATTAATATTATATGTCTCTACAATAGATACATCACTGGGGGCATTGCTAGCACAGCATGATGAGAACAAGAAAGAAAGAGCCATCTACTATATCAGCCGAACTTTAGTGGCCTATGAGAAGAACTACTCAATGATCGAGAAGGCATGTCTAGCTGTGATCTTTGCATCACAGAAATTGAGACACTACATGTTAGCTCATACCACTCATTTGGTAGCTAAAATTGATCCACTAAAATATCTCCTAAGCAAAGCTGCCCTCACAGGTAGACTAGCTAAATGGGTCATGCTCTTGAGCGAATTTGACATTGAATATGTTGAAAGAAAAGCTATCAAAGGACAGGTCATCGCTGATCAATTAGCTGAAGCACCACTGTTTGATGACACACCCATGCAAATGGAATTTCCCGATTCCTCTATCATGCACCTCTCTTCTAGAGCATGGCAGTTATTCTTTGATGGCTCCTACACACAGAATGGATCCGGAGCAGGCATATTGTTCATTACTCCTCAAGGATACTCAATACCCAAAGCATTCAGATTAAAGTTTCCTTGCACGAACAATATTGCTGAATATGAGGCACTTCTCAATGGTATGAAAATGGCAATACAGTGGAGAGTTACAGAGATGCACATTCATGGAGACTCACAACTAGTCATCCACCAGGTCAATGATGTGTACCAAACCAAAGATGAAAAGCTCATTCCTTACAAGAGAATGGTCGATGATTTAAAGAAATACTTCATCTCTATCACATTTGAGCAAATACCCAGAACGGAGAATAAGGCTGCTGATGCAATGGCAACATTATCTACTCTTTTACAACAGCCTGAACATGAACTACGCTACGAGTTCCTGGTGGAAGCCCTATCCTATCCTGCATATGACTCCCCTGAAACCCGCATGATCTGCACTGTTGTAGGTTATGACTCATCTCGCTACAAAAATCTATTCTCCTATCTCCACGACCAAATCATCCCTGAGTCCTTTAACCGTTTTGAGAAATGAAACCTTATCCGATCCGCATCCCGATATGTCATCATTGGTAATGATCTGTACAAATGAGGTCTAGATGGTACACTGCTTAGATGTTTAGAATGAGAAGAGTCTCAACGTGTATTAGAGGAAGTCCACGAGGGTATATGTGGGTCACACTCGAACGGTTTAACGTTAGCTCAAAAACTTATTAGGGCTGGGTATTATTGGCCTGAAATGGAAAAAGAAGCTATTAAATTTGCTAAAAACTGTCAACAGTGTCAAGTACATGGCAACTTGATTCATGCTCCAGGGAGAGATCTGATTCCCTTTACTACACAATGGCCTTTTCAACAATGGGCATTTGATCTCATAGGTGCTATCCATCCGCACTCTTCTAATGGACATACCCATATAATCACAGCTACAGATTATTTTACAAAATGGGTAGAAGTAGTTCCTCTAACACAAGCAACGGGGAAACAGATCTCTATGTTCATCCTGAACTACATCATTTGCAGATATGGGATCCCTCACTCTATAATCACAGATAACGGGGGACAATTCAAAAACAAGGACCTAGATGACTTATGTGCCAAGTTCAAAATTACTCAACATTGGTCATCTATCTACTATCCTCAAGGGAATGGACAAGCTGAAGCTTCAAACAAAAATCTCTTGAAAATCTTGCACAGAACAGTGAATAAAATAGGAAGAGACTGGCATCTGATGATCAATCCAGCTCTCTGGGCATACAGAACTAGTATCAGAACGCCTACAGGGGCTACACCTTTCGCTTTAGTTTATGGGTCTGAAGCGGTACTACCTATTGAGGTTGAAATCCCATCACTCAGAATCAAAATGCATGGACTTGTCACTGATGAAGACTACAGAGTGTCGAGGTTACAAGAACTTGAACTACTAGATGAGCGCAGACAAGCAGCGTATGATCATCTCAGAGTATATCAAAAGAGAATTTCTAGAGGCTACAACAAGAAAGTCAAACATAGAGAATTTTAGATTGGTGATCTAGTGTTGAGAGAAAATCCTAAAAATCAATCACATCGAGAACGCAAGGGGAAGTTTGAACCCAATTGGTTGGGTCCCTTTGTTATCACTGCTACTTTTGGCTCTGGTGCCTATCAACTCTCAACGACTGAAGGAGAACAGCTCTGAGAACCAATCAACGTTCTCCATCTGAAGAAATTCTATGCCTAAGGCATTCAGTGCTTGGTAAATGTCCTGAAAAAAAAATCTTTAAAAAATCAGAAAAAGTCCTGAAAAAATGAACATCTTGGTGAAAACCTAGCAATAGGCGCCTTGATGATTCACAAAAAAATAAAAAAAATATCAAAAGTAAAAAAAAATTGAAAAAATGAAAAATACAAAAAAATGAAAAAAGAAAAAAAAAAGTGCCTTGGTGAAAACCTGGAAACAGGCACCTCGGTAGCAAAAATAGAATCTCTACCAAGATGGTGAAAACCCGGCAAACGGGTGCCACTCGTTCCAAATGCTCCATCTATTAGCACAATCTTGGTCTTTCCTAGCTTTCAGTCTTGCTTTAGTTTGTACATATCTCCCGATTTGTTTCTGCATATCCTGGTTTCAATAAGTCAGTCTGTACACCAATCAGCTCAAGCGTCTATATCCTATCAATGTTTAACACTTGGGGGCAATCAATGTCATATCCTATGGTCTCCCGTATATCTTAGATGTGTCATATCCAATCAGAGTCCTTCTGAAGCTTCACATGAGTCAGTCAGTCAGTCTTGTCTCCAGAAAGGATTTTGCATCTACAACAACGCAATCAACATCAAACTCAAACTGAAAACAATTTGTGCTTTTCATGCTTTTATCTCCTTGTAGGCTTACTGATTCGCATTGAGATTTTTTGCATATTGTGTCCCTTTGAGCTCTTCGATGATGTCCTTTATAGGATTTAGAGAGTGATGACTGGGGGCATAATCTTTTCTTTGTCTTTTGCTTGTATGTGAAAATCTAACAACTTTGAAAATTCTGGATTGAAATGGTGTCCGACTGTAAGAGCCTCTATCTTGAATTGGATGGCCATGCGTACCTCGACCATTGATACCCAGACAATTCAAGGAAGTTTGATCTAACTATTATCTTTTTGAGTAAGTTCTTTCTCCTACTGTGGAACGCAATCTTGCCTAAGGATGTGAACGATAAAGGGTCACTACGGGTAATTCACATTGGATTTAGAATGATCTCTTGACTGTTTGATGTGTTTGTAACGCAAGGCATACTCAGGTCATCATGATGTTTATGTTTTGATGCTTGTACAAATTGCTATATCAAAATGGACATGATATTCAGGTCATCCTGGCGCTTATGCTTTGGTGCTTATATCTAATCTGACATTTCGAAAACAAAATCAATATTCATATATCCATGGTTGTTGACCAGTGGGTGTTGTATTGATTCTTGCGCATACAATTCGATATTCATATGTCTATGGTTTCATAACTAGTGGACATTATATTGATTTATCCGGTTACCTCAAAGTTCAATGATGATAACAAATCGACATATGATCAGTGACTAGGTCCTAGGTCTTAGGTTGCATTTCATTTTGCATGTCTCATTGCATTTTACAAATTTGTATGATCTCACCATGACTAGATGAACTTCAAAAGCTTAAATGATTCTTCAATCACATCTTCAAATCTAACAAAAGCTGAACCTAACTCGAAGGTCTCTTAACGGAATCGCAAGCAATAATCCTCCTGGGTCAACCATCTTTTTGACATAAGACTGAGTACTTGTCTTCATCAACCTGCAAAACATATCATGTGTATCGTTGCATTTACATATCATATCATAAACATTTATTGCATTACATTTACATCCATTGCATAAACATACATATTTCCATAATCACTACATCTACATAACATTCATACATATGAAAGAAATTATTGAATTGCATTGATCCATACATACATTCTACACTACTCATAGCATTCACATCACATGATATCATCATACGTAACAAAAATGACAAGTACACATGATGTCACAACCAAAAATATCAATCTCATCTATATATCAAAAATCTCAAATAGTCAGGGGTGCACTATTGGCACAGGGTACAAATGAATAAGCTCCGTAGAGCTATCAGACACAACGATGTATCAGTAAGAAAGTAACAAAAGATCAAGAGAAGTCAACTGTCAGCATGCTCCTTTGCATCTGGTGGAGGAGGAGGAGGTGCATCTGGTATCACCTCTGCTCTCGGTGCCCTAGCTCCCTCTGATGCTGTCATATACTGAGAATAGGTACGCACTCTCTGTGCAGCAGGGACTATTGCATAGTACGCAAATACATAATATGAGGCCCGCGCTGTCTGATGAATCACCTCTGCCTGTAATCTTTGTATCTCGGCACGCTGCTCTGTACGCTACCTATCTGCCTCTCGATGCCTCTCCTCTAATCTGGCCTGCTCTATCTTCAGGTCCCGGACCTGAACTGTAAGCCGTCTGATAATCTCAGCCGAAGTAAGAGGAACCACAGGCTCTGCATCAGCTGCTGGCATATCTGTGTCCTGTGCTGGCTGTGTTGGCTATGCTGGCTGATCTGCATGTGAAGGAATGCTCATCTTGTGTGCCTTATGGCGTCTAACCTCAGCACCCAAATCAAATGTGTCATCCACACTAGTCCCACCTGGAAACTGCTCAGCTCCTAGAACATCATCTACAGATCCTACTCCACCCAGTGTGCCACTCTCACCTCGGCTCCGTCTCTGTGTGCCGGAAGATGTGCCCACTGTAGATGTAGGAGGACGTGGAGGCCTCGCATGTCCTGGTACTCGCTGTAAAGGAGTCATAGCTCTCTATCTCAGAGGAGTAGGCTGTACCACCTGTGGTCTCGGTCCTGCTCTCATAGGAGCCCCTGTAACATCCATCACCTCCTCCATGGAGGGTATCAACTCTGTCGGATCAGAAAATCAGTGTACCCGATGATCAGCAAGCCATGCCACATATGCATCTGTCACCCCGGCATCAACAACTTGTGGAAGGTAGTCCCAATCCCTACCAATAATCCAGCTATACTCCTCAGCACATACAGTATAACTCAGCCGTGGTGCCCATCCGAGCCCTATCTCACGCACAATGCGGGAATAAGCAGTATAATCCTGTGGGACATCCTGAATGCGTCCATACTGACGCCAGACTCTGGTAATCAAAAATCTCTCCAAGACGGTGGAGGTCCGTCCTATCAATATCCTGCTCTGAAAAATGAATGACAACTGCTCTCTCGCAGTAGGCCAGGCCTCTATCTGTACATATGGTCTCCAGATCACAAAGGTCATGTCATCCAAGCATCGACGGAAATACTCGGTGTGACCCATGTGAACCTGAGTAACGTAGCCAGCATACGTATATATAATCAGCTCCTGTGGCTGTCGCTGACTCTGAAACACTGGTCTCAAAACTGGGATATGCTCCCAAGCCCATATCTGCAGTACCACCACTCCTGAAGAAAATGTCTTGCAGTCCTAATACACGACCTCGTGCATCTCAGAATACAAGTGCGCCAACAGACACTGACCCCAGGCAAGCTCAGTCGGTGTAGCCATCAAGAGTGCTACCATAGGTGCCCATCCCATCAAGAAGCCGTTCTGCTGACGGCCAGGCATAATCAACTCTCCAATCATCCCCGCAATGATACACTCTAGACGATGTGTCTAACCATATCTCTGCACTAGTGTCTCCCAAGATATAGACCCAGTCAGCTGTGTCTCATCACCGAACAGTCGTCTGAACACATGCAGTCCCCTCGATCCTCCACTAACATACTTGGGACATCGCGGAACATGGAACGGAATGCGAAGAATCCTATATACATCCTCAGGGGTCACAGTGATCTCCCCAGTCGGAAGGTGGAAAGTCTGGGTCTCAGAGTGAAACCTCTCAATCAGGGCAGTCAATAAACCATGATTTACCCTAATATCAGGTAAATGAATCAGGTGCTCAAATCCACAGGCAGCAAGATGAACCCTCATCAGGTCTGGCAAGGCAACACATAATCTCTGGGTGGCCGGATAAGAATGGTGAACATGTACGTCAGGATATGTAACCTAAATCATAATGCAACAGGGTGTTTTGTCAGAAATTCAGTTTGAAATAAGGCCAAAATATCAGAATGACACAGTTTTTGAAGTTTCAAAAGGTAGGGCAAAGTGTCCGCAATCAAGCAAAAAGATCAGAAAAGTTTCATTTTTGACCTAAAACTGATTTTTCACATGCTATTTTTCAAACGACATTCCAGACTGGCATGAAATGTCGAACGACATTCCACAACATACCAAATGACATTTCATAGTTGTACGACATCGCACTTTGATTCATACGAGTTTCAAGGGACCCGATGAAATGTCGTACGACACAAGGGTCCCTATCATATGACACTTGGGCATGAACGAAATGACATTCTACATTCAAATGAAATGTCGTACGAGTCTGGATTGGGACTCGTACGAGTTTCTACAGATGCGAAAATTAAAAACTAAAAACGCGTATGAAAAAAATTAAAAATGCTATAAAACATCACAAACATGCATTTTCAGGGGGGAACAGAGGTCCACCTACCGGATGTCCATACTGTCGAGGTCTGTCATGTCTCCGGCTGCGCTCAAAATGGTGCGAACTCATAGGTACCTTCAGTTCTCGCTGGTCTGCCATTTTCTCGCTCAGAGGGCTCCACAGAATCTCTAAAGTCACAGGGTTGAAATGAATTGAAAATGACCCTTCCGGCCTTTATATAGCTTTTGACCTAATTTTTAAAAGTGCTCCGTTTTCCATGAAAATTGCACCCCTGGCTAATTTCGACGTTCTGAATTCATTTTCGGGATCAAAATTGAAATCTGAGATCGTTTATTATGTCAAAATCGCGATTTAAAATTTTTGGACCCAGGACGATCTACTGCTTGCATAATCGACCTTCAATCATCACAAGGAATCCAATATTCAACTCAACTGATTATCTTACATCAAACTATTGAAATTTCAACTTGGTCAACCATGGTCAACTCATGGTCAAACTTAGTCAAATTTGGTCTTTTGGACCTTCAAACGATGCAGAATGCATTCTCGGACGTGTATAACCACTTTTCAAATCAATTAACATGCTTCTAAACTACAACGCTGACGTTTCTTGTCAGATTTCAATTTTAATCCCGAAGGGGGCATGGTATTGCACATCATTCAAAGTCTGTAAATCTTAAATTCTATCGATCAAATCTATCAATATCTTTCATCAGTGATCAAGACAACAATCACGTCTAGTCGCTGATTCATCAAAAGTCCTCATCACTTGGGGCAAATCTATCATCACTTGGGGCATATCAGATTCATCGATCCATATCAATCTGGTATTCTCCTAATCTTGTAAACTGTATTAGTTTTTGCAACCATCAGATCATAGTGTTCTTTCCTTGGTTCTTTGACAACTGAAGGGTTTGGATGTGATACTTGCTAGTTCTGCTAAGACAATCGAGTCTAGAACGGGTCACTCACTTCTTATCAATCTTAAGGTTCGGAATCAGGCATTTTGACACTTTTTCGCAATCATAGGTTCATTTGCTGCTACAGTGAACATTATCTTTGGTCATTCAAGACCTATTATCTCCATCTTAATTCAATATCATTCAACTCCTATCTCAATATCTCTCAATCGGTTTCTATCTTGAGATCGGTTTATCTTTCGCATTAGTTTCATATCTTTATCAAACACAGACTATCTTTGAACCACTGCGCTTCGCACAGTAATTCAAAAAGGGGCAAAATGTAATACCCCAAAAATGGGCTATAAGTTCATTAATCTCCTACATCGACAATTCGAACGAAATCGACATCAAAGTCCTAATCTAAGGCACATCTAAACATCATCGAATCATAATTGATTATCTTAAATTCTGCATCGGGGAATATTCCTAGTAATATTCCTAATCATCATAATTATCTTTAATTTTATAATTATTTGGCAATAAATTACATTTATCCTAAAGTTTGATTAATTGAATATTTTCATATTTAATTAATTAGATTTAATATTTGCCACTTAATTGTGTAATTAAATTTAATTCTATCTATTATTAATTGTATTATTTAATTTTGACAATAGATCAAAATTCCTATCTTTAATTGATTAAATTCTTATTTAATTAATTAAAGCATGTTGTCATTATTTAATAATATAATTTTTAATAAAAGTTTGGTAAAATAGTTAATTAACCCATAAATTAATTATTTTATTTCAAAAATCAGTTGAGTTGAGGATAAATCACTTTATTTATTTATTTAATTCTTAATTATTATGCATATTCAAAAGAAACAGTTAAACTCCAAATCAGAAAATCAATGCAAGTTATTGACTTTTTGGAACTCAACATCCTTTTGGAGTTCAAAAAGCTGATCTAAACTCTAATTTGAGTTAAAAAGCTATTTTTGCATGTTTTTGCATGATTTTGAGAATTAACTATCTTTCATGATCAGATAACTCAAAAATCAAGATGAGTTAATTTGAGTGATTTATGGCTTTCTTCCATGCACCTCCAAAGCCCTGGATTTCTATAAATTAAAGGCTTCAGCTCTTCACAATTCATCTCATGTTTTTGCACAATCACGCTGGAGAATTGGAATTGAAGAATCAAAGCTCTTGCGAATCGACATCTTTGTGAGATCAATCTTATTTTTGCATTCATATTTCATATCATTTCTAGATTAGCATAGCATATCAGTTTTCAAAAGCATAGATTCATATCAAGTTTTTATCATTCTTATTGCATTATAAAATATCAAAAATATAGATTAATTGCATTTATTCCATATCTAGAATTGCATTCAAATCCTTCGTTAGGTGTCGTCTAGGTCACTGATCTCGATTACAATCTGAGAACATTAATCTCGCACCTATTAGAAGGCAGTAAATCGCTTGGTTAGATAGCTTTCAATTTTGCATGATTTTGATTATCACTAACCTCTAATGTTTTACTGAGTGTTGTGTCTACAGAATCAGGTATAATTTTCACACACACACCAACTACCAACCAACTCAGTTAAAGCAGGAACCGAGTAACACAGACAAACTCCAAAATATTTTTGGTGACACAAGATTGCCAAGGACCCGAGATGCTCCTGCATCATAAGTTAAGAACTTGAAGACAAGATAAAGTGAACACCTAAAAATCAATAGAGATCAAATCTATGCACTTGGTTTCAATTCAAAATTGTGGGATGATTATTTTAGTGACAAAAATATTGTAACAAAAAAAAGATTTATAAATTTTAATGAATTCAATTGATATACACTATTTTTTGTAATAATAATGAACTAACTTGAGACATTTGGTGGAATCATATTCTATGTTGAGCCAATTGTTATGTACTTCTATTTATTATTTAAAAAAATAAGTATTAAATTCAACATGTTTTTTATTCTCATATAGCATCCAAGGATAACCAATTCTCACTTGAAAATTGCTCCACATATGCCAAACAACTTGAAGGTGGTGGAAAAGTATATTGGGATTAGAAAGACTTAGTTTAATATGACTCTACAACCATGCCTCTTGTTCACCAATTGTCCAATGAAAAGGCATTGACCCCTCTTTAGTAGAAGCGACTTTGACCATATTAAAGTCACTACACAAGAACCCAAGTGGTAGGAGACATTGAATCCACAATTCACCACTAGAGATTAGATCTCTCAACAACATCATTGGGTGCATAAACATTAATAATCCCAAAGGAATGATTATTGATTGAGATGAGGATCCAAACAAGCCAATGAGTTGAATCAGACCCATAATCAATCACAAGGGTAACCACCACTCCACAACCCACCTCATGTTTCAAGGGAAAATTCAAGCCAGTGGACCAAACAACCTAACATGTTGTAATAAGCATAAACAATCTTAATTTCTTGAAAACATAACACATCAATACCAAGTTAATTATGTTGAGTATCTTGCACAAAATACTTTATGGTGAGGTCAGTGGTTTCTTAGACATTCCATAAAATGCAATTCATTTATCAAAGTCTTGCATACCATCCTCATGCTTAAGAGATGAGAAATAATTTGTAATAAATTAGAAGCAATGTCGATACTATGTAACCATTCCTTCACTTTTTTGGAATAATCTCTCCTTCCTCCGCATGTCTAGAATGGATACAAGAGTAGTGCAAGCTATTTGATTGAGTGGCAAGAACCAATAATAGTTGAGGTGTTCATAAAAAGGCATGAAGAATAGATACATAAGTGGTTGTCAAAGGATCCATAATCTTCCCCTTCTAAGAAGGGTTTGAAACTAGTGGCAATCACTGTGCATGCATGGTAGCTTGCTCATGGGGTTTGTTTGGCACACTACGAGACATGAAAAAAATCTCTTTATGAGTTGTTATTGTCTACTTATCCTCTAAATTATAAACCTTTAGAACACGTTGAGGGTTTCAAACTTTGGAAGGAGACTTAGCTCTCATATTATCCAATGAGGAAATCCTTAATTTTATGCTTAGATGATTGAAAATAGAAGCTATTATTAGGTAAATTTAGATAGAGCATGTTCGTTAGGTGTGACAAAGACCTCCTATCTAAATGTCTATCATCTCTTTGAGGTTATGAGACAAGTCCACCTTAACACAAACCCATTTTTTAAGTCAAGGAAATGATAAAAAATGATTAGGTTCAACACAAATAACCTTTTTGAGAGAGAAAGAAATAAAATGTGAAAAATGCTAGCATGAAAAAGGAAAACCCAAAAATTCTATCTAGATAGGAATCAAAGATGGAAAAGTACCGAGACCAAGGCTTGAAAACTAGTAAAGATGACCTACATACCAATTCCATTCTAAAAGATGTCTTGAACATGGCTAACTTTACCAAAGGAAAAAGGAAAAAAAAACTTATGTTACCTGTTTTAGATGTCATCAAGGCAGATCCCACAAGGAGCTCATGCCTTGGCAACCCAATCCAAAAGCATTCTTTTAGGAGGGACCCTCCCCAAAAAATATCTTATAAGAGTATGCTTCTCTAACCATAGACACACATTATCAAAATCCTGAATGGCTAAAATTATTTCCACACATTTATTAAAAGGGATACCTTGTGAAAAACTTTGGGTATTTTGTTTTGGGGATGCTTTTTTGGAGGATCCATTATTGTCAATCACCAAAGTTTCAACACTAGTAGCAACTACTAGGTTGAGGCTAGCGAAGGCCATTATAAAAGAGGAAGCTCTCATAGTTAATGCAGTAAAATGCAAGATAATGATAGTCATAGTGACAAAGTGTATACAAAGAAAATATGAAACCCTAGCAATCTAAATTTTTGAATTATATAGAATACATTTTAAATATTATTTTTGAAGATCACAATGCACATCACATCATCCATATAATCAAAACATTAAGTCAAGATATATCACATCACAATAGCACATCATACACATAAATTTGATATCTCATTACAATAGATCATTAAAACATATTATAATAAGGAACGTCTGATATATTTTTCATTCATGAACACGTGCATATATAAACATCATATAGAATGCACATGTAAATACACCATCACAATACATAAATCATTATCAACACATAAACATGCATATTGTTCTAAAAGAAGAATATAAATTCATAAATATAAAAATAGGTCATGATTCATAATCATAATATTTTTACAAGGGCTCATGGCTCATGGCCTATAAATTTAAATTACAAACCCAAAAGCAATATGATACAATGTATACAAAATCTACACAACATGCTAAGATGAGCTCCCAGCCTTTGAATGAGCAATATCAAATTGTCTTGATGTAATTGACATGATAGTCCTACCACTATTTTTGCTTTTTAGGGCCCTATGTGGTGATCATTATGTTGGCGGCCCCATAAAAAACTCACTCATTAATATTTTTGAATGAGATCTACCTAAGTGACTATACATAACAAAAATAGGAGTTCAACAATGACTAGGAAGTGTGGACTCAGAGTGTCTTATAATAACTCGCCACCTATGTCATCAAGGTAATCTTTACAATCATTTGACCAAAAAGCCCCTATATAGTCTCCTTCATCGTCCTTAAATCAACCTCAAATATATGTTGTCGTACACTCTCAATATTCATCTTTAGCTGAAGGGAATGCCTCTTGACCATCCTTTGACTCAACTATACTTGTATACTTGCTAGTTGAGCCCATGCACCAACCAACTATGTGTGCACACCATCTAGTTGGGCTTGCGCAATAGCCATTTGTTCTTTCAAACCATCTTGCTTTCACAAAATGTTGCTATTTGTACTTGGAGTTCCTCCACCTCATCCCCACCATCACATCTTCCTCTGCCTTCTACTTTTCTACCATCCCCAACTTCATCTTCTTCTCCACCCTTTCTCTACCATGTTCAAGTCCAAAAGAGCTAGTGAATGGTAGTATTGATCCAATGGAAACAAAGTAAGGTGAATTAGACAAGAAAACCAATAGATTATTCTAATAAAACATCTAATAATTAGCCTAAACATTCACATTTCAATATGTAAGAATTCAAAGAGCATGCATAAGAGAAAGTGAGAAATCTCCAAGACATTATCTAAAGTTAAAAATAGAAAAATGAAAAAAGATAAAAAAAATCATGAGTAATGAATTTCCTCATAAGATTTATTAGAAGGTTTGATAACCCCAATCATGCACATTGCTACCAAAATGATAAATTTTAGAGATGCAATGAAATGGGGAGAAATAAAGGAGTATATATTACAACAAAAAATGCATTAACCATAAAAAATAATTGAAAGGAATAAAAAATAGGAGTCATAAGCATAACAACCATTTGGTAATCATGAAGGAGTTGTTGGTAAAAATTAGTAAGTGGTGTTAGATGTCAATTGAATAAGTAATCAAGAGAGATTAAATAACACCTCACCCAAAGAAACTGAATGTCAAGATCAACACATCCAAAAGAGTAGAATCCAAGGCTAGTAAACCATGATAAAGTTTACTTCAATGTATGCATCAAATGGAACATAACAAAACTTTGAAGGGTAGAGAATGTTAACAAAGTGAGAGATGGTATATAAAGCAAGCATAAGAAAACATGATGTAAATAAAGTGGATATAATATTAAGAATTGTGAAGTTGTGAGGCTAAAACTAGATGATTTTGAAATAAGAAGAATCAAATAGAAAAAGGCCAAGAGAGAGGGTATAACCTAGTATTGCATAAGGCATTTGTTTTTTTCTTAAAATAGAGTGATATGGACGATATGGACTAAAGGGAAAGGTGATAAATTAGGGAGCATCCACCATATAACAAGGAACAATAATCCACAAGAAAGAAGAGAAGAATATTAGAAAAAGAAACCAATTGTGGGTTGTACACTAGAACCAAAAAGTTAGTATAGAATGAAAAGAGGAAAAGGGATAAAATTGATTTATGAAAAATCACAAGGATATGAGAGAATTAGAATGAAATACTAAGTGAAATGATATGTAGGTGTGCATCAATACAAAAGAAATGATAGATTTGCAAGGTCCAGACAAATGATATCAAGAGGATAAGGATTAAAGCTCTATCATCCAAGGGGATGGATGAAATATAGATACCGAATATGGTAGTGAAACGAAACAAAGGATACAAGGTCATCTATTGTGGGACAATTTTATTTAGATGTTTAGGAAAAGGTTGTGATCCCAAGGGAAGAGTCACAATTATAAATTAAGATGAATGCATTGAGAATAGGGATAATGAGAGTAACATGGATAATTCTTAAAGAGAATAATAAAATTGGAGTATGAGCTCACATAATTTTTTTAATTGATATATAGTCTATGCAGGATTGAGAGGAGAGAATTGAGAGGACTTTGTAGCTTAATGTTGTTTACAAAACCCTTGATCTCACTAGAAGTATATAGTAATAAAAGAACCTTATAAATGTAGGTTATGGTGTTTGAATGGGCAAAGCTTTGGGTGGATATAAACTAAAGGGGTGACCAAAATTAGATGCCCCTAGTTGTAGTGCATATTTTGAGAAGGTTGGTACCTAGGGGAAATAACCCAATACTTGAGCACATTTTGATGATTATGATATTATTTGTAGACTTTAAAACCCAAATTTTAATCGTAAAATACTTTTAGTTGTAACTTCAAGGTTGTTAGAGTTGACACTTAATACAAATAATTAAATTAGATCTTCTCATTTGATCCAAAAAATAATAGACCATGAGTTACTATTTTAGTGCTCCAACAAAGCATGAATTAACAATTTATGGTAACTTAATAAACAACTATTGGTACTAACCTTTCTTTTGGTCTTTTTGGACACCTCAACATAATGCATGTTTATGTGACATCGTTGTAGATGTTGCACAATACTTGATGTTGTGGCCATAAATTCTTAGATTTTAGTAGGATACTTATTAAGTTGCTATAAAAAAATTAGGTCCAAATTGAAATCATTTTTTTTTGCCTTTGGATATCCCCATGGCCCAATCCAATGACCCTAGTGTACCTTTCCCTAGGCTTACTTTTTTATGTAGAGTGTTGGGATGAATGAGGAGGTGAGTTGGGGCAAGATTAGATGAGACTAGTCCCTAAGGGTTGGCAACACAAGCTCACACAATGCAACTAGTAGTCAAATCTAACTGGAAAATGGACCTACATGGGGAAAAGCCCAAAGCTTTAGCACAACCTCACCAACCAATTGAGCTAGTGGGTTTCCAAAACATATCAAACCATGAGATGCCACATTAGTGCACTAAAAAACCATGACTTAACACAAAATTTATGGTAACTTAATAAATAACTATAGGTACTACCCTTACTAGTGGTCTTTTTGGACACCTCAACAAAATGCACATTGATGTGACATAATAGTAGATGTTGCACCATATTTAATGTTGTGACCATAAATTCTTAGATTTTAGTATCATATTTATGAAGTTGCTAAAAAAAATTTGGGTCTTAATTGAAATCATTTTTTTTTTGTCTTGGGGTATCCCCATGACCCAACCCAACAACCCCACTGCACCTTGCCTCGGGCTTACTTCTTATGTGGAGTTTTGGGATGGATGGAGGAGGTGAGTTGGGGCAAGACTAGATGAGACTAGTCCCTTTACCCAACAACCCCACTGCACCTTGCCTCAAGCTTACTTCTTATTTATAGTTTTGGAATAGACGAAGGAGGTGAGTTGGGGTAAGACTAGATGAGACTAGTCCCTAAGGGCCAACAACACATGTTCAAACAATGCATCAAGTGATCAAACCTGATTGGCGAGAGTTGAACCTTGGACCTACATAGGAAAAGCCCAAAGCCTTTGCAAAACCTTATTGTTTGAGCTAGTGGGTTTCCTCTCCAAATTAAAATCATTCCTGATAGCTTTCAAAGACACAAAATTAGGGTACTAAACTAATAGATTATGTCCCTTAAGTGTTTGAGCTAGTGGGTCTCCTCCAAATTAAAATCAATCTTGATAGTTTTCAAATACACAAAATTAGAATACTAAACTAATAGATTATGTCCCTTAAGTGGGTTACTTAATTATTTGAATAGAAATATAGACTAACATCACACCTAGTTGATAGATGAATTTATGATGAAGATCTGGTTCATTATTAGAAACCGCGTGACATGATATTTTTAGTGTTTCAATAAACAAAGATGCCAATGCTAATTCAGCATATAAGGCCCTCCTTACAAAAACTCATGAAAACGATCCTCTATGTAATATTGGTTTGGATCTCACAATCAAACCTAATGGTAAACTCAAACCTGCTTGTAAGCCACCCACTCTCAAATGCTCATATGAAGACCAAACAAAAACATCGATTCTAAATAATCTTTGTATAAAAAAACATCTATTTTGAAGCCATGGGCGCCGCTAGCACGAGGGTTCACGGGAAAGAAAGGAAGAAAGGCGTCATCCATCCATTCATTGATTCCTTCATTCATTACAGAGTTGCAGTCCTTGAAAACAAAAAGAGTTTTTAATGGTACAGTCCTGGTTGGAGTTAGTTTTGAGTGGCAATGGCGGCGGCAAGGGGAACAAATTGCAAAGCAACTAGATACACCACCCCTGCTTTTATTGAGGCTCGTGAAGTACACCACCCATGTCACTCTCGCCACTAACAACAATGAAAGCGAAAGAGTTGGCCATTAATGCAAAAGTCTTTTTAAGATCTAAGACAGCCATGATATATGAGCACCGCCCTTCACCAACTCCCCACCTCATGACAATACTGTGACTTGATTGATTTATACTAATCCAATTTCTTATAACCATTTTCTTAGCTATTGATTTCCTTGCCAAATAAAAGATATATTGTGAAGTCTATGTGAGACAGGCTTTATGATGTTCTAGCATGTTCAATTGGGCTCTCAAACTTGTCTTTTCAATGAATCTTTTGGATGAGGGCAGGACTTACAATTGACTTGCTTCAAACCACTCATTGCAATGGCAAACGAAATATCTTGATTTGACCCAAGTCCATTTATTTAGATAATGGGTTGTTTAGTTTTTACTTTTTTGTTTTAATGGAGATTGGTCATATTTGAATTTTGGGTTTGTATGATATGTTTTATCTTTTATTTGATTGTCGGTTATTGTTGACAAAAAAAACTCATTTGTTTTGGTGATTTGGAGTTGGGGCAAGCTAGGTGAGGCTAGTCTCTCAGGGTCGATGAGGGTGGGCTCGAACAATCCAACCAATAGACAAATTCGGCTAATGATAGTTGAGCCTTAGACCTACATGGGAAGAACTCAAAGTCTTAATTAATGATAATTAATATAAGGGGTTCAACCAATTAAATCAGCAAGCCATCATGAACCCCCGAAAGTGTCGTAGTTTATTGTTGAACTGAACTGAACCATCCATCCAATCTCCTCCGCTACTAGATAAACAATCTCCTCCTCTCCAAAAGCCCTCAAAATTCTATGGCCCCCTTTACCCCCTCAATTAATAGTATATTATTATTCATTGTGATTTTAAAGTTGTTAGTGTTG
The DNA here is from genome assembly GCA_027943335.1 of Chamaecyparis obtusa. NCBI lineage: Eukaryota > Viridiplantae > Streptophyta > Pinopsida > Cupressales > Cupressaceae > Chamaecyparis > Chamaecyparis obtusa. The sequence goes on from BSBK01005257.1 coordinate 356,198, forward strand.
GCTATTATTCTTAATAATTACATGAAATGCGCTCATTAAATTTAAAGTATAACAAACCATATATTGCCACGTGAGTGCACCAATAAAGTATGAACCTTTTATAGAGGAAGTCTATAATATGGTAGCACAACATAAGTCTTTTATGATACCCCAACAAGTGCATGCCTATTTGGCATCATGCACTCATGGTTCTTAAGTAGTGATTTTTCTAAATAAACAGTTTAAAAAATTTAAAAATCTTCAAAATCATGACATATAATTTTCAAATGTGGATCTCCTACATGTGGTTGTTTAGCTTAAGGAAGCTTATAGTTTAGATGTATGCTTATTCAAATCGTTGTAATCTACTATACAAAGCTAGAAATATCGATATCTATGTGTGCCAACAAATTTCTATTAAAAAATAACAAAAATAGAAATGTTGACATCTTTGTATGCCAACATATTTCTATTATAAAATAATCACCACATATAATTCTTAATTGTACGACATTAAAATACATAACAATTAAATCATTTCCCTTTTAATATATAAATCTATTGAATATACTTAAAAACAAAAGAATCAATCAAATTCAAGATACATGCATTCAAAAGTTCATTTTCAAACATCATATCATGTTGGTTAATTTAGAGTTATCTTCTATGTTTTTTCATGGTGGTTAGTTGTGCTCAGTCAACTTTATACTTATTCCAGCCAAGTGGAGTTAAATTTTATAATTATATCAAATATACCAAATCGTCCCTTTGACTAATTTCCTATTTTTCAAATTAATGTAAAAATCAATGGGTGGAAGTCTAGCAAGATCACATAACCTAGGCATGGATTTGTACCCACGACCTACTTGTACTTTTCTTTAAAATATTATGGCAATAATTGATGAACGTTGAATCCTTCAAAAATCTAAGATATAAATCATAACCAACCTTAACCGTGCATCACTTCCCATACTTTCCAATGCTTTTGTACTTTAGGTCCCCATGTGTTATGGATCTAAAGATAAAATATAATTGAGAGGTTTTTAAAAATATTAAAATCTTTATGGGTCTTCAATTTAAAATTTAAATATAATAAGCTTATTGTTATTTTTAATTTAAATAAAAAGATTTTAAAATTAAAAACATAGTATTAAATGAAAGTGATTATTAATATTCATAAAATAAATTTTATCATTGCAATTTTTTTTGGGAAATTAAATTTTGAAAGAAAAAATAGAGAATCATGTTTATAGAGTTTTAGTGGCAAAAGAAGTTGAGTCTCATATGATAATAATTGTCACAATAAGAACATGTGAATATAAAGCTTATGAAGCAAAGTGTCGAAAACTAGGATCAAATAAATAATGTAAAGAATAGGAGCATAAAATGTATGAGTCAAGCAAAAATCCAAAATCATAAATTAAACATAAAATAATAATAATGAGAGTGTTGATATATGATACATTATGAATATCACACACCATTTATATTTTCTATAAGTCTATTTCCCTAATGCAATTATAAATAAACAATTGAAGTATTTCAATTCCACCTCACCTAGTAACATGCAATTTTATCATTTGAGACTCTTGTGTATCCACCTTACCTAATTAGTTGTAGTCTCCCCAATTGGAATATCTTCTGTGATAACAAATGATATTTCGTCTAGATGTAAAGTAGCATGTATTTTTTATTAACTATTTGAATTTTTTTTAAACAATGTTTAGGTCACAATTTAATATCCATCATTGCAAAAAAATTGACATGACTAATCTGAAACCACTATGACACATCTTCAAGGATGGTTAGATCTCCTCAAACTTTCCATAATTAGGAAGTATTTATGAGGATGTTCTTAATTTAGGTTTTTCTACTAGACCTTTATCTTTTTAAAGTAATAGAACTAATGTTTGAATTATTTAGTAATAGTTTGGACTTATTATCAAATTTCATATGTATTTCTATTTAATCTTACTTTTGTTATTTTGTATTGCTTGTTATAGCTTACTTCTATTGATATAATATCATGTTTTGTATTGTTTATTGTATATTTCTATCGCTCATCATAGTGTGACCTCTTATTTTTAATGTTGTGATTTATTCACATATCAAACTTCTAAAATTGTATCATATCAAATCTATAGGACATATATAAAAGGGAAGATAGACAAATCATAAACAAAGATAGACCAAATAACACTAGAAGCTATATATTTGATCAACATTATGAAATTATTTTTGAGGCACTCTATAACTTTGCATCATCCTAAATTTAGAGGAAAAATATAAAAGGAGAGAGAAACAACATAAAGAAAGAAGAGAGTTATTGAGGGAGGGACATCATTTGAAATCAATGAAGAGGTCATTGCATAGGCCATTGAATTGTCAGCTACTAGCGGGTAACAAAAGAAGAATATTTGTGTTGTGGACAGCGACAGACTCAACAATTTTTTATAGGGCTTGAAGGTCTAATCAAATTTCATGACAATTTTGAAAGGGAAGAGTTTTCACCTCCTTGGAGCCATCTATGCCTTATGATAATGAAGTATTTCACTCTGTAAGGGAGGTTCAAAGTTTATTATGTTTACCGCATGCCTCTCTTGAACCATTTTTTAAATTATGATCTCATTTCCTTTCCCTTCTTCCTATAGATTTCCTTATAAATCTTGGTTAGAGAGGTTGTTGAGTCCTATAAAGCCTAGGGGAAAAACATATTCCACTGCATCATGGCCTAATTTATAGTCTTTACAAGTTTCATTTGGCTTCATGTCCCTCCTAAGCATGTTATTGTCTAGGAATCCCCTAGTTCAAGCTCACAACCTCTTTCTAGTTTAGTTGATACTCCTGACCCTAGCAAGAACAAAGGTATACATCACATGAGTGCTTCAAAAATAACCTCATGTTCAGGAACACTAGAAACCCCCACACCCTCCATGATTGCTATTGAACTTTGTCACATGAAAAAAAGGATACCATCCTCTTGACGACCACTAAGAGAAAGGGAAAAATACCCTCCCCTTTAGCTAAGAAACCCAAATTTACCATCCAGGAGGTGATTAGCAAGGAAGAGGAAGAATTTAAGGAGGAGAATAGTAAAAATGAGAGAAATCTGAGAAGGTCTAATAGGTTGATGGGTCACTCGACTAACAAAGCTAAAGAGACTTAGTTGGCTAATTATGAATTTGAGGAAGAAGATGAGGAATAAGGGAGTGGAAAATTGCGGAGAAGGAAGTGATACTGCAATGACATAAAGTTTGGATAAATCCAAAAATGATAGTTCTACACATATATTTGATAACATAAAAATGGAGTGAGTGAATTTAACACAAGATGCAACGAGGTTGAAGAAGAGGAAGTAAACTAGACCGATATTAAAGGGACCTACACCGGTTGTCAAGCTACAACCAAAGAGTTGGGAATGCTAAATACCAAAGTTATCAATTTGGAAAATAAGATGAGTAAAATCTATAGGTTAAGCCTCCATGCAATGCACAAATCTGCCACTTCTTTGCCTAATTTAGAAGAAGGTCTTGAGGGAGGATGAAGGGAATTACAAGGAACTATTTAAGTTACTAAATGAAGATTGGAGCCATGTGTTCCATCAATCTGGATGTGTTATTAAGTTTGTTGGTCATGCTTAGTTTTCTTTTTCTTTTTACTATTGTTAATGTGTCCACGAGGGGCTTTCTATTGTGACTTTTTATAATTTTGCTAGTTTACTGGATTATGGTTCTAGAGTTAATACTTTAATAATTTATAGTATGCTGTTAGAAGTAGCTTACAATATGTTGTTGGACTCCTTATAGTTTTTTATGTTAATGTGTTGATATTATGTTGTTGATACTCTACTATGATGATCTTTATGCCTCCAGTATATTATTTTTAAAGGGATAACACCCTTATTTTTCTAATTTTCATTATAAAAAACATAAAGAAATAAAAATAAAATGGGAAAATTATATATTTTCTTTCCATACATAATAACAATATTTCTTAGGACCCATAACATTGCATCATTTCAAATTCAAATCTAAAAAGCACAAGAAAATGGAGACCAACATAAAGAAGGGAAGGGAAGCTATTTTTTGATCAACATGATTAGAGTTTTTTTGGAGGCACAATATAAATTTTCATCATCCCAAAGTTATGCTAAAAGAAAAGAGATAGACAACATACTTAAGGGTAAAAAAATTTAATTTAATTTTTTAAAATTGTTCAGGACCCCTTGTTTTTTTTAGAATACACCAAACGATAACATGAAATCATTAACAAAAATATTATGAATAAGATTAAAATAATAATAATAAGGAACACGCAAAATACAAAGAATATAGTAATCAATGTAAGCTTCATCTTCTAGAAAGTCATATTCCTCAATATCCTCTAAAGAGAATGTACTAAAATTAGTTATTAATTAAGCTCATCTCACAAGGTGCTAGCCTTGTTACAAATATGAATGTCTAGAGTAATAGTTTTTGAGATAATTGGCATATATCATGTTTGGGATTCGATGCACTAAATCTTTTAGGCTTACCCTCCTTACAAATGACAATGCGTGTAGGTGGGGTTTTTTTTTTATATATGGAAATAAGCGTAAGAAGGTTGGTTTCTTGTTTAGAATATGTTGAAATACGCGAAGGAAGAGTTAGAGGTTTAGATTCAATTTCTAGTTTAGGTTTAGGTAGTATTATTTTAGAAGTATTTTTAGATTTAGCTGGGATAGGGAGGTTAAGAGTTGTAGATTTAATATAAATTTTGGTTTTTAGTGGAGGCATTTTTGTGGGCTTTTGAACTTATTTTGATTTGTATTGGATATGAGGATTAGTAGTAATAATTCTAGGTAGGGTTTTATCTTATATGAAAGGAGTAGTAATCCAAATAGAAAGAGATTAAGAATGAGGTAAAGGATCATATTTAAGTCAAAATTGGTAGGTAATGGACCTAGATGAGGAATATCATCTGGGTGATATGGATTCAAAATAAAAAAATTTATACATTATGTTTCATTATAGGCATAAAATTATTGTATGAGACATCAATACATTCATCTAGAGAGTTTATAAGTGTGGAAAGAAATTTTTTTATGGTAAAACACATGTATTAGGAAAAAGTTTAGTAAAAATCATGAGGGATAGTGACCACCATTCATCCATGTATAAATTCTACATATCAATAGATTATGAAAGGGATGTCTAGAATTAGGAAATCAAAGGGAAAATCACGAGAATGTAAAACTGATCATGATTGAGGATGATGTATAAAATAAGACCGAATCTTCATTCTTGCTAATGCATAAATGAATGACAATAGATTTAGGGTATATTGGACTATTGAAATAAAATAATTTAATGACTTTCTTGAATGGAAATGAAGAACATGAACTTACATGACATAGGCGGGCATGTGTTTTAATCAATGCACATTAATAAAAACATACTTAATGGTTAGAAGAGCGAGCCTTGAGGTACCACCAAGATAGAGACCTAGGCATGCATACTATGTAATTAAATGACAATCTACATATTTGATGTAATCTTTGTGGTTAAGGGTGTTATGGGTTTAAAGAGTTCTAGTGAGGAAGGAGTGGTAGAGAAAATTTGAAGGGGAATTTCTTTACTAGATAATTGTAAAAAATGCTGGTTTTTATGAAAAAAAATTAAAAGTTCCATAAAAATAAAATATGTCTACTTCAAACAAATAAGAGATATAAATATTGACATATAGAATATCTATTCAAGAGTTATTTTGATTCACTTTAGAATTTTTCAACAAATATCTCATTTGATTTATTACTTTATTCTTATTATTTAAAGATTTTTTTCAATCAAAGTGGCTGAAGTCACTAAAAATTAATTATATTAATCTTAAATGTCAACGTACAAAAAATAATACACCCACAAAAATAGGGGTGACATAAAAGAAGTGTCTATGAATCTCAACAATAAAGGAAGTAAATAAAAACCCAGAAGAACAAATAAAAGAGGGACCACCCACCAACCCCCATAAATGCTCATAGAGAAGATAATAAAGAAACAAGCACTAATCAATAGTGATCAAAATATCTCTGAGAAAAGAATGAAACATCAGGAGGAAAATAGTCATCTATCTGGAGTATTGAGGAACACTAAGAGGGGGGGGGAGGGGTGAATCAGTATTCGTTGCTTTATAATTTTATTAATCTGTTTGCACAACTAGAAGCTAACTAAAATACACACTAAATTGATGAAGCATAAATAAAACATCCACAAAATCATGACACCATGATCTTTGTGTGGAAAGGCGATTACAGAAAAAATCATGGTGGGGATGGAACCCACAAATATTTCTATAGAGATATAGATAACCCAATTAAGGGAAATAGTACAATATAGGAATGCACTTGCATTCAGGCACGCTGCCTAGATCTCACTGCTCAATTACAAAAGAGAGGGCTAGAACCCTTAAAAAGCACATTGCTTACAAAAAGAGTTTGGAATACAATCCAAAATAGTGAACTGAGAAGAAGCATCACATATGCCAATATAGTTTTAAATTAAGTACATTAGATATGCATCAACCTAATCATAACATCTCTGATCTTCACATAATATCCTCCTATCATCACATGTATGAATCATCACAAAAAATTGGACTTATATACCTAGCATCAAGGTATAACAAATGTACTATCGAATCCAATCAATAAGATAGGTAAAATGTGAAACCTTGATCAAAAATCCATCCTAACCTCGACCAATATGTAGATATCATATAGCATGTTGGCTCTACCAAAAAAAATGATCAAACTGACCAGATCATCAATCGAGTAGGTTCGTTGATCAATCCAACTCCTTGTGTCTATGTCTTCTACTCTTCTTTGCCAACTCAATACTCAGGATATCAAAACTCGACCAAATTATAACACAAAACTACTACGAACAAAAAATGTCATCGTATATACCTCTACCAACCTTCCTCTAGTTTCACATCATATGATTCAATCTATCTTCTTTTTTACAGAACCATTTACCAAAACTACCTACCACCACGTGTTCTTCCATACTTAGCTAAATATCCATTCTAGCCTTTGGTATAAACAAAATATGTTGGGTAATCGAATGTAGTAGGTGTAATTACCATCAATGACAACATACAACTAAGTTGGAATAGTCTCTCTTGTCCAACGTCATCTCCCAAGTCATCCAGAGAAATAAAGCTCAAAGCATCACTTTGGGAGGAAGGAATCTCATCTAGATCATTGGAACCATCCAAAATAATAGAACGTGAAGAACCTTTGTGAACAAGAAGAACAACTTGAGATGAAGTCCACAAACAGAGTAGTAGACCCACAACCATGAGTCAAAATAGTTAGGATTGCGAAGAACCAGTCAAGATTAGTAGAGACCAAATTGGGTTCAAACACATTAAGCAATTTTCCAAATTCCTTGATAGGTTCCTTTAATGTTCCCATCTTGCACACCAAATATAACAACAACAAGAAAATCTCGAAGAGCATTATTAGACATAAATTTATCAAAGTTAATGAATCCACCAATGGGAAAAGATCCAACTTCCATCCTATAACAAGAGAGTAAGTTAAATAGCATATATTCTTCAAACATAGAAGAATTTATTAAATTGATAGCAATGGATAGGACAAACAAAAACAAAGTGACAATTTCATATGCAGTAGAGCACACGAATAATAATACACTCCTACAACATATATTATAACATCCACCTTAAAACTTGTGTAGGATTGATACATTTTTTAATCAAATACAATAGATCTGAATGAGAGTTGAAGAAATCTAAAAAGTAAACCAAACCACCAAGTCGACCAAATCAATCATATTGAAAATGTCAAAAAATCAAAGAGACCACAATATATTAGATACCCAAATAGAAATAAGATTTCTTTGTAAAAGGAATCTAGATGTAAGAGAGACAAGAAAGTCAAGCACTATCCTCTCATGTCACAAGCATCACCTAGAAAAATGCTAGACATGCAAAACCCAACAAATGAAGTGAAACTTTCATATGCAATAGAGCACAATAAGAATAATATAGTCCTATAATATAACATAGACTATAACAACCTCCTTAAAACTTGTGCTGCAAGTTCAATACATTTCTAAATCAAATACCATAGATCTAAGTAAGAATTGAAGAAATATTGTCATACCCTCAAAAAGAAATAAAAGGAAACAAGAGCTTACCAACCTTATCTAAAAGTAGGAAATGTGGAAACCATACCAACCCCCACAAACCATGTGGAGGTTATATCAATAATAACCAACATACACATGACAATGGTTGAATAAGGAAGCTTCAACATCACCTTAAGATTGAGAGAGTAAGCCCAAGTCCCATATCTTGGCCATGATTAAGAGAGGGATAATACCAAATAAGTACATTAATAATAAAGCATCTCTAATATAAATACCAATAAATAAGAAGTTTCCCAATGTGAATTAAAGAATTATGTAACAATATCCTAAAAAGAAAATTAGAGGAAGCAAAGGCATACCAACCCATTCTAAGAAAAAGTGAAGTGGAAGCCATAGCAACCCAAACCATCCACATGGAGGATAATCCAACATATATTAAAATAGCCAACATATGAATGGTAGGAATTAATAAGAAAGCCACAACACCACCTTAAGATTCAGAGGGTAAACCCAAGTCTCCATATCCAAGACAAAATTATTAGAGGGATAAAAGCACAGATAAACACGCCAATAACCAAGTATAAAATAAAGGGGTTGGTTGGTGGCAAGAACACCTATTAAGAAATCATTTGGGCCAATGAGGGAAGGTCCTGTTCAAAAACCTCTGTGAGTGAGCATTGATCATTAATAGTTTTGTTTGCTACAAATTAAACAACAACAATCACCTCCTGAAAACAATGTGAAACTTCATACGAGCTAAACAATTAAAGCTTCTTGATGATCATATCTTGTATGTACTTGTATTGCCAACATGATAGGGTTTGAAGGATAATATCCTCGATTTGTAACGAAATGGCTAATTCAAATTCAAGGAATAAAGCTTCCAATTCAACATTATTTTTCGTACCATCCTTAATGGACTTACATGCATCTTTAATAACATTAGTGTTTGGGCTAGTGATAACCACGACCACCTAGATTTACCATGATTACCCCTAGAAGCGTTATGATAATTGAATTTATATTTTCCTTTAGGTGGGGATTTATTTTTAATTACTTAATAGTCATTTTATTTCATGTGAAGAGTTATTTTCATTTACTTAAGATTTATTTTGATATTAAAAAGTTATTTTATTTTTTCTCTAATTTTAATTTTTTTAAAATAAACATAAAATAAATTATGTATTTCATATGTTTAACTTTTTTTAAATAGATGTTCAAAAAATGCACAATTTTTTTTAGTTTACTTCAGAATTAATTTATTTTTTAAACAAATATATGGTGTAACTCTCGTAAAATCAACTAAAATAAAAATAGTTTTCACCTTACTTTATTATTTTAATTATTTATTAATTTTCTTCTTCAAACATACTATAAAATTTTAATTTTATTTGTAAACTTGTGTTTATAGAGAAAAAGATATTTATCTTCTTATTTAAACATTATAGAGTTTTTTAATTTTAATTTTCAATTTTGTTTTTATAAAAATATAACGAGAATGAACACATTAAATACTTCATTTCTATTTCAGTAATTTATTTTTAAGTTTATTATTAAATAATATTATTTGACATGTATATAGTTGTCAAATTTTAAGATGAAAAAAATATTTTGTCAATACATTTATACAATTATACTTCATAAACTCTTATTCTAAAATTAGAAAATAATTTTAATTTAAAAACATTCTTAAATTAGTAATTTTTTTTTTTTTTTCAAATTATTGCATTTCACATATCTATATAAAATTTAATAGAAATAAATTTAAACTTTAAAATCAATGTTTCTATATAATTCTCTTTCATTGATAAGGATTTTACATCGTTAAATCCTTGGGACAAATGGATAAAAAATAATTGAAGTAAAATCCTTTCACCATGGACAAATATTCCAATTCTTAATAAAAAAATTTGATGCCCACTAAATTACTTGTTAGACAAAAACATAGATGTGACGTTAATGATGTGATAGTGATAAATTTTGCTCATTCATTATAATCAAAATTTTGAACGTTTTGGAAAAAACAAAATACACTAAATGGAGACACATAACATGATTATGTATGGACTAAAGATTATGTTTCCAAAGCAAACAAAGTAAGGAAATAATTAGGAATGATGTCAAAGAGACATGACATTTTATAGCATGCAATTTTGAATGCTAGTGTGCAATAATGCTAAATTGTATCTTGACATTAAAAGTCAATTATGCAAATGATTAATTGTAATTTTCTTTGTTTGATATTTAAAATGTGATTGATATAAACTATTATAACGCATGCATTATTTTAAGATAATAAACTAATTTTTAATGTTCAAGAGAAGGTAATTGTAATGAAAATAAAAGTTTTTTTATTAATATAAGTAGGTATTTTAGAATCTATCAATAATTATTTTCTCTTCTAGTTGAGATTCATAATTATGGGATTCAACATTATGAGTGCAAAAATAATTTGAAATATAAATATGAATTGTAGTTTGTAGAAATCAATTGGTAGAGGATGGTTGGTTGGTTGGTTGGAAATCTTTTGCCTCATTCCTTAATTTATGAATGTTCATAAGGATACTTAGTATTATTAGGAAATATTAATGCTTCAAACCCATCTTTACTTAATCCATTTCCTACATAACCCATGGGAGATAGGCATACATGCAAGCTTATAGAATAATCATTATGCCAAAATCAAATATACAACCCACAAAATTACATAAGATATATCTTAGGAAAATCCTCATGAGGAAAACCATTATGCAAGATTGAGACATTCCATTTCCTAACAAATCTCCCACTTGTTGAACCCCTTGCAAGAACAATTAGAGGGGTACCGACATCATGTTTTAATTGCTAGGGTTCGAGAGACTAATAGACTCCAAACACAATATGAATTTTTTTGTTCTCACAAACTTAGTTAAATAATCTCCAACATTCATCAAAATCTCTACATTAACCAACTTCACACTACCATCCTAACTCATATCTCTAACCAAATGATATGAACATCAATGTGCTTGGTCTTGGCATAAAATGTCATGTTCTTAGCTAGGAATATCACACACTAACCATCACAATAAACTATCATTGCACCTTTTCTTATTCCAATATATTCAACCATGGTTGCTTAAGTCAAATGACTTCTTTATAAGCATAAGTAGTTGCCATATACTCAACTTTAGTAGTTGATAAAGAAACCATGACTTGTCACTTACACATCTATTTGATTGCACCACCAAATAAAGTAAAAACATAACACTAGTGGATTCTTTGTTATCAACATTACCTACCTAGTTTGAATCCACATAACCACGAATATGAAGTGAAAACTTATCTCCTATCAAATTATCTCAATAACACAATGAATACTTTTAGGTACCCTTCAAATATCTAAAGAATATTTTATCTATATCTGACGACCTCTACCAAGATTAGACATATATCTAGAAATAACTCCACTGTTTGAACAATGTTTGGTTTAGTGCAAACCATAGTATACATCAAACTTCCATCTACACTCTAGAAAGATACTCTCCTCATGTCTTTCATATTTAATGGTGACATAGAAAAAAATAAAATAGATAACTTCATTCTAACTATAAAGGTACACATAATTTCATCTAGAATCTTATGTGTTAAACCTTTATAAAACTGCATTCACATACTTTGGACTAGTCAAAGATTTTTATTCACTCCATGTCTTTTAATTTCCACCACAAGAATGTGTTTAGCTACACCAAGTTATTTCATTTCAAATTTAGTTGTAAGTTTAGAATTTGATTCTAGAATCACACATTTCCCTTTACTAATGAATGACATATCTTTGATATGTTATGAAATGTATAGGGAATTATCACTATTACATTTATAATAAACATAATGGTTTGATTTAGAATACTCAAATCCAAAATTTAACACACACATATCAAACTTTTGGTACCACATCCTAGAACTCCTTGATGCCATACAAATGGGTATGTGCAGGATAATGGTATGCCAAGAAGTGGCGATGTGAAAAAGAAGTCTTGATTGATAGACTCTTTGAAAAACAACTATAACTTTCAAAGAGTATAACATTTTTGAAATATGAAATATACATCACATTCTATGCTTCACCTAATACAATAATAATAATAAATTCTTTCAATTTGATGAAGTTTAGACTAAGTTATGGTGGTTAGACACGAGAGTTTTTATGTTCAAAAAAATTTGTAGCAGAAAAATCATAATTAATTATTTAATTAGAAAAAAATACAAAAAAATATACATCACATCTGGACACGAGTCTACTACTTTTATCTATAATCTTATAAAAAACATTATCATTTGATTTTATTTAATGTCGTTAGACATACACCTATGTGTTATCTTTCTAGTCCTGATTGATAGACTTATTGAAAAATAGCTATAACTTTCAAATTGTATAACATTTTTGAAATCCAAAATATGTGTCACATTCTATGGTTTTCCTACTACAAGAAAAATAATAATTTCAAATTGATAAAGTTTAGACTAAGTTAACGTGGTCAGACATGAGATTTTTTGTATTCTAGAAAAGTTGTAGTCTAAGAAAAATCATAATTAATTATTTACTTAGAAAAAAAATTACAAAAAAATATGTGTCACATCTAGACATGAGTCCACTACTTATATCTAAAATCTTGTAAAAAGAAATTATCATTTGATTGTGTTTAAGGTGGTCAGACATACACCTACCTCTTACTTTTTTCTTAAAATTTTTGTACTACTACATTGAAATTTGAAATTTTCAACATATAAAATAATTGTTTTTCAAAAAAGGCCTAGTATCTTAGAAACTAAATTCAATTTTTTACAGATTCTCTTCTTACATATTTTTTATATAATATTTATAACTTGTTCAAATTTTTATGTCAACTTTCTTAAACCTGATTTTCTAAATTTTCATTGCCACTTAAGGGCCTAGTTTGGCATACCATGATCCTGCACATACCCAAATATTCCTTTAATTTACAAACCAAGTTACTTTTACCTCTTGGCATGTAGTTCTTGAGCTGCCATATAAATATCCTCCTCCAAATCACCATGAGGGAAATAAATTTTCACATCCATTTGCTCAAATTCTAAATTATAAGCAACAACAATAATTCAAGTAAAATCTAATGGATGCCATTTTCACAACATGAGAAAATATCTTACCATAATCAACACCTTTAACCTGAAAGTAGCCTTTCACAACCAACTATAGTATCATAAATTATAACCCCTTATAATTTTACACTCCATTTTGGGCCCTTTTCTTAGCATATCCCCTAATAGCTCTTTCCAATATTATTTCTAGCCCCACTCATTGCCAAATTATAGTCATGAGATAACCAAATCTATTGTTCCAAGTTGTGTATACTGCATCTGCCAATGTACCATTCCATTTTTGGTGGACTATGACACTGGGCACCCTATTTCTAGTGGACTGGGATGATATGTACCCTATTCTTTGTCGAGTATGGCACTACAAACCATAATAGCCCCAAATTTAAACCTATCAGTGTACCAATTTTTGTTAGTTGTTTTTTGGTCTTGATATTTGAATATGGTCCCATTGAAGGTTACCTTTATTTATGAAAATGCCCTAAAACCCCTACACAAGATCATCATTTATAATTCATTTTAATTCATACTCATTCCTAAACACTTCCTATAGAAAGCCTCAAACTTCTTCAAATGTGAGTATTAAGGAGCATAAAGTTACAATAATCTTTACGCAAGGGAGCTTTCATGATTGATCTTATTTTCTGATGTCATGTTTGTGCATCAACAATTGGGCGTCATATCCAATGAGCATTGAATTCATAAAAATTCTTAAGATTGAGGTATAATATTGTCGATTTAGCATTTTACTCCATATTTAGCCTCTTGCCTACAAGGGAAAGTTCTCTTTTATACATCATTATTGTAAAAGAGGTTAATTCCTACCTAGGGCTTGATTGAGGCAAGCCCCTATATAATCCAACACTATTTTCTATCTTCTTATGTGCAATAATTTATATCTAATAGATAAGGATCACAAATTCAAAAAGTACAGTCTACATAAAGATGTTTAAACTTTGAAGGAGATAAAGAAACCTAGATTTTGTGGCCTAGCCACATATTTTGACACTTTTCAATGAAATTGTCAAGAGATGATGAATGTCATTTATAAGGATATCCTTTATTGCATATAATTATTTTTCCTCCATGATGAACTTATTATTGCTTGGAGGTGTGTATCATTGATTAGGACCCATTTCTTTCTTGAAAGAATATGCATTTTATAAATAATATCCCCTTCATGTTTAAAGCATGTGACCCTTCATCAAGAATCCATTTTTTAGCAATAGGGGAGGTGTGTATCCTTTACTTCCTTCCCCTTTTGATCATATTGAAGATGCAATTTTTATTAAAAATATCATCTTTTATTTGCAGATTGACATCTTTAGGAAAATATCTCTACCTCTTTGGTAGCTATGTATCCAGGTTAATAAGAATCCCTTTATATTTGTTGTAAGATATCTCTTTTACAACTATCTATTCCTTCCTTAAATAGTTGTACTCTCTTCCTAGCTTGGAATTTATAGGAGATTTATGTCCCCCCTTGGACTTAGATTTATAATTCTTCTCATTCTTATTATCTTTTTTCCTTCGGTCCTACACAAATAGCCAGGGCCTCCTTGGTAGCTATGTAAACCTTGATCATCATCTCCTCATAAAGAAAACAAGCCACCACATTTTCATTCTTCAAAATAATAGAAGTATTAATGATAACTATAACAAGAGAATCCCATAAATTAGGTAAAGAACAAAACAATATTTGACATTTATCCTCCTCATCCATCTTGAAACCAATAGATGTAAATCGAGCCACTAGAATATTTAATGTCTCTAGATGATCTGTAATTCATCCACCATCTTCCATTATTAAGACCTATATAATTTCTTCATTAATAAAATATTATTCACTAAACATTTGGATTGATACATATCACCAAGTTTCTTCCATAGTTTCTTTGTAGACAACTCTTTGCATTCATTATAATAGAGTCTACCAAGTAGAATTTGATTAGAAACTTGGCTTTATGGTCCATGAAATCATACTAAAAAGCCACAATAGGATCTATAGGTTTGAAGAAATTATCATCTATAACATCCCACAAATCTTGATCTATTAATAGATCCTCCGTCTTCAGCTTGTAACACATCTCAAAATTAACTCAAAAAAATGTTCTCCACCTCTATTCTCACATATGATCTTTCCATATACAAATTTCTACAACATGAACTCACAAATTAGCTTCTATACAAGCTCTCAATCAAATATAGATTAGTTCAAAAATCCCAAGAGTCTAAAATTGACACCAAATATATTATGGTGATATCACTTCAAAGAAAGTTGAGGTAGGTGAACAACTTCGTACGCTAATCTTAAGAGGAGGATTCTGTAGAATTTTACAGATCTTTGCAATAGTAACACAAACTTATCTTAAATGAACATAAATAGCACACATATCACAATATAGCACGATTAACATTGGGAAAACCATTTTGGGAGAAAAATATCACACTAAACAATCTACCTAATATATTATTCATGAGTCAATAATACATTTCAATATACCTAAAAAGTGATCTTCTTAGATGAGTATCACTAATGGAATTTTTCTCGCAAGGACTTCTCCACATAATCCTATGTTATGTTTAGATAATGCATCATTGATTCATGCCTTATTTATGTTGTATTATGTTAATGAAAATGTACTTTTTTTTTATAAGCTCACATAAAACTGGTTTATTAAACATGGTTTATAGGCTGAATTTTGACATTATAAAGAAGAAGAATCTAATCTTGGTTTTCCACTATTAGACAACTTAACTTCAAGGTTTGCATATATATGTTTTTCAGATTTTCATGTTGTTGCTATCCAAGCCTTGTATCTCATCCTCTAATTAGTTTATTAATTAGAGATTGATCCTCGTAATATGTGGTATTGAACCTATTTATTTTTCAATTTCAAATCTTTTCTAGGGAGGCCATCCCCCCTCCACACCCTAGATCCCACAAGCCCCCCCCCCCTCGGAACCCCCCTTGCGCATTCATCAATAGTAAACTTTTATTAGTGCAAGGTTGAGACACCATTTCCTAACACCATTTCTAGGTATTTCATGCACAAAAATGATATCATAGAATACATTGGCTAGAAACTTTTATGATATTTAAGAAGCATGCTGAAGTTAAAGAGACATATAAGAGTCAATCTCCTCTCAAAATTATTGTATGTTAGATGATGGAATCATTTAAAGAGAGAAGGAAGAGATAAATAAATATGTATCAATCTAAAATATATGGAGTAATTAATGATGTAGGAGAATCATGAAAACATTCTATAAATTATAAGATAATTATTCACAAAGGAGGAAATTTATAATTCTATGTATGTTATAGGAAAATTATCCCAAGAATAGGTAACAAACATGCCAATTAGAAGATATGTCGCTTGTGCAAGCAAGCATGTATAGAAGATGTATGCCAGGCTAGAATAAATTTAATGATCAATGTGCATGTATAACATACTTGATTAGTTATAAAAGAAATATTGGGGTGATCAAGATGGGTGATCATGAGGTGTTGCAAAGATGATAATATAGAGGACGTTTAAACAAGGGATGTTCTAGTGAAAATATATGTGTTTGGAAAAGGAAGAGGCAAAGCATTCTTTTAGGTTGAAGATTTACCCTAAGATAAATTAACCTTTTTATGAAGATACTTTAGGAGGGATATAGGGAGGCCTATCCAATTGGTTTAATGGTAAGGTTGGAAGAGAAAATACAATACAAAAATATGAAGATAATGAGAACATATATCTAGAAGAAAATGCATACGTCAGATTGAAGAACACATTATTAAATTTCAATGCAATAATAGGCTAGGTAGGAACTTGAAAATCTCATTAAAAAAAAGAAAAAAAGAAAAAAAGCAAGAAGAAAAGATTAAACAAGGAATGATAGAAATACAAAATACATAGAGAATAAACTATTTAAGACACAATCTCTACAAAAACTTGTTTTCACTTAATAAAAAATTATTTAAAATACACTTATTTTAGCATAGAAAGTCCTTTCACAAATATTGTATATAATTTTTTTAATAGATGCATCCAATGATTTCTATTTAGATTATTAAAATTGAGTTTATTTGTTTACTTGAAATACTAAAATTATAATTATAAATGGGATTCTTTCAAATTTTATGTGTTGAAAGTAAAAAACAAGTGTCCTCAATAGGAGAGGAAGATCAGACAAGGTTAAGAATCATCAATCACTTTTTTTGGGGTGCTATAAAAAATATGGAATTTATGATAGTATTTTCATTAAAAATACTATATACTATTTTTCATTATTATAGATCCATCCTCGTATAAGTATAAAATACATGTGAATAAGAAGAGTAAACAAACAAAACATTGAAACATAAAACTAAGAAGAGTAAATAAACATAACATTGAAACATAAATCAAACAACAAACAAAAAATTAAAATAAAGTAGACGAATAATTAACTTCTATACTTTTGGATTGGAGGAAAAAAAAATTGTTTGGTGTCTTATGAAATATAAAAAATTATTATTAAAAAACATGAAAATCTAAGAAAGTTTTTTATGCTCACTACAATAGTAATTTATTAGAGGACGTATAATGCAAATTTTCTTTGTTTGAACATATGAAAGGAAACAACTTTTATTTAGATTAAGTTTGTTTTATTTACATGGAGCAATAAAGAAACAAAATTAAAAATATCTAATCTAACTAAAAACTATTAGCTTGGCTTAAACATTAAGATTAAATGAAAAATTGATACAAGAATAATTGAAATTTTAGAATAGATGAATGAGAAAAACGTCTTTTAAATTCTAAAAGTCAAAAGTCAAAAGTCAAAACTAGGATAATGGTGAATTGGATAGAAAGTTAGGATAGAGGTTAATAATTGAAGCCAATATTTTTTTTGATGCTATCACAAATGTGGAATATGATATAAATTTGTGGATTAATTATCTATGGAGAAAGTAGAATAGTAAGTATAACAATATAAAACATTATAAAATGATCACAAAGAAAGCAAGGTTGGTCAATGCAATATTTATAAATATGATTACAAAAAGAAAGATTATTTAAATTACAAGATAAAGTGCAGGAAGTCACACCAATGAGTACGATTTGAATTGAACCACCAAATAATTTATTTAGGTAAAGATTGATAAACATGAATTTTGTAGAGGTAACAAGAAGTAACCCTAGTAAATGAGTGACATGTTTAGTTCAGGATGCTCTAAAAAATCTCATGTTGGTGTAACATCTAAGAAACTATAGTTCTAGCAATGAAGAAAAAGTCTCTAGACATTTTCCTTAGATTTTATGTCTACAAATGAAATCTATCGAGTAAGTAATGTGTAGATAGAATGCAACTCTATCCTAATTGTCAATGCTATCCATGAACATAGTGAATAAACAATATTCTATGATAAGAAGGATGATCATTTTGACAATCATTTGAATTCATGTTAAATTTATAACACATTTATGGATGATTATTGGCTAAAGCATAATCATTTGAGTCTATGTTAAACTTATCAACTTAAAATTATTTCATGTAGCAAAACTTTAGGCTATTAATACCCTTTTTTTTCCCATGATATAGAGAAATACAAACTTAAAATTAGACCAAAAATATCTACATTCCATGAGTTTAAATACCATTTTGAAATTCAAAACATATATACTACTTTCAAGTGATTAAAATTAGATTAATGTTAGCAATTTTCTTAAAAAATTGAACATAATTTAATTTTTGCTCTTCAATATCATGTAATACAAAAAAATTTATTTCTTTTCCTAAATAAACCAAAACATATACATATACATATACATATACATATACATATACATATACATATATAATATATATATATATATATATATATATATATATATATATATATATATATATATATATATATATATATATATATATATATATATATATATATATATATACATATCTATATCTATACATATCTATATATATATATCTATATATACATATATATATGTATACATACATATATATATGTATAGATACATATATCTATATCTATATCTATATGTATATATATATGTATGTATATGTATGTATATGTATATATATATGTATCTATATGTATCTATATATGTAATATATGTATCTATATATGTGTATATATGTATCTATATGTATATATATGTATGTATATATATGTATATATATGTATATATATATATATATATATGTATATATATATGTATATATACATATATATATATATGTATATATATAACATATACATATATATATGTATATATACATATATATATACATATACATACATATATATATACATATATATATACATATATATATACATATATATATACATATATATACATATACATATATATATACATATATATATATACATATATATATGTACATATACATACATACATACATACATACATACATACATACATACATACATATACATACATATATATATATATATATATATATATATATATATATATATATATATATATATATATATATATATATATATATATTCTTATACAAATTTTGAATTTTTAACCTATCTCTACATTAAATATTAAAAATAAAATATAAATAAATTTTACTATATACACACTTAAAATATCTTAAAATACCAATTAAGATCCTTTTAGTACCCATCACCATAATCAGTAAGCATTCTATTATATTCAAGATCTAATTATAGATTGTGTATACACTATTGTAACTTTAAAACAAAACCACCACCACACTCCAAAATAATAATAAAATCCCACTGCATATATTTACAAAAGAGACTGATTCAATTGTCCTATAAAATAAACCAATGCCCCCAAAAATCATAATATATATTCCCCAAAACGGATATATTTTGATATCAATTGACATGCTTGTTCTACTCTTCTAAACAATAATGATGCAGAGCTAAGAATGCAAACAAAAAGTGATAATTCAAGAAAAGCCAGGTAATAATTATGCAAAAGAAAGCAAGCAGAACAATAGTTTTAGAATCTATAGATATGTAGCTCATGGTGAAATTCAAGCCTAGTGGGCTGCTCCATTATTCTAATGATCTGTAAAGCAACCAGTCTAGAGACATAAAAACATGATTACAACATCACAAAAACATAACATGAGAAATGATTGGAGAGAATGAAAGGCAATATATGTTAATGGGCATCATATGGGCCATGAGGTAAGGGAGCGTATGGTATTAAAGTGAATATATGAAGCTCAAATCAATGAAGGCTGTGTGGGGCCTGTGAACAGCATTAAGAATGGTATAGCTCTAGATATAATATGAGATACAGCTAAATATGTAGCAGAAGGCAGAGTGGACTTTTTTTATGTGGTTGTGGATTATTGTCTGTCCTCTATTTGACAATGCTTTGACTCTACAGTAGCAAGAGAGGCAATTTATGGGCATTTCTTATGTCTTTTCTATTGAATTAGGTCTGTAATATCTCGATTTTTTTTTTTTTACGTTGAATTGAATTGGGTCTATTGAATTAGGTCTGTTAATATTTTGATTATGTCTTTTTTACGTTGCATTGAATTGGGTTTGTAACATATCTTGGTTATGTCTTTTTTTTAATCAGATTTGTAAGATATCTTAATTATGTTTTTATTAAGATAGCAACAGATTTTGGAGGGGACCGAAACTCTTAACAAGACTGGAATTTAAGATAAAACTTTAAGAATTCTTAATTATGTTAATACTTCTTGATTATGTCTTTTTCATTGAATTGGACTTGTAGTATATCTAGATTATGTCTTTTTCATTGAATTAGGTTCGTAGTATATCTTGATTATATCTTTTTCCATTGAATTGAATATGTAATATATCTTTGATTATGTCTTTTCCATTGAATTGGTTTGTAATATATGTTGATTTTTACATAATCAGAAATCTGCCCAGTTTGAATTAAATAAAAAAGGAGCTCTACAGTGCACGGACAGAGCGTGTGCATTCTCTGACAAAGGCAAAAAAGCTTTGCAATTGCCGTGACAATTCCAACCTTGTCTTACTTATCTTGACTTTACAAATACACTTGTGGCCACCCACTTGCATTTAAGAATCTGATAGAGGCCTTACAATACTACCATTGTAAATACCCAGTTATACTCAGTAGTACATATATTGAAATCTGTCTAAATCCTCTCACTTGCATGATTATGTTTTTTCTCCAGAATGTCAAACAGCTCATGAGCCCACCATATAAAGGCAACAGCAATGATATGCGGTGGATCAGAATATGCAGTCTGATTTTTGCAGAGTCCTCTGATATAAAGGTTCAGTCTTGTTGAATGATAGGTTTGTGTTCTTGAGCTGCAAACTTACCAATACATAATTTCTGCTTTTGGCTAGATGAATCTAGTCTTTTTCTTTATTGTCGTGACCTGAAAAACAGACCACTTTTGCATCCTCTACAGTGATTGACTGGCCTTGTTTATTTTGTCTATATTTCTCCATGTTTTGTTCAAGCCTGGAGTTTAATCTAAACTGCATATTTTTGGCGCTCTGAACATGTTTGTACATGCTAGATTTAGAATTCTAAGAATTGGGAAACCTAATAAGTTCCATAACTGTGGTGTATTTGCAGTGGGTAGTGATAATTCAAGAGAAAAAGCAACTGAGTATTCTAAGAAGATTATGCTGAAGGGTGACTAGTAGATTTTTTTGGCAATGGACAAGGACGAAGGCGGTTCAGTAGGTTTCATTTCCATCTTTATCTTTCATGTGGCTATATTATTTTTAGAGCATACTTAAGAATTGAGATTGTCTACAAGGATTTCTTCTAAAAATACGATTTTTGCTGAGTTTCCATACAATAGTTTGTTTAGAGAGCTGCTCCGATTTGACTGTTGTTTAGAAATTGCAGAAGATGAGTGAAAAATTAAAGATTCGCAGTCGTCAGAAATTAGCCATGTCGTTTCAGACTTTCAGTCTATATCATTTCAGATTCCCACAGTCCGTAGAAATTAGCAGATAATATCATCTCTGAATTTCATAATCTATAGAAATTAGCGCATGCCATTTTAGATTTCCACAGTTCATGAAAATTAGCTCATATCATTCTCAGATCCAATTATCATTAGATTTAGATCTGCAAAATAAATTTTATCCGGTTGAATCCGATACTAATGACTGAAAATGTTATATAATTATTTAAGGTTTTCATTGCATTTTCAACTTTGAAATTAATGAAATCAATTTACTAGAAATTGGGATTTCTTTTAAAGATCCAAATGCTGTTTCCAATAGATATAGACCAAGATTTGGTTTTATTCAGCAAATCTGTCATCCAAAATCCATTTTTTTTTTGGATGTCACTTTATAGAGTTCGTTTTTCATTGTTTGCAGATGCCAACAATGTTTCCACCTTCTAGTGAATATTCATTGGATCAACTGCAGTTACTGAAGCCTTCGAAGGCTTCTGAGTCCACAGAGAATCTAGACATCAATAATTCCATGGGGAACGCTCTTCTTGACATGTTTAACTTCAATGCTTCTTGTGGGTCATCAAATACTGGATGTTCAGCTTCTTTAGAAAAGCTGAGCTTTGCAGATGTGATGCAGTTTCCAGACTATGGACCCAAGTTGAGTTTGAACCAGGAAATGAATGATCAAAATGAGCACATAGGAAGAGACCCAGAACATGCTTTTGATCCAGTGTTTTTCCTCAAATTTCCTGTGCTGGCATCTGATCAGAAAGCAATAGATCATAAACTATTGGATCATCAGATTCACGACCAGATGACTCTGGGTACTGATTCTGAAGGCAATTATCATGCAAATGTTTCTGATGAGCATGGGGCACAGGATGTTCCCACTTCTGAAAACGCATCAAATTTGAAGCAAGAACTCAATCTATCTACCAACTCCAACAACACCAATGAGAAATTAGGGCAGAACACTGATCATCAACAGATGGTGGTGCCTCTGGAAGGACCTAAATTGGTAGGATTTTCATCTACGAGTTACAGGCCAGAAGCTCCTCAGAGCAAGCCTAAAAGGAAAAGATCTAGGGTTTGTAAAAACAGTGAAGAAGTTGAAAGCCAAAGAATGACCCACATTGCAGTAGAACGCAACAGAAGAAAGCAAATGAATGAGCACTTAAGGGTTTTGAGGTCTCTCATGCCTGGATCCTATGTTCAAAGGGTATGCTTCAATATTCCATCTGCCTATAACATGAATCATATACTCATCTTTAAGCAATTATAAGTCATTTCCTTACTTTTATTGCAGAAATGTATCGGTTTCCAAATACAGATTTTTTAAAAACTTTTTATACTACGACTTAATTGGGGTACAATGGTCAGAATTAAGGTTTCTGTGATAATTTGAATATACTTTGCAGGGTGATCAGGCATCTATCATAGGAGGAGCTATTGAATTTGTGAGAGAATTGGAGCAGCTTTTGCAGTGCCTGGAATCACAGAAGCGTAGGAGATTATATGCAGAAGCCTCTAATTCTCTAGGTGCCTGCAGGCCATCTCAGACAGATGCTCTTGCTGGATGCCTTCCTATTCAATCATCTTTTCCTGTTTTTCCATTACAGCCTGACATTGTGTACGAGCCCCTCAGAGAAGATCTGGCTGACAATAAATCTCCAGTGGCTGACATTGAGGTGAAGTTAGTTGGGTGTGATGCCATGATCAAAATATTATCTCAGAGAAGACCAGGCCAGCTTCTCAAGACAATTACAGCTTTAGAAAACCTGCAATTCAGCATTTTGCACACTAATATTACAACCATAGAACAGACAGTCCTCTATTCCTTCAATGTCAAGGTACAATATATGATTGAATTTGTTCATTTTTATATAACCACTTTAAAATATTCCTTGAATTAGCTTGAGTGGTATCATTATTATACATCTAAAAATTTTATAATTGAAACTGAGAGGCATTCTATAATGATAGTAAGGAATGTAGTGTAACGATATGAATGTGTAACCAAAAAAAAAAATTAGTTTTATTTTAAATTTGACAGGCATTTACATGTTTTAATATTTAATTATAAATATAATATAAAACTAATGTAATTTCTATAATTCATGAGGTTTTGTAGTAGATTTCTGGATTACATTGTGTGCAGATTTTTTTCCATCAATATTTCAGATTTCTAATTTTTATTCTGATGATAGATTATACAGTACGATTAAAAACACTGATGCCCACAATATAATCCAAAAATTTAGTAAAAACATAATATTTCCAAAAGAAATAGGTCATAAAACTTATGTCTATATTCTTTGCATTTAAATTACTATCTAGATATAACTGAATCATAACATGGGTTTTTCTGTTTCTTATGACTGTGATCAGGTGGGAGAAGATTGTAGGCTTTCGGCTGAAGATATTGCCAATTCTGTGCAACAAATATTCAACATGATTCATGCCACCTGCATTGGGTACATCAAAGACTGATGCAGACAAAATTGTTGAAGAAAACCAATAGTAAGTATATCATCAACGATTGATCAATTTGAAATCATTGCAGAGTTTGGAGTGTAGGCTGTCCATCATTTACAATCATTTTCAGGCCAATAATTAGGCAGCATTACTCTTCAATGTACATTGCCATAAATACATTCAGCATGAAATTATCACGGTCGTCTTCTCATCTCTCTAAAAGCTCAATGTAATCAATGGGTGGGGTAACCCTGATGGTAGTCATATGAGGGGCAATACTGCTACCAAATTTTGAGGGGACTATTACAGATCAGGGTCTGCATTGTATCATGAATTTATGCTGATTTATCATAATATAATGCTCAATAAATTATGGTTTCTTTATCTCAAAAATCTTGTGATAATTTCTTAAACAAATTTTGGTCTCAATGTTAAATAAAAGTGCAGTTTAGCAGATAGTTTAGATCGAATGTCCAATATTTTCCCCACCCATTAAAAAGCTTGGAGAACTCACTCGTCTTGTCGATCTGTTTCAAATTTCTTTATGAATTTTTCTTTTCAATTCCTGTACGTTTTCAGTAACAAAACAGATGAATTACAGTGGTGCTTTTTTAAGTTTTCTAATATTTTCTTTTTGTCAAGAGGTATAATTATATAATGGCATCACTGTTTTTATCAGTATTATAAAAAAACAAATAATATTTTTTTTTCTTTATCTAATTAGAAATGACAATTTTCTTTTCTAACAATTATGTACCAATTTTTTTAAAAATTGATATCTCTCAACTTCTTCTGCATGATATAGATATGGGTGTTGATTGCATGATATATTAACGTAATATTCCTAGCACTTATGTTTTGATTTTTCTGCACATCAGATGGGGAATATTGGATGCCCATTAATGTTCAGGTGGATGAAATGCCAAAAACATTAATATGGTTCGGTCCTTGTGAGATTATCTGAAAACATATTGAATGCCAAGGAGTTTAATTAATTTGATTAATAAATTCTTCTGTTCACGGATCTGGTGCAATGGCAGCACGCGTGCAGTGAATGCCCATTCATAATTGTTCTAAAGCGATGGCTGAGGTGGGCGAAAAGCAAGCCAAAACATAAAAAATGGTATTTTTGACAATGAGAATAAAGTTAACAAACTTATATGGTGACCACCACTGCAGCAGATCAACTCTCGAACAAGACGACATTGCTCAGACACAAGTCAACTTTTCTGACAGACTTATTTTTTAAGGCACTTCTCTCTTACGAATGTCTCATCACAGTTGACTTGTCAGGTTTTGATCTGCTCATTTTGGACCAGGGATCTCTGCACACAAAAACAAAACAATGGGCGTCAGTTCCATATAACATAGAGTCGATCAACTTCTTGACCCATGCCAAACTTTTTATCTCCATTTATTTCTTTAGCTTTCAGCTTTCATTACATCATGTTTAGAGATGGTAAATCCTGTGCTGCCAGTGAGAATAAGCTCAGCAAGAACAGGCTTAAATTTCAGCTAACAATCTTAACTAACATTCTTTTTGTTATACTGATAATCCTTACAAATATTCTGTTTATATGATTATCAATATGAGACCAGTTGTTGTAACATAATGATGACAATCATATTAGAAATTGTTAGTGTAATTATTTAATATAATTTAACTTACACTTAAGCTTATTAAGTCTATTTAGTCGTACATTTTCATTGGATACTTGTCTACACAAGTTGTCAGTGTTTAGGAGTTGTTTATAGAGGTGTCTAGATAGGTGTCGATTCCATTTCGACACCTAATCCTAGGTTCGTGGGAGGCAACTTGCCACCACTCATTGAGTGTTGGGTTTGACTTCTTATTCGACCCAATCATTCGTGCTATATGTACTCTTCTTCTCCTTTGATTCATCTATGGAATGTCGACTTTGTGCTTCTAATTTATCTCTTAGATCTTGACTAAAATCTACAGAAATCATTTATAGAAGATCAAGAGTCACAATTTAGAAATTCACCTATTTAGAACAGATTATTAGTACAAAAGTATTCTTATGAACATGAATTTTAGATCGAAACAAATTAATGCAAGTAAAACAATGAGATTATTTCTATTTTCTTTTGAACAACCACCCTAGAAATTGCTTTTAGAAAATAAGAGTCTCAACTTAAAAATCTACTTATTTAGAACAGATTATTAGTACAAAAGTGCTCATGTGAATATCAGCATGAGATCAATTCAAGCTCAGATGAACACAACAATAAGATTAATTCTATCTCCTTTTGAACAACCTCAAAATCACTTATAGAAAATCCACTTAGTTTTAGATAATGGAAGATATACACCTTCACCATCAGGCCCACTCAAACTGTACTTGAAGTTTACTGATAGCTCTATGTTTTCGAATTGTAAAGGCCACTGGAGTATATTGTTGCTGGCACAGGTTCAGTCATGAGATTACATGACATTATCCCAGGCCACTTTTCAAATGAAAAAAGATTCAGAACCACCCTAAAACATTGCCACTTTCTTCCCTGTAACAGGCCATTCCCTAACTCATTTAACACTCTTTAACTAGCTCTTCTACACATTTTTATTATGGGTTATCTCACAAATACTTTAATACTTATGGAGAATGCTGAACATTAATGGTACTCTTTAGATTATTCTCCTACATTGTCGGTCAATGATTTTACATATCTGGTCGTAGTTCATTGAAGAAAAGTTTTGGGTTTAGTAATCTTCTATATTGTTGGTCAATGATTCCAAAAAATCTTTCTCAAGCTCATTGAACAAAGAATATGAGGCTGACTGGTCTTCTATGTAGTGGGTCAATAATTTTACAATTTTTTTCCAATTCATTGAGAAAGAGTTTTAGGCTAACTTTTCATTGAGGGCGTTGGATAAAATTTTGCAGAGATACAGATTATGATAAGTATGGGGGTGGTGGACCGTTCATTATTATGGAAGATGGTTTCTTATAAACTTTCAGTTTAATAAAAAACATTATATTTTGAATGCTGATAAGGAATTATATATTTGAATTCTATAACTATATCATAATAAGATATAGGTGATGGATTGACTCTTTTACATGTCTTTTCAATTATAAACAATTTTAACATGCACCTCTGATCAAATTAAAGCAGCGTATATAACAGTTTTATATGTTTTTTATGATTTGATATGCACATCTGATAAAATATTCAGCGAGTTTTTAACTATAGACACAAAGCAGCTGCTTGGGTGTTGTTGCAGTTCATCTGATGTGCTTCATAATAATAATTATTCTAATCTTTATATTAGAGAATAGCCACAATGATATGTCCCTTTTAGGCTTGATATTAACATTTGTTTGCTAAAGCATTTCAGGCACGCACAAGTCTTAGATGGGACTTTTACTTCTTCTCAATCTCCAACATCACCATTTCCCCATGGAGTATTTAATGGGGTGGACCTTAATTACAGGGGTCTAAAACTATTCATGGAAAAAATATTATATTACATAAAAAGTGTAAATTTCTGTATGTTTTATATAATTTTAAATTAATATATAGTGTTCAAAATTTAAAAAAAAAGGTTTATATTAAATAATAAAAATATATTTTTTCAAATTTTTAACATTTGTTTTAAGTGAGTAAAATGTAGGATAAACTAATTGGTATTTATGATAAATTAGTTTGTCATTATTAATATTAGATGTTTAATTTGTGTTTCTAATTTTAAATAATGATTGTAATTACATATCTTATTGGCTCAACATATTTCAAAATGATTTTCTATTATTGTAAAATTACAACTTGTGAATTAGAGTGATGAAAATGAAGAGATGGAATTGATAGAGCTTTGGTTAGATTTCAAATAGAGTCTCGTCATATGTAAAGTGCATTTATTAGATTTCTAAGGGTGAGGCTTCTAGGAGCTTGATAGTTCCTTTGCCTAAAAAATGGACTATTGGTTCTGGCACATTTAATTTTGTAATGTTGTGGAAAATGGGTGTTCACTAGTTTATGCATGCAACTAGGCACAAGGCCTATTCCCACTTGATTACGTTAAGGAGAGTGGATCCACTCTCATCGTCAAATTTGATTGAAAATGATTAGGCACAAGGTGAATCTAATCAATCTTTGTTTGAGTTGATAATGAGTACTATGGAAAGATGTGGGTGGAATGTAATGATTCAAGCTAGAAGGTGCAAAATCCACAATAGATAACATAAACAAATAGTTGCAAAATATATAATCATAGAAGGGTGGGTGTTTGGAGTTGGGTACCAATTCCGCGGACGTCCATGGTGAGAAAAAATTGCAATAAGAAACGGGTACTTGATTTTTAAAAATTGGGCACCCGTTTAGGTTTGGGAGCCCGATCCATTTTCAAAAATCGGGTGCCTATTTAGGATCGGGCACCCAAAGCGAAACGGGTGCCCAATTTTTACAAAACGGGCACCCGATTCTTACAAATTGGGCACCTATTTCTAAAATCTATTTATTATTATTTTTAAGCGATTTCTTCTCATTTTCACCTTCAAAAAATGGGATCATGTTTAGCAGAGCTTGGGTGCCCGATTTAGCTTCCCCTGCCGACCCCATCTATCATTTTTTTCATGTTCGAGGTGCGTACTATTGTTTATTATTTATTTTTTATGATTTTTGTCATTAAAAATTGTAGTTTCAAGTTATTTTTAATTAAAAAATGTAGTTTAATGTTGTTTTCAAAATTATTGTATAAATTTAATTATATTTTATTTTTTAAGTAGGTCTTTTTAATTTTAATTTACTTTGTAAATTAGCATACCAAAGTAGAAAATTGTTATTTAATTTTTAATTTAACCCTATACAAAATTAAATTATGAAATCCTAAATAGAAACCAAAACCCTAGGTAGTAAAACAAAAACGTAAACCTATAGAAAATTAAATTAGGAAACATTAAACTTAGAAAACAAAAATGTAAACCTATAGAAAATTAAATTAGGAAACCCTAAACTTAGAAAACTGGAAAACATAAATCTAGAAACCCTCTCTCTCTCTCTCTCTCTCTCTCTCTCTCTCTTTCCTCTTCTCTCATCTTTTCTCTCTTAAAAAATGTAGTTTAATGTTGTTTTCAAAATTATTGTATAAATTTCATTATATTTTATCTTTCAAGTAGTTCTTTTTAATTTTAATTTACTTCGTAAATTAGCGTACCAAAGTAGAAAACTGTTATTTAATTTTTAATTTAACCCTATACATAATTAAATTATGAAACCTGACGTACAAACCAAAACCCTAGGTAGTAAAACAAAAAATAAACCTATAGAAAATTAAATTAGGAAACCCTAAACTTAGAAAACAAAAACAAAAACTCTCTCTCTCTCTCTCTCTCTCTCTCTCTCTTTTAAGTTTTAATTATTTAAGTCATTCTTTGTAAGGTAAAATATAATTTTTGGTATGTTAGTTGTAAATTATCATGTTTTTATATGTACACAGATTGGCAATATGGATGATTTTCATATTGATGAGCTTATAGGTCAGCATGCACCACCACCACCACCTCCACCTCCACCTAGACAGTTAAGGGATAATATTAGGAGAAATGTAGAGGCGATAATGAGAGACATAAATATTATTAGAAATGATCCCTATCCATTGGCCCAACTACTACACCTTGCAGATAGCATGCAAGGCATAGTAGATTCTGTACACACATTAGACTTTGATATTGATAGTTTTGAGTCATGGAGGGAGAGTATGTGTGCATATTATGCTGACGACCTCTCTTATAAATAGGTTAATGATTTAAAAATTACAAAATATGATTTGGCACATTTTTTTTATAACCCTACAACGGGTGAGAAAATACTTGGCAAGAAGCCACATATTTCCATTAGATGGTGTAGACACCTTGGTATAGCAGAGCATTTCTGGGAGCAGTGGTGGATGGTATTTGACAATCTACCACATGCTAATCATGAGGTCCTGCTTTATTTTTTGAAAAAAATATGGGCTGAATTTTTATTGGGTAGGAAACTCAATTATTTTGACATGAGATCATTCCAGTGGGTTGGTCGGGGCATGCCACTGGATAGGCCAGGGGCCAAATTGAGTGACAGAATTAGAAATCATGTGCGCAATGAGCCTATTGTTCCTCTTCCTTCTCCTATAGTTCCTGCACTTGTCCATCATCGAGTAGTGTAGTCATCTCTTGGTTCTTTGAGTGCCCTTATGGGCAATTTGTTACAACACTTGACTGAGGTGAGGGCTGCCCCTAGCATAGCACATGTTTTCATGAGTTGTGGGGGTGTATGTAGGGGTCCCGAGTCTGATCCTGATGCTGCCCATGCTACCCATGGTGGATATGGTGGTGATGATGGTGGTGCACATGGTGGATATGCTAATTATGATGATGGCGCACATGGTGATGCTGGAGATGATATCTCATCATATGTTGATTTACTCGATGTAGACATTGATCATCCTGCATAGGTAAATTTAATTATAATTTATATAGTGCAATATTAAATTTCTTATTTATACAATTATGAGCCATAACATGTGGAGTTTTTGGTGAACAGAGGAGGGTTGACCCACCATCATTCATTAGCTATCATCATATGACATCGACACCTCAACATCTCGGTGCTCCATTCACAGTATGCACTTTGATCTTGATACATTTAAACTTTAATTGATAATGTGTTTGACATATTTTTGTGATTTTGTAGGGTCTCTCATGTACCACTGAGATTGGCAGTCCTTCATTCTCTGCCCCACCAGTCACTGAGAGTCATCTGCATATACCTGTAGTATGTTTTTCATTTATTAAATATTAAGTGTTCATATCTTACTAATTTATGTACAACTTTGATTCACACTTATTTTTTTGCAATTGTAGGCTTTTGGCACTAGTACATTTGACCTTATTTTTCCACCAAAATTTTTGACCAATAAGTAGAAAGGTTTTGGTTGGTCAGATTATAGAAGGAAAAATTTGATTTTTTAAAAAAGTTATGCCCGTGTTAGTCAAAATTGCAACCAATATCATGGAGGTTGAAATTGTGACGAACACGGGCATATAACTTAAAAAAAAAGGTTTCATTTATCATTTCATTATTCCTGGCATGACGAATTTGAAGGGCAGCGCGTGAAGGAGGTCCACCTGTTTGATTTAACTAGGAGTTTTTAGAGTTTTATATAACATCTTCCTCTCAATGTTTTATATGCACAGTTCGAGTTTGGTAGATTTAGTGCTAAATCGGGTGTTTTTAACCTTTAGAAGCCTATAGGGAGCTTTGAAAGGGGTGCAACAACTGCTGAACAACCATAGAAGGCTAGATTCAAGCATAGACCTCAATAAAACATCTCACTTAGTAATCAGCCCCACTCAAGAAGCATTAAAATTTGGATCGCTGGAATTTTGTGAGGTAGAACTGATTTTTTTTTAATTTACATTATCATTTTCTTCTTTCATTCATACATTTGGAGTTGTATTTAGAGGTAGATAACATAATATTTGTGAATATTTAGTTGCAGGATTTGAGAAGTAATCCTAGGGATAGCACATCATAAAACAAAGTAGTATTGCATTCCATGAGCTAACATCTCTTTGAGGCATTCCGTCAAACAATTTATGTGCCTTGTGTATATTTTCATATTTTCCATACATATCTATCAAAACATTTTCCACTGTAATATCCAACGAAAATTCCCCTTCCATTATGCTTCGATGGATGCCCATACCTTAATGTTCTAACACTCCCGTTTCGGCATAGGCTAGTAGGATGCTGGCAAAAGTCATGGAGTTTGGACCCTTCAGAACATATTCAACTTCCATTTTGACTGTAAACCATTTTTAATAGGGTTTCTTCTAAATTTGACGACACCAAACCCTCCTATCCCACTACCAACAATGGAAGAAATCCCGGAATACACACGTTCATTGAGTTTTCACGCAACCAGTGTTTTCACGCAACTTGGACAGTGTGACTAAGAGTTTGCTTTCTTGGCAACCAAAGAAACTCACCCAATCTTCTACTTCAACTTGGGGCTTCTATAGATGTGTGTCTACCGTGCTCAACCGGCTCATCTAGGGCATCATTGCATTAAAACAATGTATTATTCATTCTTTTAACATGTTATATAAGAAGCAATAATGAAGCCTGCCATGATCATATAGGTCTTATAGAAATAATGTAAAGAAATACATATAGATCTGACAACTCAAGCCATGTTCAAGGTATAAGAGAAATGTTGTAGCAGGATATCAAATGAAAGAAAACTCTAATTCCAAAGCATAATCATGAGTATCAAATATTACAAGACAATAGTAAAACATTGAACTATTATAGTACACTAACATCAGTCACCGTGAACCACAATGCTCATAAACAGAGGTTTTAGCCTCAAAATACAAAACTATGTCATAGTGCTATGATGGGAATATCTCAAAATATGTCAATAATCTCTTGTTTACTTCATAATTTGTAAGTGTTATCTTTAAGTTATTTACCATTTCTTACATCTTCTCAATTGTGGATTTTGATTTTCTATGGTATTGTCTTCTCTAGGTCTATTCATTTCCCTTTTTGTTTCAATAGAACCCACAGTGGCATGCTCATTGACACTCTTAATGACACACTCATCTCTTCTTCTTTATCTTTCTTCTCTCTCCATTATTTGTTTCATCTTTATTTCTTCTCTTTTAGGGATAGCCATCTTTTGTTTCTTAGTTTTTTCATTACTTTCTCTCAAGTTCTTTTCTTCTTTTGGCATGGGTGCTCCATTCTTTTATCACATGTGAACCCTATATTGTATCTCATGGAGATTATTTGATTTAATCTTTTTTACGTAAATACTAAAAACTAAAAATAACAGTCTTATTCTCTTTGTTTTTATGATATGGTTAAGATGGTGCAATTGTATAAGCCTTATCCTCTTTGTTTTTATGTTGTGGATAAGAACACTAATACCATTATATATGTAAAAATAGCAGTCTCATCTTTTTTATTTTTATGACACTAATAAGAAGGATGGTGCCATTATCCTTTTGTATTTATGATTTTATGACACACATAAGAACAGTAGTACACTATGATCCCCTTTCCCACATTAGAAAAATTGGGCTTTATTTTTCATCTAGTCCACACACAAAAAATGATAAATCTTATCAGGATAAATGAAGTTGACAATGGGTGACAGTAGTCCACTAATGCCGGACCAAACAAACTATCCCAGAGAGACGAAATGGCAACGATAGAAGAGGAATAATAATAAAGAAAATCCTTATTCCAAATCAAGAAGGATCATATTGTGGGCTAGGATAGTTCTCATATGCATTAGCATGGGTGAAGAACATTGTTGCTCTAGTCATCAATCCATTCAAGCATAAACAAATATGGGTTGGGACCAACTGGTCTTCCACCCTATTAAAATCATTTATGAGTCTCCACACTAAGCCTCATATATTCCTTCCCTCCAAAAGCATCATCATTCCTTAGTAGTACTATAGAATATATTTGGCCTAATAAAATATGTGTTAGGGAATTAAAAAATGGGTATGATATCAAGATCAGGACTGTTGAGCATACAAACATTTGCAAAAATAATATCATATATAAAGTAATCATAGATTATAAACAAAGCTTTTAGCCTCAAAATACAAAACTATGTCATAGTGCTATGATGGGAATATATCAAAATATGTTTTGTCATTGATTAGAAAAGGAAGATCTTATGTCATGGAATCTATTATAGGTCACTGTTATAAAAAGTTAAATGTATTAAATCACAAAGATTATGAGGGGAAGCTATAACAAGGAGTAAGCCCAAAAAACAACTATACAAGGTACATTCTTCAGTTACTTGCATAAACAAGTCAAAGATGCAATGGATCAGTAGCATTCCATAAACAAAGCAAGCAAGGTTCTATAAACACGGTTCTCACAGTCCACCTGACTGTCGATCTAGCACTGCATTGGACTGTAACAACCATGTGAAATGATGAGACACCAACATGGATTTGAATGACGATTCTATGGAAACCATTTCAATAAATACTCAAGGATCAACTTAAATTAAACCAAAAAGGGATGTTCGTAACCTCCTTTTGAACTTGGGCTGCAACGAATACAAAATGCACATCATGGTTTCTTTGAAACTGTTTTGATTTTAGTGCTTTCAAACATTTAGAAATTAATGAAACCGAATACTATCAAGATTGATACATTGTTCAATGACAACTCAAAAAGCAAACCCGATACACAAATACAAACTAAAGCTTTGCAGGATGAGGATGATCCATTGCCACATTCTTCAATTTGTCCCCACAAACTTGATTCTTCTCCATTGCCCTGAACCCACTAAGCTCACCTTTGAATTTTTGAACCAAAAACTAAAGCTTTAACACCAATTTACTCTTGCCTCAAAGACAACTCTGATGCTTTGGGTTTATATAGCCATAAATAACTTCACTCCAAATGAAACCCACTAATTAGGCTTCACTAATCATGGTTTCTTTTCTTATTCAACTCGAGTTAGATTGAGGTTACATGCTTATCCTCTGCTTTGGACTATCTTTTAGCTAATCTACTCAAAACTACTTTTACATGGTAGGGGAAAAATCACAATATCTAGAACCTGACTTTAGCTTACAGTAAGAAGTAGAGTAATGTATTGTAGTACATAGCATCTTTATTATGTCACCACACTGACATCATCACAGAGAAAATTAGGGGGCAGAGGATTGACTTACGAGAATGTTCTATTACAAAAAGCAAAGTGCCATACCTGGAGGCTAGTTCAGGCTATCCATCTGCTTTAGGATTATTACAAGCATGTGATTAGACTAAAAAGTATTTTATTGTAGGAATGCAATAAAGGATTTGTTTTTTTGTCTATTTTGTATTTTTTCACTTTTCAAATGGAAGTCAGACTTTTTTATTTTAAATTTTATATAAAAAAAATCTTTGAATAATAAAAAATGGGTGATAAAAATTATTTTTATTTGAAAGAATGGGTTTTTCTTCATAATTGCTTTTTTATAAAGTTTAATTTCTTGTAAAATTATCTTATATTTCTTGTAAAATTGTCTAATATTTCTTGTTATTTTTATTTTTAAAATAAATTTAACCTCTCATTAAAATTGAGATAAAATGTATTAAAATTTAATCTAAAAGTTAAGTTGTTATTCATATAAGAATGTAAGGTTAAACATCTACTTCAGAATATTAGAGACATGCCAGCTTCGATTATGCTTCGATGGATGCCCATACCTTATTCTAACACTCCCATTTCGACACAGGCTGGTGGGATGCTGGCAAAAGTCATGAAGTTTGGATTTACACCTACTAATTGCATTTCCTTAAAATTTTCCATGGCCTTCTCAACAGACATAACATTCCATGAAACCATATTTCTTTGACCCCTAATTTCTTTGCTGCAAAGTTAGACAATAGATTTGTCCTTTCTAGTTTTAACTGCATTATTTACCTTTAGAATGTAGAGAGTTGGCACTCCTTGAAAGTCCAGATCAACTCAATTCATGGTGTTTGGAGTCAAACCATTTGTATTGATATTGCATGTTTAGATAGTTTTTAGTTGGATCCTTCTATCATAATTACATCAAACAATGGCTACTCATCATAACAATGATAATTATATTGTGAATAATGAAACCTATCAATCAAATCAAGAATGCTGATGGACACCTTAGAATGTTAAAAGAGTAATTGTGAAATCTTAACATGCTTGTAATGGCTTTGATAAACAATGTGTGAATTATGTAGCTTCTATCACCTTAACCTTCTATTTTATTTGCCTATTTGTTCAAACCAATTTACAATGTATATGGTGTGAATAGTCTCAGCTAGCAGTTCTTAAACAACACATATAAACAATACACATTAAGGAGAAAATTAAGCCTAAAAAAAGTTAGTTAATTCATGGGATTATAAGCAACAACTTGTTAGAAATCTGAATATTTCATGAAGGAAATTACATCATATAAAGCAAGAATAGATCAAATCATCGATTGTCTCAAGTTAGAAGCCAATTGTCTTCATTTATTTGCAAACTTTGAACATTGCATTTTCCTATGTCTATGCTTGGTGACAACATTTTGAACATTGTTGACATACTTAAATGGAATACACAATACCAAATGATGAATGCTCAACTATTGTAATGGAAAAGCATCAGAACTATCCATTTCTAAAATTTGATTTGGTATGATAAATGTCCCTTTGCATTGAGAAAATTATAGTTGAGAAAATGGTTGTTCAGTGACAATTTGTATTTGTAGGTTGCAAACAAATCATCCTTCTTCCACCAATGAGTCATTCCATTCAAGAAAGACCATGTTTGACGATATCAACGTACAACAAAATAGGGAGACAATTGCTAGACTATGGTCTAACTTTAAAAGAAAAGGTGATGGAAAATGTTACTGTCCTTGCAAAATTTGTAAGGGCTTAAAGACTTGAAGATATCTAATCAAAACAACCGAGGAACATTTTAGGAAACATGGTCACATTGAAGGGGAAACAAATTTTGTCCATTGGTATGTATTTTAATAATTTATAAAATACATAAGAAATGATTTGATGATGACATCATGGTCATTGTTAATATAAGGTCACCATTTTGATATAGGTCAACAACCCTAGGTTTCATGTTATGGACCATGACAATCTAGAGAATGTGGATTTTCAAATGAGGGAACATGGAGGTGTGAATATAGAAGTAGAAGGTAATAATCCCATGGAAGAAGATCATGATGATCAAGATGATCATGATGATCAAGATGCTGATGATGATGATGATGTTGACGTAGACCTTGATGTACCTATACTTGAGAAGGCACACGATCCCTTATACGAAGGCTCCCAAACAACTCTTCTTGCCACTATATTGTTGTTGGTGAACTTGAAGGTTATGAATGGTTTATCCAATGTAGCAATGACACGTATGTTAAGGTATGCCATTTTTTTCATTTTTTAGTCATAATTCCCTTACAATTAACAAAGGGTGAATCGTGTAGCAATTAATATTCTTTATATTAACAAATTATATTTTTGGTCATAGGTTGATAGATGAGTGTTTGTTACCGCCATCAAACATTCTACCTTGCTCGTATCAAAAATTATTTTCCATTATGAAAGATATTGGAATGGAGTATCAAACAATACATGCATGTCTGTATGATCATATTATATATCATAAATAACATGGATTTGCAACAGAATGCCCTGATTATCATATTAGTAGATATTGATTAGATCAAATAACAAAAAAGGTGTCTCACAAGGCTCTTCGGTATATTCCCATTATTCCATGTCTGCAATGATTATTTAGGTAGGTGCAATAGCTTGGCACAATATGGATTACCATGCATGCAATAGAAGTCGAGATGACATTATGCGAATGCCTGCAGATGGTTCAGCATTTAAGGAAATAGAGAAAAATTAGCCACACTTTAAAGAAGAACCTCGTAATCTCAAGCTTTCATTGGCAACGGACGGTGTCAATCCATTTGGAGAGATGAGATCTGTTTACTCGGTGTGGCCTATTTTTGTTATCAACAATAACATTCCTCCTTGGATGTCCATAAAGAGGGAGAACATAATGTTGGCAATGATTGTTCCAGGTATTTTTTATTTAATAGTCATATAAATTAATTTATTATAAATAATCCATCAAAATAGTCATAATAATTATGTAATGTTTTTGTTCATTCAACTAGGTAGGTACCAAGTTAAAGATATCAATGTATATATTGAGCCCCTTATTGATGAGTTGATGGTGTTATGGAATGGGGTCACTATGTATGACATCTCTAGACCAATAGGACAAAGACAATTTCAATTCCATGCAATGTTTGTATGGACAATACATGATGCCCCTAGGCTAACACATTTTTGTGGTATGTTGTCTTCTTAACACCTCTTTTTTGGTATGTTATAGTGCTAACACAAAGTTAACATATTTAATCCAATTATACACGATCTTGTGGGTCTTCAGACAAAGG
Source organism: Chamaecyparis obtusa (assembly GCA_027943335.1). Classification (NCBI taxonomy): domain Eukaryota; kingdom Viridiplantae; phylum Streptophyta; class Pinopsida; order Cupressales; family Cupressaceae; genus Chamaecyparis; species Chamaecyparis obtusa. The sequence continues at coordinate 394,857 of BSBK01005257.1, forward strand.
GAAAATTTGCATGTCCAGTTTGTGGTCCAAAGATGAAATCTTGTCATTCAAAAAGTTTAGGAAAGAAGGTGTTTGATGAGCATAGCCACTTTCTCCACAAAAATCATAAGTACCGAATTATTGAAAAACATCTTTTCAATGGGAAAGAAGAGACTACATCAAAGCCACGAAGAATGACACCTTGCCTATGGAAGTTGGAATAGAATAAAATAAATCGTCGAGTTAATGTCATTCCATTTTATAGTTTTTGTTTGAAATTTATATTTTGATATTGTGTTTTGTTTACTGATGATGTAATTGATGCTCATGAAGGTCGTCAAGGCATTAATGACCAACTTCCAAAAAGACTAAAAATTTATCCTACGTAATTTAGTAGGTTTCCGTACTACGAGCAACTCTCAATCATGCATTTGTTTGATGCTATGCATATTGGAAAGAATGTAACAGAGACATTATGGAAAATGTTGGATGGAAGGTGTGACAAAGAAAAAATTGTCAAAGTTTGTAGTGACATTGAAGAATCCAACCATGCAATGAAAAATGTCATTCGATCAAATAACAATGGAGACCAGATTGATACAAGTGCCCTTACTTGGTTATTGTTGGAGCAGCAAAGCAATGCTATAAAAGAAGTCATAAACAAAACATGATTTCTCACAGGATTCACTGCAAACATAAACAATCTCATATCAAAGAAAAGTGAATTTGGGCCAGGGATGAAAATACAGGATTGACATACATTTATTAAGGTAATTCATGTTATTTTGTATTCACTATATCTTTTTATACTGCATGTAGTTTTCATTGCATTATTTTATAAAATATTGATAAGATCATTTTACAAATATTACAGTACATTCTACCTCTATCTCTCCCACACCACTTTGACAATAGTGTCAAAGAAGTTATATATGATCTTGGAAAATACATGAGGTGGTTGTCATAAAACAAAATCAATAAAGAAGATATAAAATATTGGAAGAAAAAAAATCCTCATCTTATGTGTGAAATGCAAAAGTGTCTAGCTTCAAATTTTTTCAATGCACAAGAACACTACCTCATACATCAAGTTGATGAGATTGAATTATGTGGACCTGTACAAATTAGGTCAATGTGGATGGTTGAAAGGCACTTGAAATTTTTGAAAGGTTTGGTTCGACAGAGAGCACATCCTGAGGGTTCTATGGTGGAAGGATATATGGTATACCAGACCATGGTGTACATTAGTGAATATCTTCCTAAGTTTGCAGCAAAGATCCATGTAGATCGTATTTGGGATCCCAACTCCATTAACAAATTTGAAGGGGAGTACTTGATGGGAAAAGGTAGATTGAGGAAAGTGAGAGGTAAATATAAGATATTATTGTAGTTAATTAATTCTTATAAATCTTTAATATAAGTTATTTATAATTAGTGTATTTTTTTATACAGTTGGTCGAGAGTGGGATGTAATACATTTGTATATTGTGAACAATCTTGATTGGATGATGGTATGGATTGAACGATGTTAGAAAAATGGTTTCTCATTAACATGAAAAGGTATTGCTTCATTGGTTAGAGAAGCTCATTGTAATAGATATTCCAATGTTATGCCAATGGTAATTGATCTAACATATGGTTTAAGAGGTAGAGAGGTACGTGCAAATTTATTAATGATCATGACTCATGTTTCATATCAACTCAAGATGCAAATAATTTTCACATGCTTGAAAAATTTCAGGTCAAGCACCACAAAGCCATGTACTATCATGGCCACAAATTTTGCATAAAAAAGTTGGATGACACGAAGAAAACTTGTGATTTTAGGATAACTACAATTTTCGAGGTCACTAATATATCATCTAGAAATGACATACATCCTCAACAATCTCAAAATCGATACTATGGCATCTTGGATGATATAATTGAGTGCGACTTTAACTCCTTCAAAGTAGTTCTATTCGTCATCAAATGGTATAGGCTACGACTGAATCAAAATGATCCTGATAGAACCGTTATTCAATATGATAATAGATTTACAATGATTAATACAAGGTTATTTGAGCGAGTTGGAGATGAGCCCTATGTTCTTCCAAGCCAATGTGAGCAAGTGTTTTACTTATAGGTTCCACATAAATAGGGTTGGTCATTTGTTGTTAGACATGATCTAAGAGGAAGGCCGATAAAGTATAATGTTATGGAAGAAGAAGATATTGAAGATGATGAAGAAGAAGATGATGAAAAAGATGATGGTGATAATGATGATGATGATGATGATGATGATGATGATGATGATGATGATGATGATGGCGATGATGATAGTGGTAATGATGATGATGATGATGATGATGATGAGATGTGATGATGATGATGATGATGATGATGATGATGACAATGATGATGAGATAGATGAAGAAGATGATCAATTACATGATTGAAATGTACAAGGTATGTGATTTAATTATTTATATATATTTATATTGATTAGTATATATGTTTAATATTGATTTATTGATTTCAATTCTAATGATTACATATTTATTGTGTTCAATTCTAATGATTACAACATATGTGATTTATAATTACCAATGTTTTGCTTATGATGCTCAATTAAATGTTGCTGATACATGTACATATTTTGTTTGATCGTCACCCTTTTTGCAAACAGGCAATTGACTACAGACATTGTCACCCCTTCTGTTGACGATCTTTCATTCCATATATAAGGTAAATTTATTCATGTTTATGATGTTGCATATTGTTCATGTTGTCTTCTAAGTTATTTGTAGCATACGTATCATGTAATTTTTAGCTAACTTAAGATAAATGATTAACATATGCAGGAAATTTAACCCCTTTGACGAGGATCCTACACAGTGACATGGATCAGTAGGTATAAGTCAATAAATAGACATAATTTTTTTATATTCTTCTTGTTTAACACTAAGCACGTATGTTATAAATAGACATATTATATAATCATATAATGTATAGACAAAGAAGAACTATATAGACATAATTATATAATCACTTTCAACTTAGTACACTTTATATCTCCCATGTATAGACAAAGAAGAACCCTACATATGGGTCACGACTTGATTATTTTTTATATATTATTTAATTATTATCAAAATTCTATTTGAAGTGGGGACGTGACAATATCTCATTTGATGGATTGTAGGACCCACCAAATAGGTACTTGTCAGATCTATCTACATCGAATGAGGGAAATGAGAGAAAGGTAGATAAAAGTTCTACATGTAGTATGACTAAAATGGGGAGATCAACTAGAGGTCAAAAGATTAGAAAAAAGTTCAATAAACGCATGCAATTTTTCCTTGGTAAAGGGGGGTCAGTGATGATGAGACCAAAGGCGACATCAAGGTGCCCTTTCGGTACACACATCTTGAGAAAGAATGGGTACCCAATGAGCTACCTACAATTAACACTAATTTTTGTGTTAATGAGAGGATATATCGCATAGCTCCATCCTCATTACATGGTTTGGGCCTATTTTCCATGGATGGTATAAAGTTATGTGTACAACAAAGTTATTGAATTGATGAAGTATGTCGGTCCTTGTTACAATTACAATGATTGGATGTGGATTGTTCAATATAAAAAAAGTATGCGTAGGTATGCACTATTAGTAAATTATATATTATGGAAAAAAAATGATCAAAGTAAAAGATTTTCTATGTACATTGATGGGAGACCAAAAGCAATAGGGAATATTGTAGGTTTTCTAAATAGTATGCGACCTTCCTCAACTAATAAGAAACCCAATTCCATATTTGAGGGGTGTGAGGGGAATCAAGTTTTTGTATGTGCGATAAAATCAATAAGTGCAAGGGAAGAATTTCTAATAGATTACCATTTAAATCTTATAGATACAAACAAAGTTACTATCATGAGGGTGGTAAGTACTATATACCATTTTATTAATAAGTTTTTTTTTTTAAGTCTATTGCTTTCAGTTCACTAAAGTTTTTATATTTAATCTTTATCACAAGAAGATATGGATCCCCCACATGATAGAGGCCACGAGGATGCTTCTCCTACCCATTCTTCAGCAATGGTAAACCTTATTGAAATTGTACAAATTAGATAGTTGAAAAATGTTATATTATTATGCTATTTTATTTAGGGTTTTGGAGTTTTTATGATAGTTTTACTGATATTCCTGTCACAATTTGATGTTCAGGATAGGGGAAAAGCACCTGCAACAACATAGGAAATAGCTACCCCTTCTGATGATGATATCCCAAAAATCTCTAATTTAATAAATATGTTGAAGAAAAAACTAAAAAAAGTCAATTTAGAAATTATTAGCATTTTGGGAGAAGCAAATCCAACTGAGGAGATGTTGAAAAGGCAATATGAATTGATAGCGGAAGCATGTCATTATGAAGTTAGTAATGAATCTTTAGTTATAAAAAAAGTTCAATAAAGGTTTATATTTTATACTCTTTTATGTTGTGAACTAAAATATGTATGTGTTCTTGTTACAGGATTTTTTACAAACTCAAGTACCTGGTCAAGGACATCATGGTGAGACCGGTACTAGTAGAGCTCTAGCCACCTCAAGTATAATAATCCTTAAGTTGACAAGTTATAAGGAATTTTTTCTTTGTAATATTCAAAAACTTCTTAAGTTAACTCTTACTTTTATTATTTCAGAATGTCTTTGCTAACAATGTATTGTTTAGGTGATCAAGTGCAGGCAACTCCTCCTAGAAGGTTGACCGACGTCCATCTGAGATTGCCGAGTGCAATTTCGGCAACAAGGGGCATGCAAACATTGACACCTTCGCGGTCTATGTTTGGTGAGTCCTTGTTTTTCTATATTTGGTTTTGTGTTAATTATGATTTTATAATTTATACTTTAATCTTGGGTGCATCTCAATAGTGGATTAATTTTGTGGAGTAGGAGATACACCAGCGCCATCTGCTATGCCAGATACAAATCAGAGTACATGTATTGGTGATAATTCACCACCATTTCTTGGATCTACTCATGTTTCTAGCACGTTGGTTGTGTAGACATCATTGTTGATTGACAATAATGAATTGATTCCTTTAAAATGTCCTAAGCTTCAAGTACTTTAAAATTATTATTTTTTATATTGTAATATGCATTTACCTATTCATAACAAGTTTTGGATTGATGATCCCATGACATTTTTTGTAGGAAATGATTCATTTTATAACACACTTTATAACCTCACAGTGAAGATATTCGGACCCACCATATGTACAAGGTGGAACATCATAAGTGAACTAACCCTATCCCACTATTTTTATTTCATATTATTAATTGGTACAGTATTTTTCCTTTCATTCGGGCCTTTTCTTTTACTATATTCAAGGTACACAATTTTAGTTAATTTTTCTATCTAACAATTTTGTGTTTTTTCTTAAAAGGTGGAACTTGCAAGACAAAAAATTAAAAGATCAGCTCATTAAATATTTAGAGCATGAATTTGGTAGTAATATTTTTGAGGAGAAGAAAATTTTAGAAAAAGATGCCAAACATCTTTAAGACTGCGAGGGACTCATATAGAAGGAGTCTTGTCCAAAACCCAAAGTATGAGCGCCCTTCCTTTATTCCAGTGAGGGATTGGAATGAGTTCATTTTGGATGCAAAGGAGAAAGGGGATGCTCAAAGAGGAATTACACTAGAAAATGAGAGAAGAAGGTATGCAATAGTATTAACTACTAGTACAATGTAATAATGCACTAATTAGTGATCTTTATATCTATATCATCTAACATATTTCAAACTTTTCATAGGTTGCAGGACACATCAAAGGAAACAAAGGTTAAGATGCAAAAGATTAGGCAACACAAACTTGGCTCTAGTGGATATTCCAAAATTAAAGAAAAAATTGTAAGTATCAGTAAATGAATTCCAGAGAAAAATTATTTATAAAATGCAAATAATTTTTTTTAATAAAAAAATGCAGGGCTCTAAATTTAATTTAGAGGCCATGATAGGACACAAAAAAATTGCCTTCAAGGAAGGCTATCAAGCTATGGCTGAATGCCTACGCCAAGCTTCCACTGGGCCAACCGAAGAGTCTCCTAGTGCATCATGTGAACATGTAAATATGCCAAAAAAAATATATTTGAAATTGAATACTTGAGCAACAATCTATTTGATAATAATGCGCATGACATTGTAATGCAACCTCCTAATCGTAACACAGATCTTATGCTGCATGATGAAGCCCTTGATGTGCATCGTAGTGTCGATGGAGGTGTTCATTTTCTATTTCAAATTAATTATGTAATTATTAATACAATTTAACAACTAAAATTGAAATTGGTGTAACCTTTTTTGTGTATATTTTAGAGCATACAGAATGTCATGCTGAACGAGTGAAGGATGTTCAGAGTGATCACCATATAGATCATGTGGCACATTCAGGTAAAGAAAATCTATGTTTTGTTCTTTTAAATTTCTTTTTTGATTTATAGCTCTTTTACTTAATTAAATACTTGTAACACTAATATAAAATGGTGTGAATTTAACTCATGATGTTGTTGTTATTGCAGCGGATCCCCCTTTGGCGCAACGACCTCCTATTCCTGAATAGATGAGGAGGAGACATGCATTGGCATTAGAATCAGTAGAGGAGGGGAATGATGAGGACATTGATGTTCCTCTTAGAAGTTACCTTAAAAAAACTAGCAAGAAACCCAAAAAGAAATGATTATAATTAACATTTTTTGCTAATGAAAGAACATTGTCTTAATGGATGTAATTTTGTACTAGTAATGTTGATGAATGATGTGTTAATGAATTATTCATGAATGTTGTGTGTTAATTAATTTTATGTGTTAATGAATTATTTATGAATGTTGTGTGTTAATGAATGTTATCATGTGATTATAATGATTGGATGTTATATTTCAAAAATGGATGAACAAATGAATGTTATTAGATGTTAATGGGGAATTTAGAGTGATGTTAAGGGGGGGAGGGGCCAAATGAGCTTCCGCCTTCATGTGGTTGGCCTTGTTAAGTAGAGAATATTAAACTATTCTCGAAACCAAGTGAAGCTCAAACTAAACCAATGACATAGATTCAATGGTCAAAAAAACCTACTTCTAATTCCATATTATTTATCATTCACTTTAAGAAATATTTTACTTCTTAAACATGTTCATCAAGCAATCTGCATCACCATGTTCATCAAATTAGATTTATAGATAAGAAAGTGAACATAATACAGACAAATATAGAAAGGCCAAATGAACATAATTATGATTGCATTATAATTATTCTTTATGACTGCATGTATGACAACTTTTTCATATGACCATACTCGTGACTGCCCCAATGTTCTAGTTTAACTTCATTTTTACCCTATAGTAACACTTGAAGTCAGATAATATGCACATGTATTGTAGTAAAATGGGCATTGATTCATGGTATTAATGATTGTTCATGTAGTATCCTTTGATGCCTTGAATGCAAGTTTTGAAAAATTACCTTTGTTTAGATACCACTATCTCATGTTCATGCTATAACACTTCTTTATGCATTTCATTTGTAGTTGTACCAAATGACTATGAAGTATGCACTAAAAGCATGTGTCTAGTAACCTACTCACTCAGTTAATATATGCAAACGTAACTTTTGATGTGCTATATCTATCAATGCATCATTTCTTTGTCCATAATTGAATCTATAACCTTTCAAAAGTCTCTATTCTCACTTTACTTGGTCGGTCTGTTTACCATTGATTTGATCCTTTGCCATGTTGGACCTCATGTCTTTGTAACACATCATAACTTCATATCTCTATATTGGTTGTCCTTGACACAAAACTAAAATTGGTTGGAGACATCAGTGAGGCTTCTCACTTCATGGAAACTTCCCTTAAATTCAAAATTTGTTCTCTCTCTTCAACTAAAATGGACATTTCTAGTATAGATTTTAAAAATGAAGTTTTGGGACATCTTACTGTAAGAATGGTGCTGGATAGAGAGCGTTATATGGTATGTCATGCATGCTTATTAGCTATTAGTGATCATTTAGAAGCCCATATTTTTGGTACTGTTGTCCCTTTTGAATGTATGAATTTATGCTTATGCTCAAACTCATAATTTAATGATCTTCTTTGATACAGATAAAGCTAGGTTCCATTAAGCTAGCAAAGATATACATGAGACGACTATCTATAGAGCTAGAGTCAATGGGAAACTCAGAAAAGGAGCCTACATAAGAATTCTTGCTGCTTCAGGGTGTGCATTTTGCATTTTGTTCAATTGATTCCAAATATCTCAATTAACAAAATTCTTATCTACTAATATATGATTTTATCTTTTCGGGTGTATATTTGATTTATGATCATTCTCAAGATTCCATAGACTTCATTTATATATTTATATCTTTCATACCATTCCATACTTCATCATTGATAGTATTTACTTTATCTCTACATTTCATATATCTCAATTTATCTCACACCAACTTCCCTTGGGTATATGGACTCTCTTAACTTCTTTCCTATCCATAGCCACCTTTGAATTTGTTCTTGTGAATATCATAAATCATTGAGATTAACCAAAGACATCTTCAATTTTGTAAATGGGAGCTGCAGCTGTGACAATACCCTTGATGCAACATATATGTTTTGGAAGGTATGTTGTTTATCAATATCAATTCATAGGATGCCAGCACATACCATTATATTTGACAATTTTTAGTGTCGTTGGTATTTTCCTTGTGGATTAATTGTCTCCTCATATGTAACTTACATGAAATTAAGGCAGTTAAGTATTTGAGTATGGTATATATGCCTGCAATGGATTTGTAGGAATGCATTATTTAGCCCTTGTATGCAAATTTAAAATGTTTTTTCAGTTTCAATTTTCAATTATCTTTCTTTAATTATTGTAGTACCACTTTGTTCTAATCAATTTAGACCATGGTTGCATACTCTCTATTTTACAAACTGAATGTTTTAGAGCTTGTATTAAACTTGAATTGTTTGGATACATAACATTCTATTCCTTATCACACTTAGTTGCAAATAGTGTTTTCTCATATGATTTGTCTAAAAGAATTTCTTACATTGTATGAATGGGGGATGATTTTTTTAGGTTGAGCATTGTTTTGTACTATGCCAATTAATAAATGTGAAGTAATTCTATGAAGTCGGCTAATGAAAATAGCTTTTACATTCTTAAATATAGTAGATTCTCAAACCTTCTACAAAAATGCATAGTAGTAGACAATGTAAGTACATTTATGGTTTAAAATTAAGGATTAATGAGAGAGTAATTTAACTTGTATATCAATGTTTGGTGATCAAGAATGGCCATTCAAATAGTTGCAGTGTTTCTATGATGGAACTATTGAGTTCATCTTCAAATTAAAAATATAAGTTACATGGAAATGAAAAGTCAAGGATTTATGAAACCATGTTTGTCCTTGGCTGACGAGTGTGAAAGATGGGTTAATATTCGTACCTGCTTGCTGTACTTGGTTTCGAAGATGTCTCATTGACATCTTGTATCTACAAGTTGGATAGATGGTGTCTTATTTTTGACCTACTCTTGCATGATTAATGCCGAGCATTTGTAAATTTCATGTTGGTGGAGGCTTTAAAAAGTTTGAGACTCAACCATGTTAAGACACTAATCACACATTCCTTACCATTTTTAATTTCTCTATTTTAGACCGTACATTGGACATAAGCTCGTTGCAGCTCATACAATTTGGTTGCTTCTATAATGTGATCAATCAGTACTACATCCCATAATGAGTGATTACTAATTGGGTAATCCTTTTGTTTTGATTTTCGTATAACTTAATATCGAGTTATGCATTAGAGCTTGCATGTGTATTTCATTGTTATGATTTTATTTTGCTAAGTTTGATTGTAAATCTGAGTTAATGAGTACGTTTGAGTGTGTATTTATTTAGAGTTAGTTGCATGTTACCCCAAAAAAGGGTTTATCTAGAGAATTTAATTAAATCTTCTACTAATAGATAAAGATGTTTTTGAAATCTCATGATTTGTGTTTTGGACATGATACACCATATAAAACAAAACTAAAATTGGAAGCCATTCATATCTTTCGTTTATACTACTTCGACTTCCTGATGCCCATGAACAATGTTAAGTATGTTCTCTCATTCAATTAGTGATCTATATATCTATTAGTGATGTGTCCTATTCTTTTCCCATCTCGGTTGCCTTCTCAAATCTCTCGATCGTAAATGAATTGTACCCTAAAGTTGGACAAGAATGTGGGCGCTTCCCTTATGTAGCTATTTGCATTGAATAGAGAGTTATAATAATATAAACACCAGACTGTGTCTTCACAAAAGTAATTTTTCCTTACACAGCTTGCAGGTGAAATTCAAGTGGTGATTTGCACAAGCCTTGCTCGACTATGGTATATAGGGTAGAATCAAAATTTTAATCAAGGGATCAGACACTTTAATCATTGATTCAGTCTTTCACTAAATTGGCATTATGAACATTCTGATCTAGCTTAGAGTGGAGTAGAGGTAACTTGTTTCCCTTGTAATGATAGGACCACATATCTTTTATGATATTGATACCATGTATCTATTATGAATCTTGATGCCAAAATTTGTAATCTTGGCATTCCTGTCTTCAGCATGTACGCCCATTCATACTTTTTTTATCTCCTGGATTTTATAAAAACTTATAGTAATGTCAAATGTAAATTAAGTTTTTATGGCATTAAGCAATCTGTTAAGAGTGACTTGATTGCAGATTGAAGATTCTGATGGCTCAGCATTGATTTATGGAGAAGATGTGTCAAAGGAGGCTGACGTTGAGGCTATGTTTAAAATAGTAAGAATCAGTTCAATATCTCATTCTGATGCCAATCTATTTTTCCCAAGCAGATATCTTGTTGTACTCAATCATTATTTGTACTTTTTTTTTAATTATTTGAGCAAGTAGTTGAGTCATGGGGGTATAGTTGACATTTTGATAAACAATGCAGGTATTATTGTCCTTTCATGTCTCTTTCCTATGATTGGACAAGATGCATCAGTTACTCCACAAAAAATTTATTATGTGCTTGCTAAGAATTTGTGCCCCTAGTTTTCTTTGCAGGCATCACAAGGGACACACTAATGATGAGGATGAAAAAATATTAGTGGCATGATGTCATTGAATTGAATCTTGCAAGTGTATTCCATTGTACACAGGTACATTTTTATGATATAAATTTACTTTTTGAATAGTGGCATAACTAATGGCAATAAACAAATATCTTATGTTTACTTCATTTGTGTCATCATGCTAATTGTTCTTCATGTAAGTAATTATTTGTTGATTTTCTATACAGGCTGCTGCCAAAATCATGATTTAGAAGATGAAAGTAAGCCTTAGTTTTCCAAGTGACTATTGTATTATGTAATATGAAAATATAATAATAAGAGCTCTTATATGACACCTACAAATTCATGGCTTTATTATTTTCAATAGTATTAACAGTTAGATATATGTGCATGATAAGCAGTGTACTATGTAACTATAGCAATTGAGCAAAAAATTCTTATTTGTTTTCATGAGTGTAATTTCCTGCTTTACTTGCAACCAAATCTTTCTCACTGCATCCATTATAGCATTATGCATATTCTCATCTCATTATGACAAGTTCTGCACAATGACATCACTTAATATTTGGCATTGCTTCATATCACAAGTTTTTAGAAAGTGTGCATTAGGTACTCAAAAAAGTTATTGGGTAAATTGTAAACTAAAACTTAAAACATGTACGGGAAGTTTGAAAAAAGTTGAAAAAAAACTAAGTGTCCCCCCTGGTAAGATATGCATTTTAGTTTACAATTTAGATGTTGCTCTCAAAAAAGGTATTGGCTAAATCGTAAACTAAAACATAAAATATATAAGGGAAGTTTGAAAAAAAAAACTAAGTTTCCCCCTTGGTAAGATATTCATTTTAGTTTATGAAATTTAGACATTGCCAAAAAATTTTTACAGTTGTAAGATTGGGTTTATTGGATTTATTCCTTGAGATTTATACATTGTATTTGTGAGTAATGGAAATAAATTATTATTGTAGCTTTGATTTGTGTTTCTAATATTTAATGAAGTAGAATAATAAAAATATAAGCTGATATTCATTAATGGCTTGAATATCATGCTCTTCTCTAGACTAATGTTTTATGTGATATTTAGGATATGATAAGGAAAGTTGGATTTAGTGATCTATTCAAGGTTGCACCTCTGTAGATTAATATCTTAGAATGTGTAGAGTGTGTAAATTGGTGGGCCAAGTGAAGGGATTGAGCTTTTTGATGGAGATTTAAGTTAAACAAACTTGTTGGGTGTTCATTCTCCCATCATTACTCTTAGACATTTGTAAGCAAGTGTATCATGAATAGTGGTAATTTCATGTATGTTGAATTCATGCATCAATAATTTTGCAAGGTCCATTTCATTGTACACATGATGTTTCCATAGATCACATATTTTAAAAAATTAAAATATAAAACACTTTATTTGAGTGTGTCTTTTGATGAATGTAAACCTTTTTTTTCTTTCAAAGGTAATTACTTTAAATTATGCCACTTGATGTAATTGTTGTAATTTATTCTATTGGCCCTAATTAAATTATGCCATTGGACATGATTACTATTTAAATAATTAAATCATAATATTGCTATGCTTAATTTGATAATATATTTTATTTTTAAATTTTTTAAATTATTTTTTGTCACTTTTTTGACAGATCGATAATAGTCCTTTCGACAACAGTGCTATATGTTCAATGACTATTACAACCAAATGTCATTGAAAGAGAGACAAACATTCTCTATAATTTCAATGAACATTCTTTGGTGGTTCGACGAGAATGCTATACACTTGATGACAATTTCAACTCCAAGTCATCACCATTTCGAGGAACATTGGTCGTAGAGATGGAAGGTATGATCGATAATTATTCCAAGTTGAAGTGATTATTTCGACAGTGGGTCCGTCGATAATTCAACCACTATAGACGTCAAAATTTTGATGATGTTTTAGTGTGTCGTTTAATCGATGAAAAAACTTTGACAATAGTTATGGTCATTTGGTCGACCAATTGGTATCAAAAATTTGACCAATCCTCGTCGAAAAATAAGGTAAAATTTACTAGTGTGGATTGTCTCATGTTGCACAATCACATTTACATCCTGACTCATCAGTGACATTAGCTACGTGTCACACATAGGTAATGTACACATGTTTTTATTCTATAAATATATAGTCAAGTTCTATATACTTTATAATTTATGTATATATGTACTATAAGTTTGATTCATGTTTTATATCTATTGTTCAGGTCGACACCACCACGAGTCTTGGCATGGCTACAGGATTATGCCAAATGAAGCTATCGACACTATCCTTTGAGGTGATGATTAATTTAAGTAATTTTTTAATGTCCATTGTGTATTTAGATCTTTTACACCTAATTATTAAAAAATTGTACTTTAAATGTTTCTACAGGACTTGGCTGCATCCACTTTTCATGTACTTGAGGATGAGGGTACTCAAGACTAGACAGAGCAGGATGAGGGTACTCAGGACTAGACAGAGCAGGATGAGGGTAATCAAGACCAGATAGAGCATGTTGATGCATCATAGTCCTCTTACTGTAGATCAGCTAGATGAGTAGAGTTAGATTATAATGACTATTTGGACTTGTTTTATGATGATAATTATTTGGACTTGTGTTATGATGACTTGTTGTCATATTATTTATATTATGATGATGATTATTTGGACTTGTTCATATTATTTTTACTTGTTTTTAGAGTTCGACTTGCATTACATACTAGTCCACTTGTTATCATATGTTCTACTTGAACTTGTTTTTAGAGTATAAGGACTTTGTTTTGTGATTGTATGTATATATCATGAGTTGATATGATGGACATTATGATACATGTAAATTATTTCAAGACTTGTTATGTTATTTATCTTAATCATGAGTTTTCATTTATATATATGAGCTTATGGAAAAGAAATCATTTTTAATATCAACTGTAATTAAATTTATCAATATCCTAAAAAAACCATCTATCTAACAATGAGATCTATTAATTCATGTGTAATTGATCTAAGTACAATATCTATATACATTACAAGTAATATGAACACTTTGATTAACTATAAAAAAAACCATCTAGATTTAGCAATGAGATCTCTATTAATACATGTAATTGACAAGAACAATATGGATGTCACAAACTTAATATTGAATTTGATAATTAACTATTAAAAACCATTAATTAATATTGACTTTAATGTTAAAAGTAATTTATTGAGTTTGATTAACTATTAAAAACCATCTATCTAACAATGAGATCTATTAATTCATGTGTAATTGATCTAAGTACAATATCTAGATACATTAGAAGTAATATGAACACTTTGATTAACTATAAAAAAACCATCTATCTAACAATGAGATCTCTATTAATACATGTAATTGACAAGAACAATATGGATGTTACAAACTTAATATTGACTTTTATAATTAAATATTAAAAATCATTAATTAATATTGACTTCGATGTTACAAGTAAGTTATTGAGTTTGATTAACTATTAAAAACCATCTATCTAACAATGAGATCTATTAATTTGAACAATGAATTTATGGATGCACAAATAAATTTATCCTAATCTATTAAGTGAACATAATCTGACCAATGTGCATAGTTATATTTAGAACAAAATTAGGTGAATACAAAGTACAAATCCAAAATTGTATGAATACAAGAGTGCATTGTACTGCATAAATAGTTCATGTCTATGTTCTTCTAGACATCCTGCATCATAAAAATAAACACATGTTCAAATGTTAAAATTTATACAAGTTCATTTAAAGTCAATTTAAATTTAAATTTCAAATCTATATCTCTAAATTATAAATTATGACACTTCAAAGAAGACATGTGTAGGAAACATATAAAAATATGACAAATTGAACAAAAACGTACATGTATAAATTTGATTCAACCTAATGTACCATCATCATCCTCTCTTTTTTGCAATGCATCTATGATTGCCTCATGCTCTTCCATTGAAAGTGTCCATAATATTTTATTAGCAGGTCTCCCTTTGTATCTTTCCAATTTGATATTTGTTGCCACTACCAAATGGGAATAGTGCATGATCTTCTTTTCTAATTGGTAGTCTTCAAAAGTTGGCAAACCATTCCTTCTTGTTAGGTATTTGCATAGCCATGTACCAACTACCACAATAGACCCAATTGGATACTGAAAATTATCATCATCTACTTGATGACATATCAATTTTTTCTTAGGTTCTACACATTGAGCTAACCAATACTCTATCTGCTCTTTATTATCCTCACGTGCAACAACAGTATACACATGTCCTACAAAACAAAATCAAGTACATGCACAAATAAAACTTGTTTAAAGGTTTATAATTCAAATATATAATCATAAATTATATGACATACACATGTAACTAATATAATTTAAAGTTTTACAATAAATTGAATTAAATTACCAGGTTGTATGAGGTCTAAAATATGATCATAATCTTTTGATGTAAAGGCATGATCCAGATCTTCATTTATTATATCATCTTCATCTTGTCTCTCACTAGGTGTTAAGGATTTTTGTTGCCATTCTTCAACCCATTCTATATTCTCACATTCTTCCCATTCACTTGCCACACAAAATTGACAAAAACATGCAAGCTCCCTAGTCCATATAGTCCAAGTGTTATAATTAGAACTCCTAAATGAATGCCATTTAGCTGATCCGATGATTTTATTACAATCATATCTTGAAAGGATATTCTTCTTTTCAACTAGCCAAAAAAAATGTCTGATTGTAGAGTTCTAACTTGATCCTATAGACAAACTTGTTTTACACCATTCAACAATTGCATGTGTATTTTTAAATTTTGATTTTTCCTCAAATTTGAGTTGCTCTCTTAACACATGCACCGGCACCATCATGTTCTCCCTTCCCGTGTCCAACCTCAAAAAAAATCTAGATATGTTGGATATTTATTTTCTTGTGCATCCTACTCAACCAATAAAACATTCTAGCATTCTTGAATTGCTCTGTGCAATTATCTGACCATATTAGATGTTGTGTTATATGAATTTCTCTCTCTCTTAAATTTTTATAAAAGGTCTTAAAGCAATACTGGACAAACTCAGATGAGTGTAACTTATTATCACTCATATAGAAATGGTACTCTCTCAATATTTTTTGATCCTCTTTTGTACTTTCAGGTGCATGTCTATAGACAATATGAACAAAAATTGTTACTTGCACTGAATTATAATATTGTGGTTGGATCTCATCTTGTGGTGCAAGCATTTAATTCTCTGCAAAGTCAACAACTAAAAGTATACTACCAATTGGAAATGTATTCTTGCATATGCAAAATTTTCCATCAATCCATCTAGAATTGTGAGAGTGTTTCACATATTTAGGTACGACCTTACTCTTGAATTCATTCATAAAAGCATTAACACTAAGTTTTTTAGTTATTAGGTCGCACCGTTTTCCAACTTTTTCATCCTTCAATGGATACTCAACAATTTTAAATCTTTGTACATCAACTAATTGTTGTCCAAAATCAAATGAAATATTTTCATGCAAACATTCATGTAATAATGTAAGATTGCAACATACATCACATACACCAGAAACACATGCATTCAAAAGATAAAATTGCTCATTAGGTGGGTTACAAAACAAATTTGATATAAAATCCTTTACAGTTTGAGGTGGTATATTTATACCACATTCCTGTAACATTTCATTAGTATGCATAGTAGAATGTATAGATAAAAAAATATCATAATGATAATGAAATTGAGCATGAGTTTTGCAACAACAGGTGATTCTTTCTTTGTTATTCCTTACATACCATGGTTTACATTTTTCAAAAGATCTTTGACTAATACTAATAGTTAACACCTTATCATCCACAAATTTTTTATACAATTCTATTTGAGTCATATCTAAAAGGTGTTTTGGATGTGGATCATGAACTTTTGAATTGACTCTTAATTTAAGAACATCTCTGGCATTAGGGGATACTCTTGTATTATGGTGCCAAAAATTTTCAATCAAAGTTTTGACTTCACCAATAAGTTTCATGTCAGACCTCGGGAGTCTGCCACTAAAGGTCAATAAATGATTTTCCAGATCACTTTCAAAGTTAACTCTTCTCTTTACAGCTCTTGTTAAAGTTTTACGATGAATATTAAGATATCCACTTATGTTTGAAATCATTCTTTTATCAGTAGTAGTTTTGTTTACTAAATCTGTTGTTATTGCTCGTCGTGCCACATTACTATCTTTAGAACAAATTTTCTTTCCAATTGTGTCAAAGGAACTAGCAATAGTTGATACAACTTGTTTTATAGACTCATCCTTCTTCTTGGTTTTCACATAAATGCCTAACCTCTTCATCACTTTTCATATTTTAGACATTTTAATTAACTGTAACATTAATTGACATTGAAACCCAAATTTCTTATTATAAAAAAAATTGTCTAAACAATTTGCTCGTGTGTGTCCTAATCTGTCTCCATGAAACCAAACCACGCAGATTGTCTAGCACATCATTTTTTATTTGAAATTGTTCATTTATTTCATTATCATTCAAATGAGTTTCTTTCTCAATTGGTGTTTCTATGTCTACATCGACATTGTTGATTTTAATCTAAATTGGTGTTTGATTTTCAATTCAAATTGGGGTTTGACTTTCAATTCCTTTATCATTATGATTAACATTACTAATTTCTAAAATTTCACATGCAATTAAATTTGTTAATCTATTTTTAGGAATAAAATTTAAATCATTTTTATTATAACCTGCTTCTAGCATATCATGAACGTCTTTATCAGAATAAGTTGTAACATTTGGATGTGAAGACATACCTGTATCCAATACAGGATTAGAAGATGCACCTAAATTTTCTTCTTGAACCTCTACATCCATTATGGTGTCTTCATTGTCCTCCTCTTCTAAAACAATTGTTGAACTTGATGCTACAACATTATTCAGATTTCGAAGTCTTTCTCTTCTTTCTCGTTGTCATTTTTCCTCCTTCTCTATATTTTTTGTAACCTCCTCAAATGTCAGAACCTTCATTGGCCTCTTTCTGCCTCAGTTTGATCCCATTTTTGCACCAAGATTTGAGTTCAAATAATTTTTTTTGAATGTCAGATCAAAAACAAGATAAAAGTACAAAATGTTGATAGAAATATTATGTTTTCCTGGTACGGATTGATAAAAAAATGATTGAAAACTCATCAATCATTGAGATCAAGCCCACAGTCCTATTTTTTGGCTGCAACAACTCTTTATGAAATGGGCGCTCGTTATTTAAATGAAAACAGGTGCCTGTTTTGTAGTTTCACAAAATGGGCACTCGTTTTGTGAATTTAAAAAAAGGGTGCCTATTTTGTAAATCTATGAGCGGAAACCATACCCGCTGGCTTGGGTTTTGGTTTGAGATAGGCTTGGTGGGACCAAGCCTATACTTGACCCTACAAAAAAATGGCTAAGGCATTATAGAATAAAATTTCTACCTTGCCATAATTTTTTGGACACCTTCTTGAATGAATTTTTCAATAAAATGAAAACCCATTTTAGATCTTATTGTGAAGATTATAAAAATATAAATTGTATAGTGATATGATAAATTTTAATATTTTTACAATATTTATTAAGCCAATGTGGTACCTAAACTTGAAATACTAAGGTTAACTAAAAGTTTAATAACTTTTTTAATTTTACATTTTTTGAAAAATGAGTTATATGACACCAATCTACATAGAATTTCCTTCGAGTTAAAAAAAATAATTGAAAAAAAGTGAAGTTATCATCAAATTATGGTGTCCGTACACTAGAGGTTTAAAAAATGTACTTTATAGTCAATTAAAAATTAATAAAAAAAAATATTCAATTAAAAAATAAGATAAAATATTTTGACCAATCTTTAGTGTTTTAGGTACCTTTTCCCAAAAGGATTCCAAAAATACATTCATTTACTTCAAAAAAGGGTGACTGTACACGTGTTAGGTGTGGTCCCGAAACAAGCATTTTAAAAAAAGTGGTTTTTAAACATGCCTACTAAAATTCAATTTATACTATGTGGGTATTGAAATAAATTACATATTTGAAAACTAGACTTCGAGCAATAAATTTTATATTACTCAAGTTTTTCAAGATTCAATCTTTAAGTGCCTCAAATTTCAACATCAATTGACATAAATTTTGAAAAACTGAGAAAACACTTCCACTTTTTGGCCAAAAGTGGGACTCAACCTCTTGTAGCAACCCAGAATCAACCCAGATCTGGAAAGATGATGCAAAGACAAAACCATCATAAATATTTGAGTTAAAATTTAGTGGTCAATGCTGCCTTGGTTACCCTTGATTTGCAAGGTGAATGTCTAAGCACTAGGCAAAATCTGGGACCATGAGACCTTGTATCTACTTCCTACCAAATGAACCTAAACTTGAAGGTCAATGGTTCCCCAAGTTCCCTTGATCAAGTAATTTTTGATTAATCTTGGAGCGAGTCTCTGTCTCTGTCTTGAGTACTTCTTATCTTCATTCTTTGTTGGAAGCCTGTAGCTTATCTTGAATTTGCACACAAGAAGAGAAAAGTGGTGTTTGGGGCTATATAGGGGCTTTTCTTAGTCAAACCCTAGGTTGGGACTCAACCCTACAATGATGATGAATCAAAATAGGAATTTGAATTGAAATTCTTGAATGGAAGTGCTTTAATTGAAATGATTATACCTCTAATTGATGATGTAACGTTCTTAACATAAGTCATCCATGCATTGATACAAATAACATGACAAATCATAATGATAATTGAAGATCCCTTGATGTAGCTTGTTTCTCCTTGAATCGGATATGTTTTGGAAGAAGAATATAATTTCTCTTGAAGTATTGTTATCATGTTTTGTCTTGTGTTGATGAGATGATGTAGAAATGGATTATGAGGGGTTCCTTATATATAAGAATTTCATAAGTAAAATCACCTTTTGCACAACTTAGAATTATCATCTTTTTGCATTGGAAATATTCTTATAAAGAGAAAGATCGACATAGTATCCTTCTAAAAATTTGGACAAAAAGTATTGGTCAATGTCACTTGGGGGGACACCGATCCAACAAAACATGTCTAAATTTTTTAGGGATGTGAGATCTAATAGGGTCTTAATACCTAAAATGCATTTTTTATGGAATGCCATAATGTTTAGATGGGGGAAACATGTCTTGAGATTTGAAATGGGGTAGCATGTGGGTGAACCCACAAAAGTGAGTCCCACTTTTGGGAACGAAGGATTTTTGGTTGGGCGTTGAAAATGCCTTTTGGGGGTGTTCATCCAAAGTAGAGGTCTTCAGATGAAAGGGTGAGACCCCTTCATTTGAAGACCCTGATGTGGGGTACTTCGTATGAAGGGATGAGATCCTCTTCGAACGAAGACCTCCTTCACCCGAAGTACCCCTACGCTGGATTCCCTACAAATTTTCGGTGGAGGGGTTATTTTCACAATTACTATTTTTAGAGAGCTTGTGGACCTCCAGAGTTGGAGTGAACCCCCTGACGACCTCGTTGCCTTCGTCCTCCTTGCCTTCTTTTTGACCTCCTTCGACTGTCGTATATTCCAGGTACACACATTTTTCCTTTTCTAAATTATTTTTTATTGTAAATTATATGTTTATAAATTATTTTAGTTCTTTTATTTTCAAATAGTTATTTCATTTTTTGTAATTTTTAACTTAAAAATTAGATTTAAGTTACAAAATTATGTTAGTAAATATTGGAAAATACTAGAAAATGTTAGAAAATTTTAGGTTTTTAGTATCTTATTGCTCATTTTTAAATTATTTTTAATTAGTAATGTTAAAATGTTAGTTTTAAACTATTTTTATTAGAAAATTTAGAAAAAATTAAAACCTTAGGAAAATTTACAAAAACTTGAAACTTTAGGAAACTTTAGAAAAATTTAAAATGTTTGAAAAAAATAGAAAATTATTAGAAAATGTTAGAAATTTTAAAACTGTGTCTCTCCCCGTGCCCCTTAGGACTCTCTCACCAAACTCCTTAATAATCTACCCACACCCTCTTAAGACTCTCTCTCTCTCTCTCTCTCCCTACCCATTAAGACTCTATTTCTTTCTCACTACTGTTTGACACTAGAATTAAGACTCTCTCACCAAACCCCTTAAGACACCCCCACCCCTTTAAAAATATCTCCACACTCCTTAACACTATTTGTATCCCCACTTAAGACTCTCTCCCCCCATCCCTAAAGATTCACTCCTTAGGGGTCTCTCTCTCTCTCCACACCCCTGAAGACTCTCCCTCCTCTTAGAACTCTCTCTCTCTCTCTCTCTCTGATAGTAATGTTGAAGATTGTTTATTTGATGGAGCTGATGATGAAGAACAATCAAGATAAGAGGTATACATGCTCATAGTAGAAAGGTTATATCAGTTATTGTCTTGTCATTGATGTCAAACAATTTATTTTTGGTTTATATTATGTTGCCATATCATTCGATAATGATAGAAGTTGAATGAGTTAAGGAGAAGAAGAAATGGGATGTTATGAAGTTGAAGAACATAAATGGACAAATGATACAGATCAGACAGTGATTAGATTATGTTAATATAATTTTATTTTACCTAACATCTAATGATGATGTTAAGACGGTAAAGCATGGTGATGAAGGGTGCTCCCCTTAATACCACAAACACATAACAGAAATAGAGACACAAAAACAATTTTGTAAGAACAAAAAATGGACTTCTTATTATCTCCACAAGTGTGGAATTACAAATTTTAGAATTATAATATGCAAAGCCACATGGGCATTTTCCTTACAATAGTTTGTAGGACAAAGCCTCCAATAACCACCTTGAACTGCCCTAGAAAACACTACGGGCCTTCCTTATATAGGCAATTTTGTACCACCTGAGAAAGTTCAAGAATTTTAGCCATTAAGGCCGACCGCCCTTAGAATTATTTTATTTTTCATTTTTACTACATTAGGACCAGCTCAAAATAATTACAAATTAGATTTTTAGGTAGCACAACTTTCAGAGGCCATAAATTTTTAACCATAGCTCTGTTGGCTATTATAACCACTTTTCAAAAATGGAAGGTCCCGATCTACAATGCTTGACTCATGCAAGCTCCAGTCAGCCAAGGTTCGATCTTGTTCCAGAGCCTCTAAGGCCTTCAAAATTGAGCTCAAAGATTTTGCACCCAAAAACCTCAATAACTTCACCAATACATATGATATGACAATAAAACTCAATTAACAGACTGATATGACTAAGATGAATCTCCACTTGTGAAATTAGAACATTTTGAGCTCATATGAACAACTTACTAAAATTAATAAGTTTCCATAAATAGTAGCTCTGCAAAAGATAGCGCTTATTGAAAAGAAACCATAAATATTTTTGGGTGATGCAAGATTTCCCTTACACCAAGGATGCTCCTGCATCAAACACCCGGGGCAATTTGAGAAGTGATCTTGTTATGTCTTAGGTGTGCAGAGGAAAACCAAGATGATTAAACTCCTCCCTTGTCAGCCATGATGAATCCTTCTACAGGTTGTTCCTTCCATTTGACTAGATATTCTTCATATGTCTTTTTCCTTGTACTTCTTCCAACATGACTATCCAGTATATCCTCAATCTCCTTGGTAGCCAAAGTAGTTGCCAGAATACTCTATTGTTCTTCTATGATCCCATCTTCGAAACCTCCTTCATGATACTATATTAGATCTGAAAAGTTAAATACTGGTGAAATATTCAGCTCACTAGGAAACTCTACTTCATATGCATTTCTCGAATCATGCTTTTTCAGTATCTTACATGGCCCAAACTTCTTCATTTTCAACTTGTTATTTGTACCTACTGGAAATCACTCCTTTTTTAAATGAACCATGAATTCATCCTCAACCTAAAATTCCTTATATCTTATTTTCTCATTGGCCTTAGCCTTATATTGTGTATTCATTTTGGTATTGTTTTTCCTTACCTCTTCATGGATGTTTTTCAAGTGTTCTGCAAAATGCTTAGCTTTAGCACTACTTATCTCTCCTTTGTCTATCTTCCTCAACTCGTAGGAATTTCTGGGACTACTTCCATATATAATCTGGAATGGTGACTTACCTGTGCTCTTTTTGAAATAATTATTGTATGCAAATTCTACCTTTGGTAAAATCATATCCCATCTCGTTGGCTTATCTCCAACCAAACATCTCAGAAAATTCCCCAAAATCCTATTCACCACCTTTGTCTATCCATCAGTCTGTGGATGATGTGATGAGATGAACTTTAAATCTATCTTTAACTTTGTCCACAATGTGCATCAGAAATATACAACAAACTTAGTGTCTTGATCTGAAACTAAACTCTTTGGCAAACCATGTAGTCTCACCACTTCTTTGAAAAATAATTATGCCACATGAACAGTGTCAATAGTCTTCTTGCAAGGAATGAAATGTGTCATTTTTAAAAACATGTCAACCACCACAAAAATTGAATCATGTCCCTGCTGATTCCTTGGTAAACTAAGAACAAAGTCCATACTGATATCCTCCCATGGCTTCTCTGATACAAGTAATGGCTGATACAACCCTATATTTTTCTTTACTCCTTTTTCCATTTGACATACTCTACAACTTTGTACAAAATTCTTGACATCTTGCTACAACTGTGGCCAATAATAATTCTCACTAACTAGAGCAAGGGTTTTTTCTTGACCAAAATGTCCAGCCAATCCTCCACTATGTTTCTCCTTGATGAGATTCTCCCTCATAGAACTTCTTGGAATACACAAATGACTCCCTCTAAATAGCATACCATCCTAGATAATGAAATCCAACCACTTCATTCTATCTAGAGTAACAGGTTATGTACAAGCTTTCAAAGATTCACCAAAATTAGGATTCTCTAGATACAAACTCTTGAGTTCCTTGAACCCAACCACCTCAATATGCATCTCTACCAACAAAAGTTCTCTCCTACTCAGAGCATCTACAACCCTATTAGGTTTTCCACTTCTATGTTTCAAAAGAAATGTACAACTCTGCAAAACATTAACCCATTTCAAATACCTCTGGTTGAACTTTCCTTGTCTGTTCAAATATTGTAAATCTTGATGATTAGTATACAAAACAAAATCCATAGGAAGTAGATAGTGTCTCCACTTCTTCAATGCACGGACTATAGCATAAAATTCTTAATCATAAACATAATATTTTCTCTTGGCATCATTTAACTTCCCACTGGAATAAGCAATAGGTCTACCTTCTTGGCTCAAAAAAAATCCTATTATAGTACCACTAGCATCACAGTCTACTTGAAACACCTTATTAAAATATGGAAGTGCTAAAATAGGTTTTTCTATAACTTTTTATTTTTACAGTTAAAAACTCTTATCTACACCTGTATTCAACTTAAACTCTTTCCTATTCCCTCTCATTATTTCACTCTAGGGTCCACAAATACTGGTAAAAATCTTGATAAACTTTATGTAAAAGCTAGCCCAACCATGAAAAGATCTTACCTTAGTAGCACTCCTTGGAGTAGGCCATTTGAGGATAGCCTTCACTTTCTCTGGATCCATTTTTAGACCTTCTACTAAAACTACAAATCCCACGTACACTAACTCCTTCACAAAACTACACTTCTTCAAATTAATCAACAATTTCTCTTCCCTTAACTTCTTAAACACCCTACGGATATGCATTATATGCTCCTCCAATGTCTTACTAAAGATCAAAATATCATCTAGTAAACAATGACAAACTTAGCCAAAAATTCTTTCAAAACCTCATTCATGAGCCCCATGAAAGTGTTCATTGCATTGGTTAGTCCAAAAGGCATGACTAACCACTCATACAACCCTTATTTTTTTCTTGAAGGCATTCTTCAATTCATCTCCTTCTCTAGTCTGAATCTAATGATATCCACTTTTCAGATCTATCTTTGAGAAATATATAGCTCCGCTCAAATAGTCCATAATATCATCCATCTACGATAACAGAAACTTGTACTTGATTGTGATCTGGTTGATAGCCCTAAAATTTGTACACATTCTCCATTCTCCTTTGGTGCTAATACTAATAGTACAACACATGGACTCAGACTCTCTCTCAAATCAACTCCTTCTACAACAACTCATCTACCTATCTTTTCAACTCTTCACTTTCTGCTAGTGTCATTATATGTGCTTCCTTATATAATACCCCAAAATTGACACCTAATAAATTCAATCAATTTTGGTGCATTTTTGTCAATTTTACATCTCCAAAGTCCTACTTTGCTAAGCAATTTTCTCTCTCCTACCTGACTTAATTCGACTTGATGTCAATTGCAAAAACTCTAAATTGCATTAATCAAATATTATAATTAATTCCTAAAGTCTTCGACTTTTATTAGCTAAATTACCCCTATGATAAATCAATTTAATTTTAAAGTCCTAAGTACTTTAAATTAAATTAAAACACCACCCCCTTTAGCTAATACACATAAAAAAGGGAATTAATATTATTTAGTTATTTGAATGGACACCTCTTTATTTGAATTTAATAATTCAAATTAGTCGAACGGTAACCCATATGTGGCAATAATCCATTCTTTAATTAAATAAATCTTTGAATATTTGTCTCAAAGGGGGATGAAGAGGCAACCGTTCATTTTCAAGAACCTCTTTGTTCTCTCCCCAGGCTTGTCTATATCTTGAACCTCATTCTTCATTCGAAAGAGAGCAATTTTTGAGAGTAACTAAACTATAGCAATTTTTTGTCTCAATTTCACAATTTCAAGCTTTCATTGCATATTTAGATTAATTTCATCTAGTTTAATATTGCATTTTCATTGTAATTAGTTTTCTTACTTGCTCATTAGTTTAATCTTATCTTTATTTCAAGTTCTTTAGAGTAAATCTGCATTTCATATTTCTTTCAAGCTCTTTAGATTAATTGCACTTCATTCTAGATTAATTTCAATTTGGTTATCTTCATAAGTTTTCAAATCCTCCATTGTAGAAATGGTCTAATGGTTGTTGGGATCTTGTTCTGAGAGTAATTAAACACCCTATCTACATAGGAGGCAACAAGTCGCTTCACCATGAATTTCAAATTGAGTAATCAATACTCTCTTCGTAATTTGATTGTGTGAGTAATGACTATGTTGCATGTGTAGTTGGATTATAGGTCCACATTCAACCACATACATTTTGGTGCCCACCGTGAGGTAGAAAATATCAATTTCTGGCCTCATCCTTGATTTTTCTGAGAGGAAATTTGAGCTCTGTCGTGCGTCCGTACTTGCTATGTATGGATTCTCACATGAGAATCCAGAACATACCGCATGAAGTTTCACTCTTAGTAGCACTCTCTCGCGTGAACTTTTACATCCTCGTGTGACACCCTATGTTTTCTCGTGCACTGTGGAGTACTTCCTAGCGTGAGATTTGGTTACAGTTTTTAAATTTTTCAGTCTCTGTCTTTCCTATTCTAGATTTCTAACAGTTTATGTTTGCTGTTGATTTCCATTTTTCTATTATTTTTAGAGCATAAAATTTTTCTGTAGGACATTTTTTGAAGAATGTAAAACATGCTAATGGTTTGATTGCAGGACGATAGTCAAATATCTCATAAAACATTATGTTTGTTTCTTGCTTTCATTCACATAGTCTAAATAAGGCTCCGTTAAAATTTCTTGAGAATTTTGATAGTGGGTAGGGAATTTGGCTCTTCATTACATGGAGGTGATGACCATGAATAAACTTGAAAACCTAATGATCCTACTAATATGACAAATTCTTGGGGAAGTGGAGAAAGGTAGTGAATCTTTAACACTTCTACTTGCTAGGGGATTATGCTCTTCTCTCTCCGAGAGAACCAAAAACCCAAAAGCTTGTAGATTTGGTGAAGTGAAGCTAACTTAGTGATGAACTTGCTTGATGTGTTTGGGAGAAGTGATGAGGTAGAGAATTATGCTCTTCTCTCTTTGAGAGAAACAAAAAATCAAACCCTTGGATCTAAGCCAAGTTGTGTCACCTTTAGAGGGCCTATCATAAGTTGAACCTCCGGGAATGACCCAAGTGAGTACGCACCTTTCACCGATGAATCTGCCTCACTTTAATAAAGAACACTTTGTTGAGTCTAAAGACTCCAAATCCATATTAGCTTCCTTCTTATGATTTCAACTATCATCTTGACAAGGCCTTGTTTGTTGTACTGAGCGGCGCCGCTCCTAGCCCTGCTTACGGGGGTGTATGACTTTCAAGTGTTGGTGTGGCTGTGAGGCCTCAACTTTGTATTGGGGGCACTGAAGGTTAGTACAAATGCAAGCCTATTAAAAAATTTCCTTAGCTAGTGGCCTACCTGGTTCACCTCCGAAAGGAGTCATAATCTTTGCACAGGGAGGGGGAAGAATCTCTTCTGTAGATTCCCATCATAGGCATACACCTGGATGCTTGAAGGTGGTATGCAACACTGGCCCTTTCCCCAAGGGTAACCTTTGAATGTATACTATTGAGTCCTTGGAAACACCAAAAACACAGGTGCCCTCTAGGGGGTGACATGGCTGTGTGAGCTGCACGTATGCCCATAAGCAATGGGGCAAAGGTTTTGTCTTCTCACCATTTTTTTGGTAGGGATAAGCTATGTGTTTGTTATCAAGTCTTAAACATTGTCTAATAATTATCAAACAAAGAATCCCCTGATGCTATCAAGTTGCTTTGTCCTTGATAGGTCTGTTAATGACTACTTGTATCACAACTGCTTGATCTAAACCTTTGTGTCTTTAAATGAATACTTGAAACCTCAAAATGAGATTGTTGATTAAAATGTTCTTTAAACCTGTTAGGAAATTAGATTTTCTGTCAGACATCAATTTAGGCTATATCTCAAAATTCAACTTTTACCTCAAAAACTATGTCAGACTATCATATTTTGGATTTTTCCCATGTGAAGTTTCACTTTTCAGAGCACTTTCTTGCGTGAGACTTTGTTCTTTCACATGAGGTTTTGTGTTTTCTCACGTGGCTTGGTACTCTCTTGTGCGAGATTGTAGCCCAGTTTTAAAAAATAGAGACTAAATTATCATTGATTGGTCAAACTTTTTCCTGATCTACTTTTTGTCTGAGGTTTGTTTTTCTATTTCCCTGTCATTCACTGTCAGAAACTGGTTGTCTCGAGTTGGGAATCGATTGATCTTTGCTTTGACTCATGTTGTCTCTCATTGTTTTACCTTACCTCTTTATGCCTTTTGTATCTCATGTTGTGATAGTCTTATCTCAGCTGTTCTAGCCCCCTCTTTTGATGATTTGTACCAAGTCCATCTCGCATCTTGGCTGTTCCAGCCATTTACCTCCTTTCTGTTATCTTAGAGATAGAGTCTAGCATTATCCTGAGTCTTCTCTTGTCACATCTTCATCGATGACTATCATGAGTAGAAGTGGCAAGACTTATCCCATTCAAAATACTGATCAAGGTAGAAGCGAACCTCCTAATCAAGAAATAGATCATCCCGAATCTGTCATGAAATTTGAACTTTGTGAGATATCCTCGAGTTCCTCATTGAGTACTTAGAAAGATAGTCTATGTCAACCATCACCTCCAGTGTTTCAAGAGTGTTTTAATCCATTGTTTGAATCGCAACTTGGTTTCTCATTTCAAGAGCAAGACAACTCATTGTTTCATAACTTTGGAAGGCCACTCCCTCAGACTGCTCCTATTATTGAATCTGTTGATACTAATCATGATATCTTCCCACATGAATTTATTAAATCTTTTGATCTTGTTCATTCACCAAAATTTACCATATCTATGCCTCGTTGATATTGTTCATATCACTTTACTAAGGCCTCAATCGCTACACCATCACACACCAACAAGATGGGAGATCCATTTGATTTCCAACCAAGCAAGTACAATCAAGCTTTTGATTAATCTCAAAATAACCAGTATCATGGTCAATCCTCTAATGACCCATGTCATGCTCAACCTCAGAATGAGTAGACTCATGGTTAATCTCAACATGACCAAAATCAGTCGCACAATGATGATCAATCTCAAAACAAACCTCAAGGTGATCGACAACCTGCATATTTCTATTGCCCTCCTCCATTCAATCAAAACCAAGATGATCAACAACAAGATTAGATTCCAAGCATTTATGAGATCCTTGGGAATGAAAATGATGTGATGACTCAACATGATATAAATGCTGCCAAAGCTAATAAGAGTCTTGTTAAAATGATGGAGATCCTTCTCCTAGAGGAGAAAGAAAAATACTTCCTTGAGTTAGCTAAATAAGGGGCCAAGTTACCCCCAGACTATCAAGTTGAAACACTCATGGCCAAGGAAGAAGAAACTAAGATCGAAAAGTTACAAAAAATGGTCTGAGACATGCAAGATCAAATTAGTCAACTTGCGAAGAATAAGGACAAACCCACTCAATAATTCATGATGGAAAGTATTTGTCCTTTCCCTTTTGATAGAAGTCTATATATGCCACCTTTTCCCAGAGGTGTAGAACTCCCTAAATATGAAAAATACTTGGGTGCAACCAATCCCCAAGATCACTTAAGGGAGTTTGGCGCATTATCTATGGAATTCATGCATGATCAAACCTATCTTATGCACTTATTTCCTCATAGTTTGGGTGGACCAGCTATGGAATGGTTCTCTAGATTGCCCACTGGTATTAAGACTTTTGACGAAATGGATAATCTATTTCTCCAACATTACTCACATTACATTTAGCATCCGATCAACATCCAGGATCTTTGCAATTTAAAACAATGACAAGGAGAATCTTTCCTAACATTCCTCCAAAGGTGGAGACAATTATGTACAAGGTGTCCTCACAAGCTATCAGAGTTCGAGAGGCTCAAAATTTTCTTGGACAATCTTGTTCCAAACTTTAGATACCAAGTGCAATTATAAGGTCCTCTAACTTTTGATAGCATGATCAAACAAGCAGTGCAAATAGAGGCCTTTATGATCAAGAAAGGTGAATTGACTTTGAGTAAAGACAACAAGTAAGGATCTTCAAACTCAAATAAAGATAAAGGGAAGTTTGTTAACAAGAATAGAGACATTGTGAATGATGGAGTGGTCGAAAATGTGACCCCGAAACCTGCTAAGTCTATTTTTAATCTCTCTTCCATCATACAAGTGGTTAAAGTGGCTGAAAAGCCTATGGTAGAAAATCAACAAACTTTGAGGTTTTCTAGATACAAACATTGGGCATCTTGACCCAAGCACAAATTCACTTCCTTGGGAGAACCACTTGATGTGGCCTATAAAAATCTTGTGCAAAATCAGATTCTTACTCCTTTGGAAAAGCATCTCTATGACCCACAACCATGACCTCATTGGTGGAATGACAATGCTTATTGTGACTATCACCAGAATAAGGGTCATAAGACTTCTACTTGTCTTCAACTAAAACATAAGGTCCAAGATTTGATTTATAGTGGTGACATTGTTGTAGACAACCATAACAAGAATTTAGACCATCAAGCATTTAAAGATCCCTTTCCTCCTCATGAGAAGGGTGAGTCTTCAAATGCCAAGAATACCAATGCTAAAGTCAATTACACATACACTAATGATGACAATGTTATTGGTATGATCAAAATTTTTGAGATAGAGTACTGCGATGTGATTACCATTAAGGGAAGTGGTGATGCTCCCAAACCTAAGACTCCTTTCATCTTGTGTAGTTCTACATCTCATTTGTCTGAATCTGAACAACCTCAAGACTGTGCTAATGTGGTTACTCGATCATGAGGAAGAGTTGTTTTGAAAGGTCCTGATACTTTTGCATCCACTCCAAAGCAAACTACAAATAGAAGTCTCGATACTTCTATAGCCGCTCCAAAGAAAACTATGGATAAGACTGTTGTTGGCCCCACCAAAAAGAACACAAAATTTCTTCCTACAGCTAGCTCATCTAGTTATAGCATCTTAGATCAACTTCAATGAACCAATGCTCAGATTACCATTTTTTAGTTGTTGAAGATCTCACCCGCTCACAAACAGATTTTGGATAAAGCCCTTGCTGAGGCAAATGTTCCCAAGGATCTTGATCTCAACCGGTTCCAATCTATGGTGGGTCATTTGACCTCACCTCACTATCTATCCTTCTTTGAAGAAGATGATCACTCTTTGAGTCACCCACATAATGCTGCCTTGCATATAGAGGTCATGATAGGTCCTAAGCACGTCCATCGAGTGCTCATAGAAAATGGTGCTAGTCTTAATATATGTTCCGCTAAGCTACTTACTTAGCTAGGATATGATGAGAATTGTGTAGACTCTCACAAAAAGATTACCATCAAAGCTTATGATGAGGAAGAATGCAAGTCCCAAGGCTTAGTTGTGCTACCGATCCGCATAGGACCAAATGAGAGAGATGTCACTTTTCAAGTTCTTGACATTCCTCTTGCCTACAATATCTTGTTGGGTAGGCCTTGGATTCATGAGATGCAGGCTATTCTATCTATGTATCATCAATGCATTAAGTTTCCATTCCATGGGGTGGAAGTCACTGTGCCTGCTAATACCAATTACTCTTACAACACTCTTGCATAATCTGCAGATAGCTTTGTTCTGGCAAATGGAGAATCCACTGATTTTTATGATGCTAAGCTAAAAGAAATGGAACAAAATTTGAGACTTAAGGATATAGGCATGGGATAATACCAAATTGAACCTATGCTATCACTTGCCGCTCTACCTCTATCCCCACGCTCTTATGGGAGACTTTCTGAGAATAACCAACCTTCTAATGCTTCTCCTCAAATAGTTTATGATGGCACCTTTGTAAGGGCCTCTATACCTTTAGAAGATGAGGATGAAGAAAGAGCTATCAGAGCTTGGATCTATAAAGGAAAAGAAATAGCTAAAAAAACTACTCCACCTCCAGATTTAGAGTAAGAACCATACAGTGAGGCCTTCAAGATCATGAAGCTCTTCAGCTATAAGGGGAGTGGTCCAATAGGGAATAATGACAATGGTTTGCTAAAGCCCATTGAAGCTACAGGCCATAGCACAAAGGATACCACTGGCTTAGGTTTCAAGAAGATCCCCTTTCATTTAGGGATTAACAAGTTTGTGCCAGAACTTGAACTTGAACCTGAACAAGAAATTGAAGATGCCACTCTAGAGGTAAATCCAGAGACTAGCTCTGATGAAGACACATTTCCATATCCTATTCCTTTGGATCTTGCAGCACTCTTTGCAGAACTTGATGAGCCTATCATACCTATCCATATGGTAGAGATTGACACTAATTCTGATAAGACCTCTTTAGTGCATCAATTTACATATGAGGAATGGAAAGCAACATTAAATGATGATCCCAATTTTCTAGGTGAACAATATACGCTGCCACATTTTCAAAAGTATCTTGAACGAGACCAACTTCAGCAAGTTGTTAATGCCACAAGGAATGAAGATGAGTTAAGTGATACTGCTAGTACTAATGAAATTCCCACATCAAGTAATGACTCACATGAATATGAGTTTGAAACTTTGTCTAATGCTACTTATGATGTAGACATAGATGCTGCTTGTGTGTATGAAATAATTATCGAAGTAGGTGAAGGGTCTAGCGTTAGGCCACATGAATTAGATGCTGCCAATGTTAACTTGTCCTTTACTTCTGATGTAAGGTCTTATAGGGATTTGAATGCTCCTTTGGATGAGATCACTCTAGGCCTTGAGTTTCTCATCCATGCTTTTGATGGTTATACCATGAACACGATTGAACCAGTCACTACTTCCCTTTCACTCTACCATCCCGATCTGATAAATTGGAACTCCCCTTCTACATCCAATGAAGTCCTAACATTCCATAATGATTATGATCTAGCCTATTACCTCCATGCTATTGAGCCTATGATGTCCTTGTTAAAATAATAACAAAATATAGAGAGATAGGAAATTGTTTAATTCAATGAGATAGGAGTAAGAAGATTTACTATGAATTAATGCAAAAACTAGGAGCATTCACCAAAGATCCAAGCAACAAAGGAGACAAGATTTTGAAGGGGGAAAAGCATTAAAAAACTCTCATGATATAAAGAATGGGCAAAAATGCCTAAGAATGAGAGAGAGAGAGAGAGAGAGTGAGAGCCAAGCTCATACAATGTTCAAGAAGAAGAAGAACTTTTTCATGAAGAGAGGAGAGACATCTCTTTAATAGAGATGTGAGAGATGAGTTACATTGTAACTCTCATTTCCATGTATGCCACATTTCAATAGTGTGTGAGACAAGTGTAGGATTCCTCATAAGGAGGAATAATTAAAAGAGAAATTACAAGAAAAGGAATTATCCTCACACTTGTACAAGAAGACAAAAAAGGTGTAGGGATTCCATAAGAATCTCCTACTTACATTAATACAAGTAAAGATTAATTTCTAACACCCCCCTTTAATCTTTACTTGGGATTTTACAAAAATTTGCAACTGGATTATCCTTCTTGTAGTAGAGGAGGAAAACTTGTTTTTCTTCACTTTGTGTTGATATGAGATGATGGTGCAATGATAAATGCTGGGATCTTGAAATAGGATTCCTTTGATTTTCATAATGCAAGAGTGTAGGTGTTTGTGGATATAGGCCCAAATATTTAAGTAAAATTTGAGGCTGTTCGTTGTTACTTGTCCAAGAAAGATCACCTGAATCTACAAAAAAATAAGAACCATGAGGGGATCTCCCATTATTGGGATTTCCTCCTAAAACTGAATCAGTAGAAGCTGAATGTGAATCATCAAATATAATTTCATCATAAAGAGGTTTTGTAAACCAAATGGATTCATTACTAGATACATAATAAAGAATAGAAATAGGACAATCACCATTAATAATATCATCAAGAAGATTAGAGTTTAGGGAAGGAGGTTAGTCCTCCATGATAACCATTTGAGTGTCACAAAATTCATGATCTACTTTGGAGCAAATAGGAACATAATCTCCTATAATACATAAGGGCAAGGTGACATTGATAAATGTATTAATAATTGCATCTTCTTGTTCTAAAGCAGAATAAGTATAAGAAACATCATCAACCTATAACATGTTATCTCTATGCAGAAAATAGGAAGCGATGGGATCATCCCCAAAACAAACATCATCACATGGGTCATCCCAAATAGGAAAACCATTTAAAGGATACATAATGTCACAGTGTGGTGTAGAGTTTTGATTTTCTTGATTAATAAGGGGATTAGGTTTCTCGTAAGTTTCAAATGTGTTCTCCAAGACATGCCAAGCCTGATGAGCCACAATACAATCTGAGATAAGATGATATAAATTTGGATTTAATGAGAATCCAATTAGACAAAATGCTTCCTCATCTTTCAACTGCCAGGAATCCTGGTCAGCCTAAGGAGTGGTGGATGTCGGTTTCAAATTTGGTGAAGACACATATCCAAAAGGTGTCAAGATTTTAGAAAATCAGAAATGTGTGGCCTCCAAACAGTATAATTGAAACTAGTGAGTTTAAATTTCGGCATTGACATAGACATGATGACACAAAAATTACAATAGAAATTGAACAGATATATATATATATATATATATATATATATATATATATATATATATATATATATATATGTATATATATATATATATATATATATGTATATATATATATATATATATATATGTATATATATATATATATGTATATATATATATGTATATATATATGTATATATATATATGTATATATATATATATATATATATATATATATATAATATTTAATAACAAAAAGAATAATAGTAATTTTTAATTTAATAAAACTTTATATGAATGTCAATTTTAAAGATCAATTAAAATCATAAATAGTTAATAATTTAATTAGAAATTTTGTTATTTGAAATTATTTTATAAAACCAATAAAAAAAGAAACTCTATTAAAAAACTATTATAAATTTAATACACTTTATTAACTTAAAGCTTTATTATTAAGCTTATAAACTTTATAAAGTTAAAGCTATATTAAAAGAAATTATAAATTTTATTAAAGAATTTAAGAAAGAAATTTAAGGAAAATATTATGAATATGAAAGAAACATAATGAAAAAAGATTTAAAGTGTTCTTTCCAAAAAAAATTCGGGTAACTCAAAGAAGAAAAGTCTTTGCTTTGATAAAAAAAATTAAATGATTTCTTTTTCTTTAAAAAAAAATTAACTCCTTAAGAGACAAACTAAATTGGTGAGAGGAAATAATCATGCGACAGAGATAAAAGAGACATTAGGAATAATAATTTAAAACACTATAAAGGAGAATAAAATGATTGCCTCTGATTAAAATGTTAAAGAAAACTAGGTGGCGATAGTAAGCTATAAGCTATTACAGAGATGATACACAAAATAAAATGACAAGAATGAATAGAATAAATATATGACAATAAATATCCTGCAGAGAAACATTAGAGGATCATAAAAAACCTTAGTCAATATAAAAAGTTAATGAAACGTATAAAGTAGCCCCTATTTTTTTAACCAAAAAATACTAAATCTAATATAGAAAAGTATATATAGAAATAAATTGACTGAAATGATGATTGTTTTAAAATAAGAACAAATACACTAAAAAAACTAACTTCGAATAGATGCAAGGATTAAGGTATGCAGAGACGTTAAGGAAATAAGAACTGCTGCTTTTAATTATAAAGACATAACATTGAAAAAAAAGATTCTACATAAACTAGCAACTAAAAAACTATAAACTAAAACTTCAACCGATGATAATAAGAAATGCCAAATTCCACGCCTTTTGCCTCAACAAAATGAGAACCTAACAAATACCTCCAAAAATATTATATCGATCTATGCATATAGATGTTTAGCAGATCTATAGTGATCTATATCAAATAAAACATTTAGAAGACCTCCATAAAATGGATGCACATCACCGAGGCGGGAAAAAAAATGTCTACTAAAGCGGAAAGCTTGTCATGAAAATTCTATTGAGTGAAACACCTTGCGGATGTAAAACTGGTAGAGGCGGGAGATTGCACAGCCCTTATGCACCACCATTGGTGATTGCCACTGTGTTCTTGATAAGATGAAGTCCACAAAATCCTTCCCCAAGGGCACCACCATGTTGCTGCTATATCTTGATAATAACAAATAATGAGAGACACACAAAAGATGCAACATGCAAGAATTAAAATAACTGCAATGAGAACATGAAACTACACAAACAAAGCTAAGAGTCAAAATTAAAAATGAAAGAACGCATATAAATAACAACAAACAATTAAACTAATGTCGTTTCCTCTATTGCACGAAGAAAGAAAATAGAACTATTACTAGATAAAATGCGTGGGAAAGATATGGATAAAAAATGGTGTGTTGCGGGTGGAAGAAGAAAAGTGAATGGTAGGTGAGTTCAACAGATTCCTTCACTAGAGAGGCATACC
The DNA here is from genome assembly GCA_027943335.1 of Chamaecyparis obtusa. Classification (NCBI taxonomy): domain Eukaryota; kingdom Viridiplantae; phylum Streptophyta; class Pinopsida; order Cupressales; family Cupressaceae; genus Chamaecyparis; species Chamaecyparis obtusa. The sequence goes on from BSBK01005257.1 coordinate 431,359, forward strand.
AGGGAGGCAAACCAGAAGGAGGAAGTGAGGAGGAGTGGCAGTGCAATGAAAAAAGGTACCAAGGAGAGGGGTGAAGCCCGCGGCACCAAAAAGATGCTCTGCAGATCGAAATCTCAAGGGAGGAGAAAGTGAGATGTAAGAGTCTTCACTGTGGTTTTGGGTAGCGGAGGTAGCTGGTGTGGGCGATCAAGAGCTGAGAATAAAGGGCAGCTATCCAAATCAAACCAAATATGATCGCTCTTAGAAATAAGTTCGTTCCACAAATTTGCAAAGATCGTTTCCACCACTATCGCATACGACATATAAAAGGAAGGCCAAAAAAAATAGGAATAAAGAAATTTGCGTAGACAATTAGAAGAGGCGCGCAAGAATGCTTTGAGTACCGAACAATATCTAACAACTTTTCTTGAAAATCATCCACTTCACATGCACAAACAAAGGTGTGTGCTATAGAACAGTGAACATTAAAAAATAGTGGAAATAACGACTAAGAAAGGTGATCGACTAATTTGTTAGCAAAAAAAATCCAATGGTGAAATAAAACTTATGTTAGGTCCAATAAATAATAACAGAGAGCATGAAAAAGCCAGTTACAGGCAATGATGGTACATATATAAAAAATGACAGAAACAACTAAACCCTTGTGTTTATTAAACTTTGATGAGTACAATGACAATATATGCAATAAAAAGGCTTCGAACTACAGTTTTTGCAAGATTGACAAACAAGATCAGAACATTAAAAACAAATGTCCTTCCAACTTGATATTTACTTCTCTGCAATGATAAAAAATGCATGCAAAATAAAGGAAAAAAAAAATGCATGCAATGATAGAAGAGTGTAAACTTAGAAACTAAAATAGAATACAAAGATCTGAAATTAGAAACAATAATTGTAAATTAAAAAAACTATACATGCATGTAACTAATATTAGAAACAAGGATAGAAGAATAAACTTTAAAACTTTAAATGCTTTTAATATTATAATATTAAAAATATTATAAAATTAAATTAGGATTTTGATATATTTAATTTTGTATTAAGTTCTTTATCAATAATGTATCCAATAGATAAACTGGGTTTGGCGGTAAACCAGCCAAACCCAATTTTTTTTTTGATTTTTTCTCTCTTAATCAGATTAGTCAAAAAAATATATACTAGCAATAAACTCTCTCAATAGTCTCTGATATTGGAGTGCTCCAAGATATGGTAGCTCCTTCATCTATACACTCAATAATGGATTAAACCAACTTGCTTTGATACCATGTTAAAATAATAAAAAAATATAGAGAGATAGGAAATTGTTTAATTCAATGAGATAGGAGTAAGAAGATTTACCATGAATTAATGCAAAAACTAGGAGCATTCACCAAAGATCCAAGCAACAAAGGAGACAAGATTTTGAAGGGGGAGAAGCATAAAAAAACCCCCATGATATGAAGAATGGGCAAAAATGCCTAAGAATGAGTGAGTGAGAGAGAGAGAGAGAGAGAGAGAGAGAGAGAGCCAAACTCATACAGTGTTCAAGAAGAAGAAGAATCTCTTCGTGAAGAGAGAAGGAGAAAAATCTCTTTAATAGAGACGTGAGAGAGGAGTTACATTGTAACTCCCATTTCTATGTATGCCACATTTCAATAGTGTGTGAGACAAGTGTAGGATTCCTCATAAGGAGGAATAACTAAAAGAGAAATTACAAGAAAAGGAATTATCCTCACACTTGTACAATAAGACAAAAAAGGTGTAGGGATTCCATAAGAATCTCCTACTTACATTAATACAAGTAAATATTAATTTCTAATAGTCCTCCACCAATGAAAGCAGTGTTAGCATGACAGAGGCGGATATCAAGTATCTTAGTCAAAAAATTAAAAGAAGAAAAAATAGATTCTCTGATGGTGAAAACCACTTTGTGGTAGTATCAGAGGCAAAAATAGTAAAAATAAAAGACATATCTGAGGGTGAAAACCTCTCTGAGGTGCCCAAGGATGAGATACTTGATACACTTCTAAGCCACTTTCAAGAGAGGTCATCAGTACTGATTGAGCCGACACAACAGGTAAATTTGGGTACAAAGGCTACTCCACAGATTATTCATCTAGCACAATCATTGTCTGCAAAAGAAAAAGAAGAGTTCACTAACTTTTTTCAGAAAAAGAAAATAAACTTTTCATGGACCTACTCCGACATGCCTGGATTAGACCCCAATCTAATCATGCACCATTTGTCCGTTGCACCAGGTATTAAACCTGTTAAACAAAATTTGTGAAAGATGCATCCACACGTAGCACTTTTGGTCAAAGAAGAACTAGAAAAGCTTCTCAAGGCTGGTTTCATAAGAACTATTGACTATGTAGAATGGATTTCAAATATTGTCCCAGTCACTAAACATGATAAATCCATTCGGGTGTGTACATATTTGTGGGATATCAATAAGGCATGTCCAAAAGATGACTTCCCATTGCCTAATATTGATAAGACATGACAATAGGATATGAGATGTATTCCTTGATGGATGGCTTTTCTAGCTATAATCAAATAAAAATTGTGCCAGAAGATCAAGAAAAGACTACTTTCACATGTGCCTAGGGCATGTTTTACTAGAATGTCATGCCTTTTGGGCTTAAGAATGTTCGAGCAACATATTAGAGAGTTGTCACTACTATTTTCCATGATATGATGCATAAAATGATGGAGGATTATGTGGATGATACTTTAGCCAAAAGCATGTAGTGAAGAACTCATCTCATGGATTTGGGTCCCATGCTTGACTGCATGGAACAATTTAGTCTCAGACTCAATCCAAAGAAATGTGCTTTTGGTGTCACTTCTGGGAAACTCTTGGGTTATATCATTTTAGCTAAAGGCATAGAAGTTGATCCTGAAAAAGTTCAAGCTATTATGGACATGCCTCCACCCAAGAATATTAGTCAAATGAGAGGATTACAGGGAAGGCTACAATATATCAGGCACTTCATTTCATAGTTGGCTGACAAGTCACAACCATTCACTAAAACCTTGCATAAGGGTGTGACCTATGAATGGAATGAAGAATGTGACAAAAGACTCACTTAGATTAAATAGTATCTTGCTAATCCACCTATATTGATGCCTCCTATTCATGGGAAGCCTCTTATACTATACATCTCAGCAACAAACACATCTTTGGGTGCTCTCCTAGCTTAGAAGATCAAAACAACAAAGAGAGAGCCATATATTATATTAGCAGAACATTGGTTTCATATGAGATGAACTATTCTATCATTGAGAAGGCTTGTTTAGTAGTAGTATTTGCTTCTTAGAAGTTGTGGCATTATATGCTAGCTCATACTACAAGGCTTATTGCAAAAATTGATCCATTGAAGTATCTACTAAGCAAGGCTTCCCTCACGGGTAGATTAGCAAAATGGGTAATGATACTTAGTGAATTTGACATTGAGTATGTGGAAATAAAATCTATTAAAGGACAAGTAATTGCTGATCAGTTGGCAGAAGCTCCTCTACAAGATCACCAGCCTTTGAGTATTGAATTCCCAGATGAATCCATCATGCTTCTCACACATCAATCTTGGAGCATGTTCTTTGATGGATCATTCACTCAGCAAGGATCAGGTGTAGGCATTCTATTTATAACACCTCAAAGATACTCATTACAAAAATCTTATAAATTGTTGTTTCCCTACACAAACAACATTGTTGAATATGAAGCTCTAACTAATGGTATGAAGATAGCCATTGAATGGCGTATGGATGAGCTCAAGGTCTTTGGAGACTCTTAGTTAATGATCAACCAACTCAATGATGTTTACCAAACAAAAGATGACAAGCTAGTACCTTACAAAAGAATGGTGGATGATCTCAAACAATATTTTGCACACATTTCTTTCCAGCAAATTCCAAGGGTGAACAATAAAGTAGCTGATGCTATGGTCACTCTTGCTTCAATGTTACAAATGCCAGAAAATGACTTCAAACATGAATTCTTGGTGGAGGCATTACACTACCCTACCTATGATATTCCTAAATCTAGGACGATCTATTCAGTCATTGGACATGATTCATCCTGCTACCACCATATGTATTCCTACCTTCATGACTAGATCATTCCTGACACCTATACCTAGAATGAAAAACATCACCTCATTCGTACTGCTTCACAGTATGTCCTCGTAGAAAATGACTTGTATAGAAAGGGTCTAGATGGTACCCTCCTTAGGTGTTTAGAACCTGATGAGTCTAAATGTGTGCTAGCTGAGGTACATGAAGGTATCTATGGGTCTCATTTGAGTGGTCTAACATTAGCTCGGAAAATTATTAAAGTAGGTTATTACTAGCCGAACATGGAAACAAAAGCTGTTCAATATGCCAAGACTTGCAAACAATGCCAATTTCATGGGAATCTGATTCATGGTCCTGCTAAAGAGCTTAGTCCTCTCATTAGTTTCTGGCCATTTCAGCAATGGGCCTTTGATTTGGTAGGTTAGATACATCCTTCTTCTTCAAGAGGACATAATTTTATCATCACAGCTATTGATTATATTACCAAGTGGGTTGAGGTAGTAACTCTAGCTATAGTTGATGGCAAGTCTGTGGCTATGTTTATACTAAAATATATCATTTTTTGATATGGTGTACCCTCATCCATTATCACTGACAATGGGGGACAATTCAAAAAAAAACTTGACAAAATTATGCACCAAATTTAGAATCATTTAGCATTGGTCATCTATCTATTATCCTCAGGGTAATGGACAAGCAGAAGCTTCTAATAAGACAATTCTCAAAATCTTGCACTGAATAGTTCATAAATCTGGTAGAGATTGGCATCTCTAGATTAATCCAGCTTTGTGGGCTTACAAAATGAGTATTCGAATGCCAATAGGGGCTACACCCTTTGCCTTGGTTTATGGAGAAGATGCAGTATTACCTATTGAGGTTGAGATTCCTACATTGCGAATCTCTCTGAGGGGCCTCATCACTGATGAAGAAAATAGAATATCCCGACTTCAAGAGCTTGAGTGACTTGATGAACATCGAAAGGTGGCATTCGATCATCTAAGAGCATACCAAAAGAGGATGTCCAAAGCCTACAATAAGAAAGTCAGACAAAGAGAATTGCAAGTGGGTGATCTCGTCCTGAGAGAGAACCCTAAGAATCAGCAACAATGAGTCCAGAAAGGGAAATTTGAACCAAACTGGCTTGGTCCGTATGTCATTACTGCAACATTTGGCTCTGGCGCTTATCGACTCTCCACCATTGAAGGAGAACAGCTAAAAGAGCCTATCAACGCTCTTCACTTGAAGAAATTATACAGGTGAGACATTCTCTATGTGCTCATGTACATACTTATTGGTCTTGAAAAAATCCTAAAAATGGTATATTGCAAAAAATCCTAAAAATTGCAAAATGTCTTGAAAAAAATGATCATCTTAGTGAAAACCTGGTAAACAGGCACCTTAGTAATAATAAAAAAAATACAAAATTTGAAAAAAATACAAAAAAAGTGAAAAGATAAAAAATACAAAAAAAATGAAATATTCAAAAATTAAAAAAAATTTAAAAAAAAAGAGAAAAGTACGAAAAATTTGAAAAGAGAAAAATGTGCCATTGATGAAAACCTGGTAAACAGGCGTCATGGTAGCAAAAATAGAATCTCTACCAAGATGGTGAAAACCTGGTAAATAGGTGCCTCTTGTTTTCTGAAGTTACATCTCATCTCAGCATTGCTTGGCTCTTAGTTTCTTGCTTTAGCTTCCTTGCATTCCTACTTTAGTTTGCTTTCCCGCTTTTCTACTTTAGTTTGCTTTCCCTCTTTCCTGCTTTCATTTGTTTCCCGCTTTAGTCTATTTTCTGCTAGCTCAGCACTTGCTTTCAGTTATCTTCAAGATTTTCCTTGACTCTCCATGGATTGGAACTGGTTCACACTTGGGGGCACCTTCCTGGTCTAGGGGGAATTGTCCTATCACTTTTGAAAGTTTTGTTCGTGCATCAGTCACCGGTGGTTCCCATTGTGTCTGCCTGCTGATGTCTAGCTACTTTTGAGATTTCTCTCCTTGAGGATCTCTCATGTATCAGTCGCTAGTGGTTCTCACTATTCCTACCTACTGATACCTAGCTCTCACTTGAACCCCTCTCTTTTGGGATCTCTTCCTTACATCAGTCACCAGTGGTTCTCATTGTGTCTGCCTGTTGATGTTTTTCTCATGTTTTATTCTCTCTTTCAAGAATCTTCCTTGTATCAGTCACCAGTGGTTCTCATTGTGTCCACCCATTGATACTTGGTTCATGCTACGATATCTTCTTGAGACTTCATCTCTTGCAACGGTCACCAGTGATTCTCGCTGCATCTTCCTGCTATCGCTATCCCGTCGAGACTTCAAACATTGTACGCTTTCGATTCAACTTCAATCCACTTGAACACAAATGTAAACTGAATCTAAAACTGAATTTGTGTTCCTTTGAAGCATCTTGATCTTTTCCTTTTCTTATTTTCTTATTTTCTTTATCATTTTCCCTCGAGTGAATCTAAGATGTCTTTCTTGACTAAGAAACACGAAGACTGGGGGCATGATCTTTTTTCTATGCTTTTTGTTTGATGGTTTAGTTCCAATGATCTAATGAATCTACATAAGAGGGGTGTCTATCTATAAGAGCCTTCATCTCATATTGGCTGGCCATGCATACCTCGACTCCTTTTATATGGACACTTTGGTGAGGTTGGTTCTTCTCCTTGTCTGTTTTGAGTGACTTCTTTCTACTACAAGTAAAATTTCTAATGCTCATCCTACTAAGTGAATGTAAGGGTCACTGTGAGCAATCTTTGGCAAAAGAAGGAACTCTTGCATGTCTGGTGTGTCTATTCATAGTCAACATTCAGGTCATTCTAGCAATTATGTCTGTTTTGAGTGACTTCTTTCTACTACAAGTAAAATTTCTAATGCTCATCCTACTAAGTGAATGTAAGGGTCACTGTGAGCAATCTTTGGCAAAAGAAGGAACTCTTGCATGTCTGGTGTGTCTATTCATAGTCAACATTCAGGTCATTCTAGCAATTATGCTTTGATGCTTATGTTAACTTGCCAAATCAAAAGGAAAAGGTGTTCAGGTCACTCTAGCTTCTTGTGCCTTAATGCTTACACATCATTCTGACAAATCTAAGACTTATGTCATATTCATATTCTCATGATTGCAATGTTAGTGAGAATTTTATGGCATCTTGTGATCATCCCGTGCCTAAATGAATTCGATGATGATAAATATGGTGAGTCCAACAACCAAGTCCTAGGGCTTGCATTTTCATTCTAGGCTTGCATTTAGCTTAAGCTTGAATCTTCCATTCTAGGCTTGCATTTGAGATGATATCTTGGTGCTCTCTTGATTGCTTTCTTCTAGATCTATTCATCAAAGGTTCTCATCTTTTGTCCCAGTTTCATCTTGGCTGCACAAGTGTCTGGTCCTCACTCTTGATCTTTGAAACATATCTTTTCGATTAGTACTTGTCTTATATTGCAACAATTCTGCATGAGATGATTAGTACCATATACATTACATATCCATTGCATTTTCATTTCATTTACATTTGCATTCATAAATTCATTTGCATCTACATATACATGTGCATCCACTATAAGCATAACTTAAATCATACATTACACATATGCATACATTCTATCCATCTATCACTGTATTTCACATTGCATATTCATAAAAGAAAACATGTGCATTTCATATCTATCCATACATCTAAGCATCTAAGAAACATCTCATAAACATCAACATCAAAGAAATATAGCAACAAGTACAATGATAAGAAAAATGTCGATCTCATATATATATATATATATATATATATATCCAATGTCATGTACAAAAGAGAAGGGTGCTACTTGAGCATAGTATAAAAAATGGGCTACAATACATGGATATCAAAATATGCTAACTTTTCCCATCGCCACTAGGAGGAGGTGGTGGTAGTGGTCTCTATGGAAGGGGCATCGGTCTCTGCGGTGGGGGCATCAACCACTATGGAGGTGCCTGTTGTGGGGGTGCCTATGGTGGTGCTTGTGGAGGTGCTGGTGGTGGTGCCTATGGAGCTCCAACATACTCATAAAATGATGGCACCTACTCTGCTAAATCTGGAATGACTCCACATTAAGTTGCATAGTAATAAGCTGTGTGAGAAGCCTCATATCTCATCTCAATCCTTGACCGTGCTAGCTCCTCATGTAGCTACCTGATCTCAGCATCTCTATCAGCTACATGGGTCTCCTCTCTAATGACTTAGGTATGGTAGTCATCTCACTCCTGCTAAACCTACCTCACTCTCTCATGGCTCTTCCTGAGAGCCTCCTGTAGCTATGGTGTCCCTGCTCCTATCAGAATAGCAGGCATATCTGTATCATCATATAGAGGAGCCTACTGTGATGAATCACTTATCTGCTACCTGGTGGACCTATGCTAGGCCCCACTACTCCTAGCTCCTACATCTGAACCCATGGTCCTAGATCGGATACCAGTCTATCTAGATCTAGGCCTCAACACTCTTTGTTGCTGCCCTTGTGGCCCGTACTATGTAACTTACTGCTGTGTAGGCTACTAAACTAGTACCTACTAGGCTGGTACCTACCGAATTGGTACTTGCTGGGCTGGTACCTACTGGATGGGTACCTGCTACTACTGCACTCCTATGCCAATAGGGTCTATGAATCTAGGATGTGGTCATGCTATCAAATCATCTTTATATGCAGGTGTCACCCTTGCATTGGTGACATCCACCATGTAGTCCCATCGTGTAGCCAATATGCGTGCCTCTATCACGCATTGCTCTAGATCAAGTCTCACATGCCATCCTTTCTTCTCCTCATCGGCGAAGTGGGCATAGGGGTAGTACTCATGTGAAATATCCTATTGCCTACCAAACTGGCACAAGACACGTATGACAAGAAATCACTCAATGATAGTAACACTGTCCAATCAGTGGATGCAAAACAAACATAAAAGAAAGCTCTCGACGAGCATCATCCTAGGGCTCAGTGGCAACCCAAGGTCTCTAGACAATAGTTGCCATGTCATCTAGCTATCCTCACCACTTCTTCATCTTACCCAGCAAAGGCTGAGTCATCGGACCTACGTACCTATATATGTAAGGCTCCAATGCCTATCGTGTATCATGGAATATAGGCCTACAAATAGGGAGATGCTCCCAGGCCCAGATTTGCAAGACAAAGACACCTACCACCATCATCCTTGCACTATGATACACTATGTCATGAAGCTCATGGTACATCTATGCGAGCATGCACTCACCCCATCCGAATTGAACTGCTGGTCTGGCTAGCATCCTTTGTAGCATCATCCCCCAGCCACACTCTAAACCATGCTGACCTCGATCTGGAACAAGGTAGAAACTTAGGAACATAGCAAGAACAACAACTAATAGGTGAGCACTAAAGTATCTATGAATCAGATCATCCCAAGAGATGGCCCGACCGATCACTAGATCATCTCAGAAGATCATCCTCAATGCCACTATACTCTACTATGGTTGTGTATCATACTCTACTCAAGTACCATGGAAGGGTATCCGAAGGATCCTGTAAATGTCCTCAGGAGTCACAGTCATCTCCCCCATTGGCAAATGGAAAGTGTTTGTCTCCGAATGGAAACGCTCTACAAGTGCACCAAGAAGACCGTGATTTACCCTAATGTCAAGTAGATAACACAAGTATCCTAGACCGAGCCCCTCAATGTGAGCACTCTCTACATTTGTCAGTCTTTGAACTAATGTAGTGATCACTGGATGGTGTGAGCTAAAGGCAATGTCAGGGAAGTCAACCTACAAAGCAAGCGATGACATTGGATCAGTATCTCAATATGATGGTTTTCAAAACAACAACAACAAATGCAGCAAGGCATCTACCCTAGACATGACTTTGCGATGCTCTACTTGGCTGATTTTATGAAAATTTGACAAATTTTGGCAAAGACATCTTAACTCTGTAGTAGCTTTTCGCGTGAGTAAATTGTTTCCTCATGCGAGACAAGACTTGTTCTTGCATGAGCAGGAGAAATTTCACACGAGACCAACTTTCAGCTCACGCGAGCTTCCAGACAGACACCATGTGAAGAAACCCTATTTTATGTGAGGAAATTACTTCCTTGCATGAAAGACAATCTAGGCCGGTGCGAGGAAACTACTTCCTCGCGTGAGATTGGAAGAACATGCCCTAAAAGTTGCTAGAACTATCCTAAATTGACCTAGAAAGTGGTGCAAATCAAAATGCAAGGAGGTTTAAAGACTACTTACAGGTGCGTCATACTCTAGTGGCCAGGCGTGTCGTCGAGAATTCTTGAATCGATGCATATGTAGCAGAAGACCCTCCATTTCTGATGAAGGGTGCTCCCCTTAATACCACAAACACATAACAGAAACAGAGAAATAACAACAATATGCAAGAATAGAAAATTGGCTTCTTATTATCTCCACAAATGTGGAATTACAAACTTTTAGAATTACAATATGCAAAGCCACATGGGCATTCCCTTACAATATTCTATAGGACAAAGCCTCGAATCAATACCCAGATCTACTACCCAGAACTATCCCGAACTGCCTAAGACAACACTACAGCCTTCCTTATATAGGCAATTTTCCACCGCCTGGGAAGGTTCCAAAATTTTTAGCCAACAAGGCTGACCAAACTTAGAATTATTTTATTTTTCATTTTATTACATCCAAGTCGGCTCAAAATAACTTTTGAAACCCAAACAAAATTTTTGAAGGAAAGTCATTTTCTGCCATTTCAAGTGACCCAACTTTCGGAGACCATAAGTCATCACCCGTTGACCTGATTGACTATTATAACCCCATTTCAGAAAGGGCACGAGGATCTATACAACACTTAAATTAAATAAGCTTCATTTAGCTAAAAATTTGACCTCATCCGGGGCCTCTAAAGCCTTCAAAATTGAGTTCAAAGTTTCTGTACCCTATTTCCAAAATCAAAAAGTTTCAATATCTTCAAAACCAGACTTGATCTAGTAATGAAACTTTACAGGTAGGCTGATATGACTAAGATGAACCTCCAACTGTGAAATCAGAACATTCTGAGATCGTATGACCAACTTACTAAAAATAGCAAGTTTCCATAAATAACAGCTCTACACAAGATAGCCCTTATTGAAAAGAAACTAGAAATATTTTTGGGTGATGCAAGATTGCTCTTACACCCAGGATGCTCTTGCATCAATTTCTCTCTCAGAGCTCAAAATCAGCAAGAAGACAAAGTGAATAATGAATTGAAAATGACCCCTCTGGGCCTTATATAGCTTTTGACCTAATTTTCAAAAGTGCTCCATTTTGCATGAAAATTGCACTCTTGGCTAAATCAACTACTTTGAATCCATTGTCGGGATCGAAATTGAAATCTAACATCTTTAGATAGCTCGAAATCACATTTTAAATTATGGGACCCTTTGGGATCGGACGCTTGTGCAGTCAGCATTTTGGCGTCATTTTCCTACCAGACCTTCATCTTTGCATCATGTTCTCAAGATATTTTCTCTTTTCATCAAAGTTAACTCTAGTCAAATCTAGTCAACCATGGTCAACCATGGTCAAAATTGGTCAACAAGACCTCTAATTTGCTTCTACAGCTTCTCGAATCCAGTCTGATTGCTTTTGCTTTGCAACCTCTTGTTGTCAATCGTCCTTCTATGTCATCTTTTGATTTCACTCCTAAGGGGGCAGGATGATTGCATCATTTGAATCTCATCGAATCAATTCTTGAATCAGTCTGATCTGAATCATCAATTCTCATTGCTAGGGGCTTCTTCGTGCCTCACATCTTGCTATTTGGTCATCTATCTTTTAGGTATCTAAGCAATCTAACTCGGATCCTCGAGGATCAAGCTTCATTTTGGAGATGGTTCTCGAAATCTTTTGGGTATTGGGGCAATCTAACCCTGATTCCTGGGAGTCAATATTTTTTCTAGAGATAGCTCTCAAAATCTCTTTTAGACCATTATCTGGGCAATCTAACCCAGGTCTCGTAGGACTAAGCTTCGTATTGGGGCAATCTAACCCTGATTCTGGAGACATTCCTAAATCTCCATCTCTCATCAATTGGTATTGGGGCAATCTAACCTTGATTCTGATTCTCTCAAGACTATTGTCTTCACAATCTAACTTAGACTTCAAAAAACCATGCTTCTTTCTAATCGGTGTCTTGGCAATCTAACCTAGACTTTTGAAATTCTTGTCATCTGTCACATCAGACTATTCTTTGCACATCAATTCAAAGAGGGGAAAATGTAATACCCCAAAATTGGCACCTAATAAATTCAATCAATTTTGGTGGTGCATTTTTATCAATTTTACATCTCCAAAGTCCTACTTTGCTAAGCAATTTTCTCTTTCCTACCTGACTTAATTCAACTTGATGTCAATTGAAAAAACCTAAATTGCATTAATCAAATATTATAATTAATTCCTAAAGTCTTCAACTTTTATTAGCTAAATTACCCCTATGATAAATCAATTTAATTCTAAAGTCCTAAGTACTTTAAATTAAATTAAAACACTACCCCCTTTAGCTAATACACATAAAAAAGGGAATTAATATTATTTAGTTATTTGAATGGACACCTCTTTATTTGAATTTAATAATTCAAATTATTTGAACGGTCACCCATATGTGGCAATAATCCATTCTTTAATTAAATAAATCTTTGAATATTGGTCTCAAAGGGGAATGAAGAGGCAACCATTCATTTTCAAGAACCTCTTCATTCTCTCCCCGGGCTTGTCTATATCTTGAACCTCATTCTTCATTCGAAAGAGAGCAATTTTTGAGAGTAACTAAACTATAGCAATTTTTTGTCTCAATTTCACAATTTCAAGCTTTCATTGCATATTTAGATTGATTTCACCTAGTTTAATATTGCATTTTCATTGTAATTAGTTTTCTTACTTGCTCATTATTTTAATCTTATCTTTATTTCAAGTTCTTTAGAGTAAATCTGCATTTCATATTTCTTTCAAGCTCTTTAGATTAATTGCACTTCATTCTAGATTAATTTCAATTTGGTTATCTTCATAAGTTTTCAAATCCTCCATTGTAGAACTGGTCTAATGGTTGTTGGGCTCTTGTTTAGAGAGTAATTAAACACCCCATCTACATAGGAGGCAACATGTCACTTCACCATGAATTTTGAATAGAGTAATCAATACTCTCTTTCGTAATTTGATCGTGTGAGTAATGACTATGTTGTGTGTGTAGTTGGATTAGAGGTCCACATTCAACCACATACACCTTATTTAGAAAAATGGCTCCTGGAATCAAGTCCATCTGATGACCGATCTTCCTCACTAGTGGTAATCCATCAGGCACATTATCAGATACAATATCTGAAACTCATTCAACAAATCTACAACTTCTGCATATGCATCTTCTATTTCCTCTTTACCATATTTTGGAATTAAAGAAAAACACATATGCTCATGCCTCATACCCTTTAGCAACTTTCTTCCATCAACAAAAAATATTCTTGCATTACTACATACATTCTCTTCTATGTCCTTCAATGGATTTAGCTTATGTCACACTCCATCCTTTGTTAGGGAATAGGTATTCACATGATTGGATCATGTATAACATGCCTGTCAAACTACCATGGCCTACCTGGAAACATATGACATGCATCTATGGGTATGATATCGCATAGTACTTCATCATGGTATCCTCTAATCTTGACATTCACTAGGTACTAGATTCATTGACCATGACCTTGTGGTCATCCTACACCTAGGTGATCCGGTATGGACATGGGTGTTTCTACCTCTTGAGCTTTAACTTTGTGACTGTATCTTCTGAAACCAAATTATCAATTCTTCCACTATCAATAATCACATCACAACACTTATTGTGACACTTACACCTAGTGAAAAATAAGCTGCTCCTTTACGCAAGTTCATTTTCACCACTCAGCAGGAGTTTCTGTCAACTGGGACTTCTCTTTCAACATCTTTAAAATGTGACAATTTGGCATCTTCATCTACATGTACAACTTGAGTCTGGCCTTCACTTCTCCTATTTTTCCTTCCTTGGCATTGTGGACATTAATATACCCTATGACCTTCTGCATAGTGAAAACATGTTCCACAGAAGCCTCCTCTTCCTAGTCCTTGTCCTCTTCCTCTTTCTCTCTAATCTCTATTATTCTGACCATGGAAATGATTGAAATTATTTTCTCTCTAATTTTGACTTCTACTGGCCTCATTATTCTTTTTATGATTTTCATTTTGGCCTCCATAAGACCATCCACTAGATCTTCCACCATGTCCTCTTCCGCTTTGTCTTCTCTCAAAATTCTTGTTCAACTTTTCCTCTACTCTTAGGGAAAACTGGTATGCCTCTTCAATACTATTCATTCAGACCAAATTAAACTTCTCCTAAATGCTAGGCCTTAACCCATTAAGGTAACAAGAAAATTTCTCTTTATCAGCTTCCGCATGGCCAACTATGATGAGGACTTGATAGAACTCCTCTATATACTCTTGAACAGATCTTCCTGTTTGTTTCAACCCATGTATTTTCTTCAATAGATAAAGTTTATGATCAACATGAATGAACTATCACTTTAACTTATCTACCATTTGATCCCATCTTGTGATTTTATTCTTTCCTTGTCTATTTCACTCTAATTGAATCACTTGACACCACATTTTTGCATGACTCTCCAGTCTGGCCTTCACAAACTTGACCCTATTCGGATCCTCAATATCTTCATACTTGAAATATTTTTCTATTTCATTGGTCCAATTGATCAACTCCTTTGGGTTAAGATTTCTTGAAAATGTAGGAACCTTAATCTTAGGTCTTTTCCCAATCTTAGAAATGGCCTGGAAAAGCCTTTCTTCCTCTTGGTTCAAAATTTTGCTTTCTCCTTCCTGATCAAAATTTCATTCTTCTTCAGCTTCATTCTTGCTTTCAGCTTTGACTGCAAGATTCATTCCTCTACAAATATCTTCTTGTAATACTCACACTTGTCTCTGGAGGGCTCTAACCTTAGGTGATAGACCTTCGACTCTTCTGGTGCATTCCCTTTGTGGAGGCATTTTCACGCTTATGATTGAAACCCTAAACCAGGGTCCTAGTGCAAACTACCTCACAGTCGGTGATTTGTCTACACACTCAGGAACTCTTTCTTTAATACCACTTGATGAAGAGTGATCCCCTTAATACCAAAAAGACATAATAGAAATAGGGAGACAACAATAATTTGCAATAACATAAAATGAGCTTCTTATTATCTTCACAAGTGTGGAATTATGAATTTCAAAATTACAATATGCAAAGCCACATGGGCATTTTCCTCACAATATTTTGTAAGACAAAGCCTCCAATAACCACCCAAAACTACCCTAGAAAACACTATGGGCCTTCCTTATATAGACAATTTTCCACCACCCAAGAAGGTTCCATAATTTTAGTCATTAAGGCCAACTGCACTTAGAATTATTTTATTTTTTATTTTTATTATATTAGGGTCAGCTCAAAATAATTACAAATTATGTTTTTAGGTAGCCCAACTTCCGGAGGCCATAACTTTTTAACCATAACTTTGTTTGGCTTTTATCACCACTTTTCATAAATGATAGCTTCTAATCTACAACGCTCGACTTGCACAAGCTCCAATCAGCTGGAGTTCAATCTCATTCTGGAGCCTCTAAGGCCTTCAAAATTGAGCTCAAAGATTTTGGACCCAAAAACCTCAATAACTTCACCAATACATATGATATGGCAATGAAACTCAATTAGCGAACTGATATGACTAAGATGAAATTCCATTGTAAAATCAAAACATTCTGAGCTCATATGACCAACTTACTAAAAATAGTTTCCATAAATAGCAACTCTGCAAAAAATAGCTCTTATTGAAAAGAAACCAAAAATATTTTTGAGTGATGCAAGATTGCTTTTTGATGCAGGAGCATCTTGGGGTCTTTGGCAATCTTGCATCAACCAACATTTTCTGATTTCTATACCTGTTTGCTGTAGTTTTCTTTATAATATTTTCATTTGATATTTTCATGGTGTGTAAAGCTTACATCATTTTGGGGACCTATTTGGGAACCTTCTCCTATGAGCACATCAAGTTTGGATGGACTGTTTGAAAGTTACAACTATTTTCCTTGCCGTCAGAACAGTGTTTTCCTGTAGTTTTGGTGCTGATTGTTCATGTTGGTTCTCTTGATCCATAAGGAATATTATTTTGTTAACCTAAGGGATTCAAGGGGACCTAAATTAATATCATTCCCCAATAGTGCAGCTTCCAATTCATTATGAGTCAAAAGTTATGGCCTTTTTGGCACAAGACCTATTTTCTGCCAGCTTTCACGTCTGAGCTGTTACTGCAGTTTTGGTGCTAATTGTTCATGTTGGCGACCTTGATCTATAAGGAATTTTTTCTTTCACACTTAAGGAATTAAATTGGACCTAAATTACTATCATTTCCCAAGAGTGAAAACTCCAATTCATTATGAGTAAAAAGTTATGCCTATTTTGCCTCAGGACCTATTTCTTACCAGTTTTTGGGTGAAACATGTGGTGTTTCTTCTTGCGATGTTCTGTGTGCTCATATGGGACCTTGCGCACTTAATGGAATGTTATTGGGTCAAGTTAGGACCTAAATCTAAAGGCACATCAATTTATATTCATTCTAGCATTAGTTTTGGTTTAAATCTTGAGACTGGACCTATATTGTAATTAAATGCCTGACTGGCCGACCTGTGGCTTAGTTGGCTATATAAGGGGTCTAGATTGATGTAGTAGGGCATCATGGGTGAGATATAGGAAGGATTATAAAGATACATCATTGGAGAAAAAAAATAGGATGGAAGCTATAATTTTGAATTCATAATTCTCATTGTATAAGGTCGAAACCCGGAAGGCCTCACAGCCCGACATGTTGAAAGAAATAATATAATTCTCTGTTGTTGCTGCTAGTTGATTGTCTCATATCCATTGTGTTTCCATTGATTTTAGGTGATATTATATTTATTCCATTGTGTAACTTTGAGCAAGGGCTTGTTGTGGATTCAAGTGGACTCAATTCTGCTTGTATCTACCCTATCCCTACATCAAGTGGTATCAGAGTGAGTTATTTCTTGTGGATTGGATCGTGGAGAACCTTATTGGATTTGGTTGTAGGATGGTAGATCTGAGATCTGACCTATAACTTGTAGAAGGTTACGATCTTGCTGGAACCTTGTTGTCAAGATGGTTCATGGTAGAGGAAATGATAATGCTATCATGGATATGTTGAGGCAAATTGCAACTAGGCTTGAAGCTGTAGAGATAGCCCAGAGAAGAGGAGCACATCTTGAAGATGTTAGTGATGAAGAAGAAGAAGTAGCACCTAATGCTAACCCTGAAGTTGAACAAGATAAGGAAAGACTTTTGAGAGTTTTGTCTAAGGCTAACTCCAGACCTGCAGTTGAAGTTGCTTGCTATGATGGAAGACTTGAGACCAATACACTTTTGGATTGGATCTCTGAGATGGATAAATACTTTGAGTATGAAGGTACTCCTGATAATAAGAAGGTTAAGATAGAAGTCACAAAGTTGAAAGGGCATGCATTTCTTTGGTGGGATCATTTGCAAACTGAGAGACAGAAGAGAGGAAAAGAAAAGATCAAAACATGGATGAAGATGCTTGGAAAGATGAAGAAGAATTTTCTTCCAGCTGACTACCAAGTTAGTCTGATGAGAAAGATGAAAAATCTAAGACAAAAGGACATGAGTGTGAAAGAATATATTGAGGAATTTTACATATTGGATATCAGATCTGGACATGTGGATGATGAAGTTGAGAAGGTGGCTAGATATCTGAATGGCCTAAGGACATCTATTCAAGATGAGATTAGTTATGTGAAGATTGATAGTGTGGAAGAAGCATACCAATTTGCTTTGAAGGATGAAGAAAGATTGACAAAAAGACATGATCAAAGATAAAGAGGAAGAGGTGGTAGATTTCAGAGAAGTAGAGGTAGATCTAATGGAGAAAGAAGCAGATCTGAAAATTCAGTGCAAGATAAAGGATGGAAAGATGAGCCTACTAAAAGAGGTAATTACTCTAGAGGTAGCTATACTGGTTACTCTAGGAATAACAATAATGGAAGAAGGGAAGAGAAATCTTGGTTTAAAGGTACTTGTTACAAATGTGGTGAAGGACATAGAGCTTTTGAATGTACTAACTCTGGAAAGAAGACTGGAGGTAATGGTAGAAATAATTTGGCTTGTGAAGAAGTTGAGGAAATGTCTAATGAACCTAAACATGGTGAGAACTTGATGCTAAGAAGGATCTTGTGGAATGAAGAAGCTGATGAGGAACCTGTTTTGAGGAAAAGTTTGTTCAGAACCAAATGTAAGATCGCTGATAAATGTTGCAAGGTAATCATTGATAGTGGAAGTTCTGATAATTTGGCATCTAAAGAGCTGGTTAGCAAATTGCAGTTGCAAAGATTGAAACATCCTAAGCCTTACCATATTGCTTGGATCCAGAAGGAGCATAAACTACTTGTAAGTGAACAATGCCTTGTTAAATTCAAAATTGGGAATTATCATGATGAAGTCTTGTGTGATATTATGCCTATGGATTGTTGTCATATTCTTTTGGGTAGACCTTGGCAGTATGATAGGAAAGCTTTGAATGATGGTAGATTGAATCAATATACTATTTGGATGGATGGAAAGAAACAAGTGTTGTTGCCTTTGATAGAGAATTTTGATGAAAGTCATTGTACCACAGTCAGAGTATGTTTGGTTGATGGTAAAAATTTTGCAACAGAAATGAAAGAACAAAATGTTTGCTTTGCTTTTATTCCAAGAAAGACTAAGAAACAAGATGAGTTAGAACATGCACCTGAAGTTAAGCCTTTACTGAATGAATTTTATGACATCATTTTTGATAATGTACCTGATGGTTTACCACCTATGAGAAGTATAAGTCATTGTATGGATTTGATACCTGGAGCTAGTTTTCCTAATAAAGCACCACATAGGTTGACACTTGATGAAAAGACTGAATTGAATAGACAAGTGCAATAATTGCTTGAAAGAGGTTTGATTAGGGAAAGTCTAAGTCCTTGTGCAGTACCTTCTGTATTAGCACCTAAAAAGAATGGAGAATGGAGAATGTGCACTGATTCTAGAGCTATAAACAAGATAACAGTAAAGTACAGATTTCCTTTGCCTAGGATGGATGACATAATGGATAGTTTAAGTGGAGCAAAGTATTTCACAAAGATTGATTTGAAAAGTGGATATCATCAGATAAGGATCAGAGAAGGGGATGAATGGAAAACTGCTTTTAAGACTACTTAAGGTTTGTATGAATGGTTGGTTATGCCTTTTGGTTTGACTAATGCACCTAGTACTTTTATGAGGCTGATGAATGAAGTTTTGAAAAGATTCTTGGGTAAGTTTGTGATTGTATATCTTGATGACATTTTGATATTTAGTAAGAGTAAGGAGGAACATCTTAAACATATCAGACAATTATTGCAGAGATTGAAGGAAGAAAAGTTGTTGATTAATTTGAAGAAATGTTCATTTATGAAAGAAGATATTGTGTACCTTGGTTTTGTAATTTCAGCTAATGGATTAAAGATGGATCCTAAGAAAGTGAGAGCTATACTTGATTGGCCTACACCAGAGAATGTTGGAGAGGTAAGATCATTTCATGGATTGGCAAGTTTTTATAGGAAGTTCATCAGAAATTTCAGTTCTATTTGTAATGCAATGACTGAAACTATGAGAGGAGATAAAAAGGATTTCAAATGGACACATGGAGCACAAAGGAGTTTTGAAACATTGAAACAAAAAATTGCAGAGTTTCCTACACTTTCTTTGCCTAATTTTAATAAAGTTTTTCAAGTTGAATGTGATGCTAGTGGTAGTGCAATTGGAGCTGTTTTGAGTCAAGAAGGAAAACCTATAGCTTTCTTTAGTGAAAAGTTGAATGATGCTAAGAGAAAATATTCAGTTTATGACTAGGAATTCTATGCTATTGTTCAAGCTTTGAAGAAGTGGAGACATTATTTGATGCCTAAAAATTTTTTGTTGTATACTGACCATAAAGCTTTGCAGTATTTGGGAAGTTAGAATAAGTTAAATCAGAGACATATGAAGTGGGTTGAGTTCTTACAGAATTTTTCCTTTTCATTGAAGCATAAGAGTGGACAATCAAATAAGGTTGCTAATGCCTTGAGTAGAAGAAGAAATTTTCTGACAGAAATGAGAGTTGAAGTACTTGGTTTTGATGATTTGAAGTATTTGTATGAGGCTGACATTGATTTTTCAGAGCCTTGGAAAGCTTGTAAAGAACACACAGTGAGTGATAAGTGGTCTAATTATTTCATTCAAGAAGACATGTTGTTTAAAGGAGTTTAGTTGTGCATACCTAGATGATCTATGAGAGAGAACATAATGAAGGAGAAACATAGTGGTGGACTTGCTGGACATTTTGGGATTGATAAGATAGTGAATTTGATTTTAGAAAGATACTTTTGGCCATAGATTTACAGAGATGTACAGAGAATGGTTAGAGGTTGCAAAATTTGCCAAATAGCAAAAGGAACTAGTCAGAATTCAAGATTGTATACACCTTTACCTGTACCTGATAGACCTTGGGAAGATGTGAGTATGGACTTTGTTCTTCGATTGCCTAGAACTCAGAGAGGTAATGATTCTATTTTGGTAGTGGTTGATAGATTTTCTAAGATGGCTCATTTCATACCTTGTAAGAAGACATCTGATGCATTGCATGTAGCTGAATTATTCTTCAAGGAAGTGGTAAGATTGCATGGTTTTCCTAAATCTATTGTTTCAGACAGAGATACTAAGTTTACTGGTTATTTTTGGAGGACACTTTGGAAGAAGATGAATATTGATTTGAAGTTTAGTTCTACATTTTACCCTCAGATAGATGGACAGACTGAAGTTGTGAACATAAGTTTGGGAAACTTGTTGAGATGTTTAGTTGAAGAGAAACCTGCTAATTGGGATTTGATTTTGGCACAAGAAGAGTTTGCATATAATAATTTAGTGAATAGAAGCACTAAGAAGACACCATTTAAGATTGTTAATGGATTTCATCCTAAGGGAACCACAGAGCTAAGAGATTTACCTACTGAGGCCAGAAGAAGTGCTAAAGCTAATCATTTTGTAGAATACATGAGAACTTTACATGATGAAGTTAAAAAGAATTTGGAGGATAGTAATCTGAAATATAAACAAAGAGCAGACAAGAGAAGGAGACATAAATCTTTTGAAGTTGGAGATGAGGTTATGATTCATTTGAAGAAGAATAGATTTCCAGTTGGTACCTACAACAAGCTGAAAATGAAGAAGTTTGGACCTTGTAAGATTCTGAAGAAGTTTGACAGTGGAAATGCTTATGAAGTAGAATTGCCAGAGGACATGGATATATCACCTATATTCAACATTGCTGATATATTTGAGTACTTTGAATCAAATTATGAGATAGAAGATGATCCAGACTATCCTAAGAAGAATAGGGATGGCATTGAAAAGATCTTGAATACTAGAGTTGGCAAGAGTACAAGAGGAAAAGACTACATGGAATATCTAGTTCAGTGGAAAGACAAGCCAGTTGAGGATAGTTCATGGATTACACAAGCTGAGTTGGATATTTATGATTCAGGTCAGAGTATGAGTAGTTCTTGATGTGGACATCAGTTCTTTATTTACTCGAGGTGTCTGATGCAGGAGCATCTTGGGGTCTTTGGCAATCTTGCATCAACCAAAAACATTTTTTGATTTCTGTACCTGTTTGCTGTAGTTTTCTTTATAATATTTGAATTTTATAGTTTCATGGTATGTGAAGCTTAAATAATGTTGGGGACCTATTTTGGAACCTTCTCCTATGAGCACATCAAGTTTGGATGGACTGTTTCAAAGTTACAGCTATTTTCCTTGCCATCGGAATAGTGTTTTCCTGTAGTTTTGGTGCTGATTGTTCATGTTGGTTCTCTTGATCCATAAGGAATATTATTTTTATCACCTAAGGGATTCAAGGGGACATAAATTAATATCATTCCCAAAGATCACAGCTTCCAATTCATTATGAGTCAAAAGTTATGGCCTTTTTGGCACAGGACCTATTTTCTGCCAGCTTTCACGTCTGAGCTGTTACTGTAGTTTTGGTGCTGATTGTTCATGTTGGCGACCTTGATCTATAAGGAAATTTATTTTTCACACTTAATAAATTAAATTGGACCTAAATTAATATCATTTCCCAAGAGCACAAACTCCAATTCATTATGAGTAAAAATTTATGCCTATTTTGCCTCAGGACCTATTTCCTGCCAGTTTTTGGGTGAAACATGTGGTGTTTCTTCTTGCGATGTTCTGTGTGCTCATATGGGACCTTTCACAATTAAAGGAATGTTCTTGGGTCAATTTAGGACCTAAATCCAAAGTCTCATCAATTTATATTCATTCGAGCATTAGTTTTGGTTTAAATCTTGAGACTGGACCTATATTGTAATTAAATGCCTGACTGGCTGACCTGTAGCTTAGCTGGCTATATAAGGGGTCTAGATTGATGTAGTAGGGCATCATGGGAAAGATATAGGAAGGATTATCAAGATACATCATTGGAGAAAAAAAATAGGATGCAAGGTGTAATTCTGAATTCATAATTCTCATTGTATAAGGTCGAAACCTGGAAGTCCTCACAACCCGGCATGTTGAAAGAAATAATATAATTCTCTGTTGTTACTGCTAGTTGATTGTCTCATATCCATTGTGTTTCCATTTATTTAATGTGATATTATATTTCTTCTATTGTGTAACTTTGAGCAAGGGCTTTTTGTGGATTCAAGTGGACTCAATTCTGCTTGATTCTGCTTGTATCTACCCTGCCCCTGCATCACTTTTACACCCAGGATGCTCTTGCATCACATGGCATTGAAGATTTTACAAGTTGGTATGCATAAGTGTTTTGGATACTAAACAAGAAAAGTCACTCAGTAAGGTAAAGGTAAAGGAAAGGTCACTTGGTAAAGTGAAAGGAACTCAAGACACTGAACAATAAAGAAATGTTTAGGCATTGAGAGAAGTTGACCAAAATTCAAAGAAAGAACACTTATGAAGGAAAAGTTATTAAATAAGAATTTTATCGACATTTAATTATTAGCTATGATGTGATGGATGATCATGATGATGAGGAAAGTTAGTTACAATGATGTACAAACAAGGAAATTCATAGAAAAGATCTATGGCAAGATCTAAGTAGCAAAAAGAGAAGGAACACATTTCTAGAAAAGTTCAAGTTCCAAGGTGAAGAGGAAATGTGTTATCTAGATCTGAATTCAAAGTATAAAAAATTGGATGGTCAATATTGAATAAAGAAAAATGTAATAGATGAGATTATGAGGAAAAAATTATCTATATAAAAGATGATCTTATATGGACAAATGGATGGAAAACTAAATAGTTGAAGGGTTACCAACTTTTGTAGTGAAGAAGGAATAGAGAGATTCCGAGTGGAAAACAAAAATTTATTGAAGTGTTGATGCCAATGGATGATGAAGAATTGAAGTGAAGATTGAAGAGTGAACAAAGGATCTGATTATGCAAAGATAATTGCAAATCTATAGGTCAATTTTATTACCGTTTCTTATTAGCATTGGTAATAGATAAAATATCTTAGCATAGTGGACTTAACAATCTTATTATAAAATATTTGAAAAAGGTAAACATTCCAAAGAGTGTTTGAATCCATCTAACAAGGCCACTCCTAGTAGGATGAAGATCCTAAAAAATCTCAGGTAAATCCCTTGACCGGGTCACACCTAACAGTGTGTATTGTAATCTTTAACTAGATTGGCTCTTAACCAGGCATACTTTAGAAGAGTATTTTCTTAGTGGGTGATAAATCCCATAGCGATTTTTCCCAAAGTTGGGTTTCCATGTTAACAATTGGTGTTATAATTTGTGAATGTTTTTTATGAATGATTTACCGATTGCTATAGTTTACTTAACGTTATCAGTAAATAGAGATCTATTTTGTTACCGAGATGCTACCAAGTTAATCAGTGAAAAATATTTTAGGTGTTTGGGATTAGGGATTAATATCTCTCTCTCTCTCTCTCTCTCTCTCTCTCCCCTTAAGACATCTTATTTTTTTAGTTTCATTAACATAGTTTAATTTAGAATTGTATTTGTGTACTTTTATATTTTAATATTATTTTACCTGCACATGTAATGTACTTAAATTTTAACATTTAATAATGTATGTTACCCTAGATGGATGCACATGATCATGTACCTCGGGACAAGGTTTCTCATGGTGACCTGACATAGGGTCCCCCACACCAGGATGACCTGGCACATGGTTCCCCGCCCCATGATGACCCGACACAGGATCCCCCCAGGATGACCCAACATAGGGTGTCCCACATCAGGCACAACAAGGTCATTCCAAGAAATTTTTAGGAATGAATACTAAATATATCCTATGGGGGAGTATTCATAGCCATTCTGTAGAATTTTTTGTTGCATTCATGACTATGATTGTCATTGATGTCAACACAGTGATCTACTAAAGTTTTGCAGAGAAGTAGATAGTGTTTGAGTTAGCGCACATGGGATATTGAAGATCAAGATATGCAGAGTTAAGGACTTACTCTATGATGTCTTACAAGATCGTAGTTAAGATCTCATATGAAAATTCATCTATTCATGATATTCATGTGTAAATCAATGGAAGCAATATTCAGGTAGTGTTCCTAAGTAGCAGTTTGTGGAAATTGGATGATATCTTCTAAACAGGATTGAATCTAAGCATGTGAAGTGTACAGAAGTTTAAGACATGATGATTATGACGTGGATGTGACAGCAAGGTCAAAGGTCACATGAGTGAATAGTTATCTTAATTGGAAGCCGACCGTTTTGTGTAATTATGAATTTTTATGTGTAATACCCCAAAATTGGCACCTTGCAATTCTAATCAATTTTGGTGCATTTCTTCAATTTCTACATCATTAAAGTCCTATAGTACTAGGCAATTCTATCTGCTAATTGACTTTATTTGACTTGGTGTCAAATGCAAAAAACCCTAAATTTTCATTAATTATATACTATATTTAATTCCTAAATATTCAACATTTATTGGCTAAATAATCCCTATGATTAATTAATTTAATTCTAAAGTCCTAAGACTTTTGATTAAATTAATTTCATCCTCTTTAGCTAATACAAATGAAAGGAATTAATAATTCTTTAATTCTCTAAATGAAATATTCCACTTGAATTTAATTATTCAAAATTCTTTGAAGAGTCACCCATATGTGGCAATATTTCATTTATTTTATTAAATAATTCCTCCAACTTGTCTCACCTTCCTCCATGGAGATGAAGAGTCAGCCGTTTCTTTCCAAGAAACTCTTCATCCTTGTCCCAGGCTCTTCTATATTATGGACCTTCTTTCCTCATTTGAAGGAGGCAATTTTAGAGTACCGAAACTATAGCGAATTGTTATCTCAATTTTATCATGCTTTCAAGATTTTCATTGCATATTTAGAATAATTTTCATTTCTAGTATAATTGCATTCTCATCTTTAATATAGTTTTCTTATTAAGTTTTAGTTTAAATCTTATTGCATTTCAAGCTTCTTAGATTACAATTGCATTTCTCATATAGATTAATTTCAATTCATTGCGCTCATGATTAGATTTTCAAATCCTCCATTTTATCTTGGTCTATGGTTGTTGGGCTCTCATTCTGAGAGTAATTCAAACACCCCATCTAAATAGGAGGCAATAGGTTGATTCAATCGAGATTGCAAAGTGAATAATTCATATTCATTTTCATAATTCAAATCATTGAGCAATAAATATGTCATGTCTATGGCTAAATTAGAGGTCAACATTCAAACATAAATATTTTGGTGCCCACCGTGGGGCAGAAAATTGATTTCTAGCCTCATTAATCTCAAAGTTTTTTTTGAAAATTATGCACTCTACCGTATGTTTGTACTTCACTATGTATGGATTCTCACATGAGTTTTCTGAGCATACCACATGAAGTTTTACTTTCATTAGCATTCTCTCACGTGAAAAAGAACTATCTCACATAGGTCCTTGCAATTTATCATGCAACACCTTGTACTTCCATGCGTGAGACTTGCCATCAGTGTTTAACATTTCTTAGTTTCTACAAATTTCTTGCACTATTTTTTGACATTTATTACATGCTTCTGCTTTTTATATCTCTTTTTTTCTACTAACATAATAGTGGGTTATAGGATGCTTGTCGAAGACATAAACTTGCTAATGGTTTGCTTGCAGGATGATTTTCAAATATTATCTTAAAACGTTGTGCTTGTTTACTATTTCTAATCACATAGTATAACTAGGGCCTTGTTAAAGTTTCTTAACGGTCTTGATAGAAGGATAGGGTAATAGACTCTTCATTACATGGAAGTGATGCTCATGGATGAATCCAAGACCTAGATTTTGCTAGCATGATAGATACCTGGGGAAGCAAGGAAAGGTAGTGAATCTTTGGCATGCCTACTTGTTAGGGGATTATGCTCTTCTCTCTTTAGAGAACCAGAAACCTAAAAGCTTGTGGATTGGTTAAGGAGGAACTAGCTTGGTGATAAATATGTTTGATGTGTTTGGGTAAGGTGAAGAGGTAGAGAAGTATGCTCTTCTCTCTTTGAGAGAATCATAAAATTTGACCCTTGAATTCAAGCCAAGTTTGCATCACCTTTAGAGGGCCTACCAGAAGTTGAACCTCTAGGAATGACCCAAGTGAGTACACACCTATTGCCGGTGATTCCACCTCACTATAATAAAGAAAGCTTTGTCAATTCTAAAGACTCCAAAGCCATGTTAACTTATTTCTCTTGATTTTGACTATCATCTTGAGAAAGCTCTATCTATTGTACTGAGCGGCACCACTCCTAGCCTTGCTTGTGGGGGTGTATGAATTTTAGGTGTCGGTGTGGCTACGAGGCCTCAACCTTGTATCAAGGGCATCGAAGGTTAGTGTGAATGGAATCCCACTAAAAAATTTCTTAGTTAGTTTCCTACCTGGATCACCTCTGAAAGGAGACATAATCTTTGCCTAGGGAGGGGGAAGAATCTCTCCCCTAGATTTTCACCATAGGCATGCACCTGGATGTTTAAAGGTGGTATATGACACTAGCCCCTACTTCAAGGGTAACCTTTGAACATATATTATTGAGTCCTTGGAAACACCAAAAACATGAGCGCCCTCTAGGGGTTGACACGATTGTGTGAGGTGAATGCATGCACATAAGTTGTGAGGCATAGATTTTGTCTTCTCTACCATTTTCTTTGTAGGGATAAATGAGTGTTTGTTATCGAGTCTTAAAATGTCCATCATGATTAAACAAATACTCCTATGATTCTTCCAAGTTTCTTTATCCTTGGTATAACTATTTGTGACTACTTCTTGTGTCACTATTGCTTGATCTAAAACTTCATGCTTGTAAACAATTGCTTGCAACATTCAAACTAAGATTGTTGATTCAAACTATCTGAAAACTAGAAATTATGTCAGAGAATAGTTCAGGCTATGTCTCAAAAATTGATCTTTGTCTTGAAATTTGTGTCTAACTATCAAACTTTGACTTTTTCTCATGCGAGATTTCACTTTCTAGAGCACTTCCTTGTGCAAGAAAGCATTTCCTCACGTGAAGTTTAGAGTTTCCTCGTGTGAACCAACACTTTCTCATGTGAGTACCCTAATTTCCAAAACAATGAGCTATTTCCCATTTACTGGTCAACTCTTTTCCTGATTTGATTTTTGTTTGAGGTCTGTTTGTTTGTTCTCCTATTGTCCATTGTCTGAAACTGAGTGTCTCGAGCCATGAACCAAATGATTACTACTTAAACTCATATTGTCTCTCTGTTATTTGTCTTATCTTATTGTGATTTTGTACCTTGCAATGTGATAGTCACATCTTGATTGTTCTAGCCAT
Organism: Chamaecyparis obtusa; assembly: GCA_027943335.1. NCBI lineage: Eukaryota > Viridiplantae > Streptophyta > Pinopsida > Cupressales > Cupressaceae > Chamaecyparis > Chamaecyparis obtusa. The sequence continues at coordinate 459,402 of BSBK01005257.1, forward strand.
ACTCTCGATGATTCATGCTAGGTGCATTTCACATCTTGGTTGTTCTGGCCTTATTCTCTTTTTTTTGCTATCCTAGAGATAGAGTTACGAGCATAATCCTAAGTTCCTTCTCATCACTTTATCTTCATCTATGTCTATTATGACTAGAAGGGGCAACACATTCCCCATCCATGGTATCAGACAAGGTAGAGGTAGACCTTGTAATCAAGAAATAGGTCATTTTGAAGCTATCACACAATCTAAGTACTGTGAGGGATCCTCAAGTTCCTCTTCATTGAGTACATTGAAAGAAAACCCATCTCAATCATCATCTCATGTGTTCTAGGAGTGTAATAATCCATTGTTTCAAGCACAACTTGACATATTGTTTCAAGACTAGAACAACCCATTGTTTCATAACTTTGGAAGACCACTTCCTTGGACCAACCCTATTAGTCTTACCGAACCTATCGACCCTCTCAAACCTATCGATCCTTTTGATCCTATCAACACACCAAAAGTTACCTTGGCCACACCCTTTCAACATCATTCATATCATTTTAATGAGTTTTCACTCACTGCACAATCCCACATTGACAAGATGGGAGGCCCATTCGACTTCCAATAGGGAAAATTTAGCAAAACTCATGAGAAATCCCAAAATGATCAACGTTATGATCAATCCCAAAATGATCAGAATCAACACCAATCTCAAAAAAAATCTCAAGGTGACCGACAACCATATCACTATTGCTCGCCTCCACATGACCAAAATCAAGATCAAGCCCTGAGCATTTATGAGATTCTCAGTAATGACGATGAGGTAATAACCCAAAATGACATAGATGCTACAAAAGCCAATAAGAGTCTTATCAAGATGATGGTGATCCTCCTTCTAGAAGAGAAAGAGAAGCACTTTCTTGAATTGGTCAAACAAGGGGCCAAGTTACCTCCAGATTACCAAGTTGAAACACTCATGGCCAAAGAAGAAGAGACTAAAACCGCTAAGTTGCAAAAGTTGGTTAAAGATATGCAAGACCAAATCAGCCAACTTGCAAAGGATAAGGACAAACCTGCACAATAGTTCACACTGGAAAGAAAATGTCCTTTCCCCTTTGATGAAAGTCTTCACATGCCTCTATTTCCCAAAGGTGTAGAGCTTCCTAAGTATGACAAGTATCTAGGTACCACTGATCCTCAAGATCATTTGAGAGAGTTTGGTGCTTTATCTATGGAATTCATGCATGACCAGACATATCTCGTGCATCTTTTTCCCCATAGCTTGGGTGGATTATCCATGGAGTGGTTTTCTCGATTACCCTTGGGTATCAAATCCTTTGATGAAATTGCTAATCTATTTATCCAACACTATTCACATAATATTTAGCATCCAGTTAACTTTCGGGACATCTATAATCTGAAGCAACAACAAGGGGAACCCTTCTTATCATTTCTCTAGAGATGGAGACAACTTTGTACAAAGTATCCTCGCAAGCTACTAGAGTCTGAAAAACTTGACATTTTCTTGGACAATCTTGTTCTTGACTTTGGATATCAGGTACAGTTACAAGGTCCCTTAAGTTTTGATAGCATGATTAAACAAGCTATGTGGATAGAAGCATTTATGGTTAATAAAGGAGAATTGAATTTGCAAAAGGATAACAAACAAGGGTCTTCCTCCTCAAATAAGGACAAAGGAAAGTTTGTCAACAAAAAACAAGGAGGTTATGAATGATGGAGTTGTTGATAATGTGAGGCCAAAACCTTTGAAGTTTGTTTTTAATCTTTCCTCAAGTATACAGGTGGTCAAAGCCAGTAAAAAGGCTGTGACATAAAATCAGCAACCTTCGAGATTTGCTAGGAACAGACCTTGGGCCTCTCGACCCAAGCATGAGTTCACTTCCTTAGGAGAACCGCTTGATGTGGTTTATAAGACTCTTTTGCAAAACCAAATACTTTCTCCTTTGGAAAAATGTCTCTATGATCTGCAACTGTGACCTCATTGGTGGAATGAAAATGCATACTATGATTATCACCAAAACATAGGTCATAAAACTTCTACTTGTCTCTAGCTATGTCATAAGGTGCAAGATCTGATTGACAATGGTGACATTGTTGTGGATGGCCATAACAAGTATTTAGATCACCAGGCATTTAAAGATCCCTTTTCTCCCTATGAGAAGGGTGAATCTTCCAATACTAAGAATACCAAAGCCAAGGTTAATTACACATACACTACCAATGACAATGTCATCAACATGATTGAACCTATTGAGGTTGATTATTATGATGTGATTACTATCAAGGGGAGTGAGAATGCTCCTAAGCCTAAGAATCTATTTGTCTTGCAAGGCCCTAGGTCTCATTCTTCCAAACTTGAGCAACCTTAGGTTTGTGCCAATTTTGTTACTCGCTCTCATGTGAAAATCACCATTAAGGGTCCTGACCCTTCTACATCCACTCCAAAGCAACCTATGGATAAAGTTGTTGTTGGCCCCGCCAACAAGAAATTGAAATTAGTTCCCATGCCTAGTGTAGCTAATTATAGAATTCTAGACCAGCTACAATGTATCAACGCTCAGATCGCTATCTTTGAGCTATTGAAGATCTCATTTGCTCATAGGGAGATTCTAGATAAAGCCCTCACTGAGGTGAATGTCCCAAAAGATTTAGATCTCGATTGGTTTCAATCCATGGTGGGTCACTTGACATCACCCCATTATTTTTCCTTCTCTAAAGAAGATGACCATTCACTGAGCTATTCGCATAATGCTCCTTTGCACATAAATGTCATGATAGGCCCTAAATGTGTTCATCATGTCCTCTTTGATAATGGTGTTGGCCTTAACATTTTTTCTCCTAACTTGCTCACTCAATTAGGCTATGGTGAAGACTACATAGATTCCCATAATAAAATCACTATCAAGGCATATGATGAGGAAGAAAGAAGATCCAAAGGTTTGGTTGTGCTACCAATCTGAGTCAGACCCATTGAGAGGAATGTCACTTTTCAAGTTCTCGACATTCCCCTTGCTTATAACATTATATTGGGAAGACCATGGATCCATGAGATACAAGTGGTTCCATCTACATATCATAAATGAATCAAGTTCCCTTTCCATGGAGTCGAAGTCATAGTGCCTACCAGTATGAACTATTCTTGCAATACCCTCACACAATCTGTAGACAGTTTTATTCCAACTAATAAAGAGTCCACTGAATTCTATGATGCCAAACTCAGAGAAATAGAATAGAATCTTAAACTCAAAGATATAGGCATGAGAGGTTATCAGATTGAACCTATGTTGTGTTTAGCAACTCTACCTTCATCTCCCCATTCCTATGGGAGACCCTCAGAGAACAATAAACCTTCTAACATTGTTCCTCAAATAGTCTATGATGGTGCCTTTTTAAGGGCTACGACACCATTAGAAGATGAAGATGAGGAAAGAGCTATTACAACATGGGTCTAATAATAAAAGACATGTCTAAATTAATCACTCCCACTCGTGACTTAGAACAAGAACCATATAGTGAAGCCTTCAAAATCATGAAGTGCTTTGGATACAAAGGGAGTGGCCCTATAGGGGTAAATAACAATGGCTTACTAGAACCAATTGAAGCCATAGGTCATCGGACAAAGGACACCATAGGTTTAGGCTTCAAGAAAATCCCATTTCATCTAGGGATCAAAAAATTCATACCAAAACTAGAATGAGAATGCTAGTCAGAACCTGAAAACACTACTTCAACTGATAAACTAGAAGAAAACTCTGATGATGATACCTTTCCTTATCCTATGCCTCTGGATCTTGCCAAATTATTTGTAGAACCTGATGAACCTATTATACCTATTAATCTGGTAGAGACTGATAGTGATTCCGATGACATTGCTTCAGTACATCTACTTACATATGACCAATGGAGAGAAATGTACATTGACAATTTTGGTTTTTAGGGTGAACAGTACATACCGCCATCTTTCCAAGAGTAGTTTGAAAAAGATCAACTTCAAAAAATCATCAGTGCTACAAGAGAAGAAAATGAGTCAGATGGTATAGCCAGTGTTGATAGAATTTCCATATCAAGCATCACTGATTCACATGAGTACTAGTTTGATTCTCTATCTGATGCAACTTTTGATATAGATATAGATGTTGTTCATGTGTATGAAAACCTTCTTGAAGTAGGTGAAGGGTCTAGTGTTAGGGCGATCGAGTGTGATTCTACTAACACTAACATTCCCTCTACTTCTACTGTGGGGATTCAAGAGGACTCGAATACACCTTTGGATGAGATTTCTTTAGGTCTCAACTTACTCATCTACACTTTCGATGATTATAATGTGAACACACTTGAACCCGCCACTTCTCTCTCCCTCCTCCATCCTGATCTTATCGACTGGAACTTCCCCTCACCAGCTAGTGAATTCCTTATGTTCTAGAATGATTACACTCTTGCCTATTACCTCAACATTGTCGAACCTATAATGTTTTCCACCAGTGAAGGTAGCTTCAATATGACTGAAGCTGATATCAAGTATCTTAGTTAGAAATTTAAAAGAAAAAAGAATAGGTGCTCTGATGGTGAAAACCACATTGTGGCAGAGTCATAGCCTAAAAAATTAAAAATAAAAGATGTATTCAAGGGTGAAAACCTCTCTGAGGCACCCGAGGATGGGATACTTGATACACTTCTGAGTCATTTTCAAGAAATATCATCAGTCCTCATTGAACCAACACAACCAATGAATTTGGGTACATAAGCTGCACCACAGATTATTCATCTAGCACAATCACTATGTGTAGAAGAAAAAGAAGAGTTCACCATATTCTTTAGAAGCAAGAAAATTAATTTTGCATGGAATTATTCTGATATATCTAGATTGGATCCCAATCTAATCATGCATCATCTATCTATTAATCCTGGTGTTAAGCCTATCAAACAAAATCTTTGAAAGATGCATCCACATGTGGCACTCTTAGTCAAAGCTGAATTAGAAAAACTTCTCAAGGCTGGTTTCATTAGAGAAATTCATTATGCAGAATGGATCTCTAACATTGTTCCAGTTACAAAACATGAAAAATCTATTAGGGTCTGCATAGACTTCAGATATTTGAACAAAGCTTGTCCTAAGGATGACTTTCCATTACCCAACATCGATATGATTGTTGATACGACAACAAGATATGAAATATATTCAATAATGGATGGTTTCTCTAGTTACAAATAGATCAAAATTTTTCCAGAGGACCAAGAAAAAATAGCCTTTACATGTGCTTGGGGTACCTTTTGTTGGAATGTCATGCCCTTTGGCCTTAAAAATGTCAGAGCTACATATCAAAGGGTGGTCACCACGATCTTTCATGATATGATGCACAAACCAATGGAAGATTATGTAGATGACACTTTGGCTAAGAGTGTGCAAAGGAAAACACATCTTGCAGATCTAGGTGCTATACTAGATCAGATGGAACAATTTAGTTTGAGAATCAATCCCATAAAGTGTGCCTTTGGGGTCATTTCTGGTAAACTGCTGGGATACATCATTTCTATGAAAGGCATAGAAGTTGATCTAGAAAAGGTTCAAGCTATTATGGACATGCCTCCAGCAAAGAACATCAGTTAGATGAGAGGACTTCAGGGTAGACTACAATCCATTCTGTGCTTCATTGCACAATTGGCCGATAAGTCACAGCCATTCACCAAAACTTTGCATAAAGGTGTGACTTATGAGTGGAATGAGGAATGTGATAAAGGACTTACACAAATTAAATAATATCTTGCAAATCCACAAATCTTGATGCCTCCTATTCATGGGAAGCTAATGATCCTTTATATCTCAGCTATAGATACATCTCTGGGTGCTCTGTTGGCCCAAGAAGATCAGAACAATAAGGAAAGAGCCATTTATTACATCAAAAAAACTTTGGTCTCTTATGAAATGAATTATTCTATTATTGAGAAAGCTTTCCTAGAAGTGGTGTTTGCTTCACCAAAACTAAGGCACTATATGCTTGATCACACCACAAGACTTATTCCTAAAATTGATCCATTAAAGTATTTACTCAGAAAAACTTCCCTCATAGGTAGATTAGCGAAATGGGTCATGATACTTGGTGAGTTTGACATTGAGTATGTGGAGAGAAAGGCTATTAAAGGATAAGCAATTGCAAACCAATTAGTGGAAGCTCCTCTCAAGTATGATCAACCACTAAAAATTGAGTTTCTAGATGAATCCATAATGATTCTTACATATCAAACATGGAGCATGTTCTTTGATGGATCATTTACTCAGCAGGGGTTAGGTGCTGAAATATTGTTCATTACACCTCAAAAATATTCTTTACCAAAGGCATATAAAATATTGTTTCCTTGCACAAAAAAAATAGTGGAGTATGAAGCCTTGATTAATAGCATGAAGATAGCTATTCAATGGCATAGGGATGAGCTTAAAGTCTTTGGAGACTCTCAGTTGGTTATCAATCAAGTCAATGATATCTATCAGACAAAAGATGATAAACTGGTGCCTTATAAATGAATGGTTGATGATCTCAAAAAGTACTTTGCTCATATTACATTCTAGAAGATGGTAAGGGCAAATAATAAAGTAGCTAATGTGATGGATACTCTGGCCTTGATATTACAAATGCCATAAAATGACTTCAGACATGAATTCCTAGTGGAAACATTACACTACCCAGCCTACAATAATCCTGAATCTAGGATGGTCTGTTCAGTCATTGGACATGATTCATCCCACTACCACCATATTTACTCCTACCTTTGTGATGAAATCATTCCAGACACCTATACCCAAAATGAGAAATGTCACCTTATCTAAAGTGCTTCATGATATGACATTGTAGCTAATGACTTGTATAGGCGAGGTCTAGACGGTACCCTCCTTAGGTGTTTAGAGCCTGAAAAGTCCAAACATGCATTAGCTGAGGTGCATGAAGGCATATGTGGTTCTCATTCAAGTGGTCTAACATTAGCTCATAAAATTATTAGAGCTGGTTACTAGTGGCCGGATATGGAAAAGGATGCTACACAATATTCCAAGTCTTGTAAGCAATGTCAGCTTCATGGAAATCTGATTCACGCTTCCACTAAGGAGCACATTCCCTTCATCATTTTCTGGCCATTTCAGCTATGGGCCTTTGATTTGGTGGGATAGATTCATCCTTCTTCATCAAAAGGACACAAGTTCATAATTACTGCTACAGACTACTTTACCAAATGGGTTGAGGCAGTACCTCTTACCATAGCTGATGGAAAAACTGTGTCCATGTTCATACTGAATTACATCATCTGTAGATATGGTGTGCCCTCCTCAATAATAACTGAAAATGGGGGGAAGTTCAAGAATAAGGATCTAAAAGATTATTCACTAAGTTCAAAATCATTCAGCACTAGTCTTCTATCTATGATCCCTAGGGTAATGGACAAGTAGAAGCTTCCAACAAGACAATTCTTAAGATCCTGCACATAACAGTCCACAAATCTGGTAGAGATTGGCATCTCCAAATTAATCTAGCTTTATGGGCCTATAGAACAAGCATTCAAACACTAATAGGGGCCACACCCTTTGCCTTAGTCTATGGCATAGATGTTGTGTTACCTATTGAGGTTGAGATTCCTGCTTTGTGAGTCTCTCTGAGGAACCTCATTACTGATGAAGACATTAGAATATCTCAACTACAAGAGCTTGAACTACTGGATGAACGTCAAAAAGTGGCATTTGATCATCTAAGAGAATATTAGAAAAGAATGTCTAAGAGCTACAAAAAGAAGATCAAACCAAGGGAATTCCAAGTGGGTGATCTCATCCTGAGAGAAAACCCCAAGAATCAACAACAACAAATCCAAAAAGGAAAATTTGAGCCAAATTGGCTAGGTCCATACATTTTTACTGCTACATTTGGGTCTAGTGCTTATCAACTATCTACTATAGAAGGAGAACAGCTCAAAGAGCTGATCAACACTCTACATCTGAAAAGATTCTACAGCTGAGACATCTTCAGTATGCTCCTGTACATACTTATTGCTGAAAAAATCCTAAAAATTGCAAAATGTCCTAAAAAAATGATCTTAAGTGAAAACCTAGTAAACAAGTGCTTTGATGCATCTATTATCTTGGTGAAAACCTGGTAAAAAAGTGCCTTGATAATACAAAAAAAAATGAAATTTTCAAAAATACAAAAATGCAAAAAAAAAAAAGTACAAAAAAATTGAAAAAGAAAAAATGTGCCACTGATGAAAACATGGCAAATAGGTGTCATGGTAGCAAAAATAGAATCTCTTCCAAGGTGGTGAAAACCTAGTAAATAGGCACCTCTTGTTCCCCAATGCTATACCTATTGCAACACTGCTTGGCTGTTGCTTTCCTGCTTTTTTTTTTTTTCTATTTTCTCGCTTTAGTTTTCTAGCTCAAGCACTTTCTCTCAGTTATTGTCAAGATTATACTTGACTCTACATGGATTGAAACTGGTCACACTTGGGGGCACCTTCCTATTCTAGGGGGCATTGTCCTATCACTTTCAGAGGTTTTCTTTTTGCATCAATCACCAGTGGATCTCATTGCGTCTGCCTGCTTATGGCTAGCTACTTTTGAGATTCATCTCATTGAGGATCTCTCATGTACCAGTCACCAATGGTTCTCACTGTGTTTTGCTACTGATACCTAGCTATTGCCTAGACCTCTCTTATTGAGGGTCCCTCATACATTAGTCACTAGTGGTTCTCATTGCATCTACCTACTAATGTTTCATTTTCTCTTAGATCTCTCTCCTTGAGGATCTTCCTTGTATCAGTCACTAGTGGTTCTCACTGTGTCTGCCTACTAGTACTTCATTTAGCACTCTAATTGTTCCTTTTGAGATTTCTCATGCTACATATTTTTGATTTGACATCAATCTATGGAAACTAAAATTGGATTTGTAACTCTTTGAAGTGTGTCGAGCTTTTCTTTCAAGTTCTTTTTTTCTTCTTTATCATTTCCCCTCGAGCGAATCTATGATGTTTATCTTGACTGAGAAATGCGAAGACTAGAGGCACGATCTTTTCTTTTCTTTCTATTTTTTGGTTTAGTTCCAATAATCTAAAAAATTCATATAAGAGGGGTGTCCACTATGAGAGCCTTCATCTCATGTTGAATGGCCATGTGTACCTCGACTCCTTTTATATGGAAACTTTGGTGAGATTGGATCTTCTCCTTGTCTGTTTGAGTGACTTCTTTCTGCTACAAGTGAATAATCTGATGCTCATCTTGTGAAGTGAACATAAGGGTCACTGTGAGAACTTTGGTATGCTTATCATTCACTTAGAAAAAGGAGAAACTCTTGTGTTTCTGCATGCAAGAAATATTCAGGTCATTTTAGCAACTGCGCTTTGATGCTTATGTTAACTTGCTAAATCAAAAGTAATAGGTGTTCAGGTCATTCTAGCTTCTCATGCCTTAATGCTTACTCCTCATTCTGACAAATCTAAGAGTAATGTCGTATTCATATTCTCATGATTGTAATGTCAGTGAGGATTGTATGACATCCTATGACTGTCTATTACTAAAAATTCTATGATGATAATAAAATGGGTCCAACAACCAGGTGAGGATTCATATTCTCATCTTTCATCCCGGGTTCATCTTGACTACACAAGTGTCCGGTCCTCGCTCTCAATCTTCAAAAAATTCTTTTGGTTAGTACCTGTCATGTATTAAAAATCCTGCATGAGATTATTAGTACCTTATATATTGCATTTCCATTGCATTCACAAAATGCATTATCCATAACCTCATTTGCATACATTCTACATCCTACATACCCATATTCATGTGCATTCATTATAAGCATAAATCAAATCATACATTGCATTTATTCATCTACCATCTATCATTTCATTTCCCATTGCATACTCATATATATAAAATAAAACATGTGCACATTCATTTGCATATACATAAAAGAATCATGTTCATCTCATATCTAATCCATACATCTAATCATATAGGAAACATCTCATAAAATCTAAAGCAATATATACACAAGTACAATGACACCACAAGTCAAGCTCATATATATATCAATCAATCAATGTCAGTACAATCGAAAGAATGGTGCTACTCAAGCACAGTCTATCAAAAATGGGGCAATACATTATTGAATATTAGAGTCCAAATCTAACTACCCATCACTCACCTAGAGGAGGTGGTCCCTGCGATGGTGCCTGTGGAGGTGGTCCCTGTGGAACTGCTCGTGCCCCAGCATACTCTAAGAGTGGCAGAACCTGCTCCGCTAAATCTAGCACTACAACCACATACGCTGATTGAGGTTGGTATGAGGAAACTATTTCCTCATGCAAACATTGACGAACTAAGCCCTAACATGCCTAAAATCTAGCCTAAATGACCTAAACAATGTTAAAATTTTGAATTGCAAGATGAGTGTTCAACTACTTACAGGGGTGTCATACTCTGGTGGCTGGTTGTGTTGTCGGGAGAACTCAAATCAATGTGTATGCACTGGTACATTCTCCATCTCTCTCAGAGCTCTCAAATTTTATAGAGGAAAAAAGTAAATAATGAATTGAAAATGACCCCTCCGGGCCTTATATAGCTTTTCACCTAATTTTCAAAAGTGCTCCATTTTGCGTGAAAACTTCACCCTTGGCTAAATCGACTGTTCTGAATCCATTTTCAGGATTGAAATCAAAATCTAACATCTCTAGACAACTCAAAATCATGTTTTAAATTTTGGGACCTTCCAGATCGGACGCTTGTGCAATCGACCTTCTGGCATCATTTTCTTGCCAGAATCTCATCTCATCATCATTTTCTCAAGATCTTCAATGTTTTCATCAAAATTCAACTCTAGTCAAATTTAGTCAACCATGGTCAAAATTGGTCAATAGGACCTTCCAACGCTCCAAATCGCTTCTACATCCTCTTGGTGTCTCCATAATCTATTCTGAATCTTCGATCTTATCTTTATCTGCAACCTTTTGTTGTCAATCATCTTTCTGATGTGTCATCTTTCAATTTCACTCCCGAGGGGGCAGGATGATTGCATCATTGAATCTTGTTGAATCAATTCTTGAATTAGTCTAATCTGAATCAAAAGTTCTCATCACTAGGGGCATCTCTATGCCTCGCATCTTGTCATCTATCTTTTAAGTATCTAAGCAATCTAACTTGGATCCTTGAGGATTAAGCTTCATTTTGAAGATGGTTCTCAAAATTTCATTAGGTATTGGGGCAATCTAACCCTAATTCCTGAGATTCAAGCTTCATTCTGGAGATGGCTTTCGAAAGGTCTTTTTCGACTATTATCTGGGAAATCTAACTTGGGTTTCAGAGGACTAAGCTTCATTCTGGAGATAGTCCTAAATATGCATTAGTTATCATTTAATCAATAGGTATTGGGGCAATCTAACCCTAATTCCTAAAGATTGAGCCCTGTTCTGGGGACAATCTTTCTTCAAGTGGTAATCTGAGCATTGTCTTCGCAACCTAACTTAGACTTCAGAGAATCATGCTTCGTTCTGAAGATGGTTCTACATCTCGATCTGATCGGGGTCTTGGAAACCTAACCTAGACTTCTGAAGTGCTCATCATTTGTCACATCAGAGTATTCTTTGAATAAACGTGCTGCTCACACATTAAATCAAAGAGGGGAAAAATTTAATACTCCAAAATTGGCACCTTGCAATTCTAATCAATTTTGGTGCATTCCTTCAATTTCTACATCATTAAAGTCCTATTATACTAGACAATTAATGACTTTATTTGACTTGGTGTCAAATGTAAAAAATCCTAAATTTGCATTAATTATACACTATATTTAATTCCTAAATATTTGACATTTATTGGCTAAATAATCCCTATGATTAATTAATTTAATTCTAAAGTCCTAAGGCTTTTAATTAAATTAATTCCACCCTCTTTAGCTAATATACATCAAAGGAATTAATAATTCTTTAATTATCTAAATGAAATATCCCACTTGAATTTAATTATTCAAAATTATTCAAAGAGTCACCCATATGTGGCAATATTTCATTTATTTTATTAAATAATTCCTCCAATTTGTCTCACCTTCCTCCATGGAGATTAAGAGTCAACCGTTTCTTTCCAAGAAATTCTTCATCCTTCTTTTAGGCTCTTTTATATTATGGACCTTCTTTCCTCATTTGAAGGAGGCAATTTTAGAGTACCAAAACTATAGCAAATTTTTGTCTCAAATTTCTCATGCTTTGAAGTTTTTCATTGCATATTTAGAATAATTTCCATTTCTATTATAATTGCATTCTCATCTTTAATATAGTTTCCTTATTAAGTTTTAGTTTAAATCTCATTGCATTTCAAGCTTCTTGGATTAAAAATCTGCATTCTCATTCTTAGATTACAATTGCATTTCCCATCTAGATTAATTTTGAGTCATTGCACTCATGCTTAGCTTTTCAAATCCTCTATTTTAGCTTGGTCTATGGTTGTTGGGCTCTCATTCTGAGAATAATTTAAACACCCCATCTAAATAGGAGGTGACAGGTCAATTAAATTGATATTGCAAAGTGAATAATTCATATTCATTGTCATAATTCAAGTCATTGAGCAATGACTATGTCATGTCTATAGCTGAATTACAGGTCAACATTCAGACATAAACATTATGTAATGTGTGGAAACTTTAATTTTGTAATATGTATGCCAACTCATTTGTAATTACTTGAGTGTGGTATAAAGGAAGGAATGTTTTCCTTATTGTAATGTGGAATGGAAATGTAAGATTGTGAAAGTGAATTGCAAAATTGTGCAATACTTGTTGAAATAGGATATGCGAAGAACAGAGATCTAATATTGAGATCTGATGAAGTAGTTGGTGTGGTTTAGCATAGTCAGAGGAGAAGTAATAAGTTGTTGAGATCAATAATCTTTTGATATTATTCCATTGAATAATATAGAGATTAGTTGGACAATGTGTTTAGTGATCTTGCCATTGAAGCTGTTTGGACAGTGGGTCCTTTTGTTTTCCATAACTCCTAACAGGGTTAGAATCTTTTAGCAGGGATTCAAAGTCTCCTAGCAGGGACTAATATGTATTGAATGTATTTCATAAGACTCCTAACAGAGTCCATCCTCTCACAAGGAACTTTCATATTAGTGCATCTTTTGTGGGCATCATTCCCACCTAGGTTTACTCTTTGATCAAGAGGTTCCCTAGTCAACATATCTTGTGTCATTGTGTTATTGTGTATGTATATCTTTTTATGGTTGTTGATTACATTGCTTATATGGTTAAAATATGTTAAAGGAGATAAAAGTTGAATTTATCTGATAACTGATTCACCCCCTCCTCTTAGTTATCTTGGTGGACTTTACTTTCTATTAATTGGTATCACAGTGGCAGGTCCTTGAAGGAAATGTTTAACAACTTAAGGAGATCCATGGAGAGTCATTTCAGGAAAGAAAGCCCTAAGTTTGATGGAGTAAATTTTGATAGCTGGAAAGAAAAGATGAAGACACATTTACTTTGTTTAGGACCAGGATATTGGTTAATCACAAAGAGCCAGAAGACTATCATTGATGAAGACAAGATTGGAGAATGTGCTACTAAAGAAAGAGATCTATTCATGTGTAATATACTTGCCAGAGAAGCACTTTTTTCAGCCCTTCTGGAAAATGAGTACAGTCAGGTAAAATATCTAAAAACATCTCATGAAATTTGGTTAGCTTTACAATCTACTTTTGAAGGTGATGAACATGCAAATAAAGTAAGATTACATAATTGGATATGTGCATTTGAAGATATAAGAATGATGGAAGATGAATATGTTAGAAGCTATATTGGTCGAATGTCAGAGATTGTTGCAAGTATAAAATCTTGTGAAGGCATCATGATAGAGAATGAAGTGATATGGAAAATTCTGAGGACATTGAATCTCACATTTAAGCAGACAACACAAATGATTGAAAAAGTTATACCTTGTACTGAGAACTTCACCAGAGAGACTCTTCTTGGAAGATTAGAAGTAGTAGAGATGAACTTGAGACAATTAGAAGATTTACCTAGAATGGAGACAACATTTAGTGCACTTAGTGTTCTCCCTACTTTTTCAAGAAGCATCAGTGTAAGTGGAGACTATGCTAGTAGTAGTAGATCTAGAAATGAAGAAGACAAGAATATTGAAGAAGGTATTTCCTTGCTTGTGAAAAGAGAACCAAACAGCAATAAATTTTTTAAATGTTGGACTTGTCAAGAATATGGTCATTTTGCATCTAAATGTCCTAAGAGAGTTAAGAAGTATAGAAAGAACTTGATGGAGGGTGCTCCCCTTAATGCCACAAACACATAACAGAAATAGAGAAACAACAACAATAATATGCAAGAACAGAAAATTGGCTTCTTATTATCTCCACAAATGTGGAATTACAAACTTTCAGAATTACAATATGCAAAGCCACATTGGCATTCCCTTACAATATTCTGTAGGACAAAGCCTCGAACTATTACCCAGATCTACTACCCAGAACTATTCTGAACTGCCTAAGACAATAATACAGCCTTCCTTATATAGGCAATTTTCCACCGCCTGGGAAGGTTCCAGAATTTTTAGCCAATAAGGCCGACCAAACTTAGAATTATTTTATTTTACATTTTATTACATCATAGTCGGCTCAAGATAACCTTTGAAACCCGAACAGAAATTTTAAAGAAAATTATTTTTCGCCATTTCAGGTGGCCCAACTTCCGAAGACCATAAGTCATCACCAGTTGACCCGATCGGCTATTATAACCCCATTTCAGAAATGCCACGAAGCGCTCTACAAGCTTGATCAATGCAAGCGCCCGTCACCCAAATTTTTGACCTCATCCGGGGCCTCTAAAGCCTTCAAAACTGAGTTCAAAGTTTCTGTACCCTGCTGCCAAAACCGAAAATCTTCAATATCTTCCAATATACACTTGATCTGGCAATGAAACTTTACTGGCAGACTTATATGACCAAAATCAACCTCCAAGAAAGAAATCAGATCATTCTGAGCACATACAAAAATTACCAAAAATAGTAACTTTCCATAAATAGTAGCTCTGCACAAAATAGCCCTTATTGAATACAAAAATAGAAATATTTTTGGGTGATGCAAGATTGCTCTTACACCCAGGATGCTCCTGCATCAGACACCCGGGGTAATTTGAGAAGTGACCCTGTCACGACTCAGGTGTGCAGAGGAAAACCAAGATGGCTAACCTCCTCCTTTGTCAGCCATGATGAATCTTCAACATGTCATCCTTTCCACTTGACCAGATATTCTTCATATGTCCTGTTCCTTGTGCTTCTGCCAACACGACTGTCCAGTATATCTTCAATCTCCTTAGTGTCTGAACTAGTTGCTGGAATACTCCACTGTGCTGCTGTGATCTCATCTTCAACACCTCCTTCATGATACTCTGTCAGATCTGAAATGTTAAACACTGGTGAAATATTTAGCTCAGTAGGCAATTCTATGTCATATGCGTTTCCTGAATCATGTTTCTTCAGTATCCTGCATGGTCCAAACTTTTTCATTTTCAGCTTGTTATATGTACCAACTGGAAACTGCTCCTTCCGCAAATGAACCATGACTTCATCACCAACTTAAAATTCTTTATACCTCCTTTTCTCATCTGCCTTAGCCTTATACTATGCATTCATCTTGGTAATATGCTTCCTCACCTCTTCATAGATGTTCTTCAAGTGTTCAGCAAAATCCTCAGCTTCAGCACTACTTATTTCTCCTTTATCTATCTTCCTCAATTCAGATGCATTTCTTAGACTACTTCCATATACAATCTAGAATGGTGATTTACCAGTGCTCCTGTTGACAGAATTATTGTATGCAAATTCCACCTACGGTAAAATCAAATTCCATCCTATTGGCTTATCTCCAACCAAACATCTCAGCAAATTTCTCAAACTCCTATTCACCACCTCTGTCTATCCATCAGTCTGTGGATGATGTGATGAACTGAACTTCAAATCTATCTTTAACTTCTTCCACAATGTACGCCAGAAATATCTAACAAACTTAGTGTCCCTATCTGAAACTATGGTCCTTGGCAAAACATGAAGTCTCACTACCTCTTTGAAAAACAATTCTGCTACATGAACAGCATCATTAGTCTTCTTGCAGTGTGCCATCTTTGAAAATCGGTCAACTACCACAAAAATTGAATCATGTCCCCGCTGTGTCCTCGGTAAACCAAGAACAAAGTCCATACTGATATCCTCCCAAGGCTTCTCTGGTATAGGTAATGGCTGATACAACCCTGTGTTCTGCTTCACTCCTTTCGCCATCTGACATGCTCTGCAACTCTGTACAAACTTCTTCACATCTTGCTGCAATTGCGGCCAATAATAATTCTCACTAACCAAACCAATGGTTTTATCACGACCAAAATGTCCAGCCAATCCTCCACTATGCTTCTCCTTGATGAGATTCTCCCTCATAGAACTTCGTGGAATGCACAATTGACTCCCTCTGAATAGCATATCATCTTGGATGATAAAATCCAGCCATTTCATCTTGTCTAAAGTAACAGGTTCTGTACAAGCCTTCCAAGCTTCACCAAAATCAGGATCCTCTGGATACAGATTCTTGAGTTCCTCGAACCCAACCACTTCAATCTGCATTTCTATCAGCAATAGTTGCCTTCTGCTAAGAGCATCTGCAACCCTATTAGACTTTCCACTCCTGTGTTTCAAAACAAATGTATAACTCTGCAAAAACTCAACCCATTTCAAATGCCTTTGATTCAATTTTCCTTGACTATTCAAATATTGCAAAGCTTGATGATCAGTATACAAAACAAACTCCTTAGGAAGTAGATAGTGCCTCCACTTTTTCAATGCCTGAACTATAGCATAAAATTCCTGATCATAAACAGAATATTTTCTCTTGGCATCATTTAATTTCTCACTGAAATAAGCAACAGGTTTACCTTCTTGGCTCATAACAGCTCCTATTGGAGTACCACTAGCATCACAATCTACTTGAAACACCTTATTGAAATCTGGAAGTGCTAAAACAGGTTGTTCTGTAACTTTTTGTTTCAATAATTGAAAACTCTTTTCTGCTCCTTTAGTCCACTTAAACTCTTTTCTATCCCCTCTCATTGTTTCAGTCAAGGGTCCACAAATACTGCTAAAATTTCTGATAAACTTTCTGTAAAAGCTAGCTAGACCATGAAAAGATCTTACCTCAGTAGCACTCCTTGGAGTAGGCCATTCAAGGATAGCCTATACCTTCTCTGGGTCCATTTTTAGACCTTCTCCTGAAACTACAAATCCCAAATACACTAACTCTTTCTTCACAAAACTGCACTTCTTCAAATTAATCAACAATTTCTCTTCTTTCAACTTCTCAAATACTATACGAATATGCATCATATGCTCATCTAATGTCTTACTAAAGATCAAAATATCATCTAGGTAAATAATGACAAACTTACCCAGAAATTCTTTCAGAACCTCGTTCATGAGCCGTATGAAAGTGCTCGGTGCATTGGTTAGCCCAAAAGGCATGACTAACCACTCATACAGTCCTTCCTTTGTCTTGAAGGTAGTTTTCCATTCATCTCCTTCTCTGATCCGAATCTGATGATATCCACTCTTCAGATCTATCTTTGAGAAATACACAGCTCCACTCAAACAGTCCATAATATCATCCATTCATGGCAATGGAAACCTGTACTTGATTGTGATCTTGTTTATTGCTCTGGAATCTGTACACATTCTCCACTCTCCATTCTTTTTTGGTGCTAATACTGCTGGTACAGCACAGGGACTCAGACTCTCACGGATCAATCCTTTCTGTAACAGTTCATGTACTTGTTTGTTCAACTCCTCACTTTTTGCAGGTGTCATTCTGTGTGCTGCCTTATTCGGCAAACTTGCTCCTAGGATCAAATCCATCTGATGACTGATCTTCCTGACTGGTGGTAATCCATCAGGCACGTTATCGGATACAATATCCTAAAACTCATTCAACAAATCTGCAACTTCTACAGGAACATCTTCTACTTCCTCTTTACCAGCTTTTGGAATTAAAGCAAAACATACATGCTCATGCCTCATACCATCTAGGAAATTTCTTCCATCAACAAAAGTTATCCTTGCATTACCACATACCTTTTCTTCAGTCTCCTTTAATGGTTTTAGCTTATGTCGCACTCCATCCTTTGTCAGGGAATAGGTATTCACACGACCATCATGTACAGCACATCTATCAAACTGCCACGGTCTACCTAACAACATATGACATGCATCCATAGAGATGATATCACATAGTACCTCATCTTGGTACCCACCGATCTTGAACTTTACCAGGCACTGTTCACTGACCATGACCTTGTGGTCATCTTGCACCCAAGTAATCTGATATGGATGTGGGTGTTTCTGTCTCTTGAGCTTCAACTTTGTCACCATCTCTTCTGACACCAAATTGTCTGTGCTTCCACTATCGATAATCACATCATAGCATTTACCCTCACACTTGCATCTAGTGCGAAATAGGCTCCTCCTTTGCTCAGGTTCATTCTCACCACTCAACAGGACTCTTCTGTTAATCAACATTTCTCCTCTCTCGGCATCTTCAGAATTTGATGATCTGGCATCTTCATCTATATGTGCAACTCTGGCCTGGCCTTCATTTCTCCTGTCTATTCTGCCTTGGTGCTGCGGACATTCAAATGCCCTATGACCTTCTTCTCCACAGTGAAAACATGTTCCATGGAAGCCACCTCTTCCAGATCCTTGTCCTCTTCCTCTTCCTCTCTGATCTCTATTATTCTGATCCTGGAAGCGATTGGAATTATTTCCACGCTGATTCTGACTGCTACTGGCCTCATCCTTCTTTTTTGGATCTTCATTTCGGCCACCATATGACCGTCCACCAGATCGTCCACCGCGACCTTTTCCATTTTGTCTGCTCTCAAACTTCTTGTTCAGCTTTTCCTCTACTTTTAGGGCAAACTGGTATGCCTCTTCAATACTGTTCATTCAAAACAGATTTAGCTCCTCCTGAATGCTTGGCCTTAACCCATTAAGGTATCGGGCAACTTTCTCTTTATCAGCTTCTGCATGGCCTGTTCTGATGAGAAGTCGATAGAACTCCTCTGTATACTCCTGAACAGATCTTCCTGCTTGCTTCAAACTTTGCATTTTCTTCAGTAGGTCAAGCTCGTAATCAACAGGAATGAACTGTCGCTTCAATTTATCCACCATCCGATCCCATCTTGTGATTTTATCTTTCCCTCTTCTATTTCGTTCCAATTGAATTTCTTGCCACCAGATCTTCGCATGACCTTTCAATCTGGCCTTCACAAATTTGACCCTATCAGGATCTTCAACATCTTCATACTCAAAATATTCCTCACATTCATTGATCCAGTTGATCAATTCCTCTGGGTTAAGATTTCCAGAAAACTCAAGAACCTCAATCTTAGGTCTTTTCCCAATCTTGGAAATCGCTCGAAAAAGTCTTTCTTCCTCCTGGTTCACAATTTCAACTTCTCCTTCTTGATATTCTTCTTCGGCTTCATCCTCACTTTCGTCTCTGACATTAAGATTCATTCCTCTACGAATCTCTTCTTGCAATACTCGCACTTGTCTCTGCAGCTCTCTAACCTCAGGTGTTACAACACCAGCTCTTCCGCCACGTTCCCTTCATGGAGGCATTTTCATGATGCGCGCTGAAACCCTAGCCACGGTCCTGGTGCAAACTACCTCACAGTCGGCGATCTATTTACACACTCAAGAACTCCTGCTTTGATACCACCTGATGAAGGGTGCTCCCCTTAATGCCACAAACACATAACAGAAATAGAGAAACAACAACAATAATATGCAAGAACAGAAAATTGGCTTCTTATTATCTCCACAAATGTGGAATTACAAACTTTCAGAATTACAATATGCAAAGCCACATGGGCATTCCCTTACAATATTCTGTAGGACAAAGCCTCGAACTATTACCCAGATCTACTACCAAGAACTATTCTGAACTGCCTAAGACAATAATACAGCCTTCCTTATATAGGCAATTTTCCACCGCCTGGGAAGGTTCCAGAATTTTTAGCCAATAAGGCCGACCAAACTTAGAATTATTTTATTTTACATTTTATTACATCATAGTCGGCTCAAGATAACCTTTGAAACCCGAACAGAAATTTTGAAGAAAATTATTTTTCGCCATTTCAGGTGGCCCAACTTCCGAAGACCATAAGTCATCACCAGTTGACCCGATCGACTATTATAACCCCATTTCGGAAATGCCACGAAGCGCTCTACAGGCTTGACCAGCATAAGCGCTCATCACCCAAATTTTCGACCTCATCCGGGGCCTCTAAAGCCTTCAAAATTGAGTTCAAAGTTTCTGTACCCTGCTGCCAAAACCGAAAATCTTCAATATCTTCCAATATACACTTGATCTGGCAATGAAACTTTACTGGCAGACTTATATGACCAAAATCAACCTCCAAGAAAGAAATCAGATCATTCTGAGCACATACAAAAATTACCAAAAATAGTAACTTTCCATAAATAGCAGCTCTGCACAAAATAGCCCTTATTGAATACAAAAATAAAAATATTTTTGGGTGATGCAAGATTGCTCTTACACCCAGGATGCTCCTGCATCAAAACTTTAAACCTAGAAGATCTAAAGAATGTTATTATGCTAATGATGAAGAATTTGAAGCTAGTATGGAGAAATATTTAAGTGAAAGTGATACTGAGAATGATGATATAGGATTTGTAGCAATAAAAGAAGAAAATTTTGAAACAGAAGTTAAGGAAGAAAAAGCCTTAGTTTCTCAAGTAGAAAAGAAATTTGATTGGATTATAGATAGTGGTTGTTCACATCATATGACCTAAGACTTGAAAAAGTTCATAAAGTTTAATAATTATGATGGAGGAATTGTTAGAGTTGGAAACAATGCACCTTGTTTGATAAGAGGTATAGGATCTATTACTCTTGATGGAAAGACTAATACTGATGATGTTTACTTTGTGGATGGATTGAAACATAATCTTTTGAGTGTTGGACAACTAGTTGAAAAAGGATATCAAGTTTGGTTTTCTAAGAAAACTTGTGTAATCAAAGACAAGGATGGTAATTTGATTGGTACTGGATCAAGACCCAGAGGTAATGTATTTCAGTTGAACCCTACTGAGATGGCATGCTTGATTACTAAGATTGATGACAGTTGACTATGTCACATAAGATTTTGTCGTATAAACTTTGATAACATTGTGAAAGCGAGTACTACATTTGCAGTAAGAGATTTTCCTAAAATTATGAAGCCTACAAACATGATTTTCAAGAAATGTGTGATGGCTAAATAGAAGAGAAGCTCATTTCCGAGCAAGAAGAAAAATTGTATTTCACAAAGCACAATAGAAGAAGAGTATGTGGCAACAGCAAACAATTGTAATCAAATAATTTGGATGAAACAAATGTTGAAGGATATTGGAATAAAATTTGTTGAGCTTGTTGTTATACATTGTGATAACACCAGCACAGTTAGTATGTATAAGAATCATGTACTACATTCTAAGACAAATAATATAGAAATAAAATATCATGTAGTGAGAGAGAAATTTACAGAGAAAGAAGTCAAACTTGAGTATATAAGTACAAAAGAGCAAATTGTAGATATATTTACAAAACCTTTTCCTAAGGATACATTTGAGTATCTGAGAGGTATGCTTGGGGTTATGCCCCAGCCTAATTTTGAGAAGTGATGCAGATTGTTGCATCCATCCAGTGGTATATGAGCCTTATCTTTCTTTTAGACTAGATGTTGGTACTTCCTCTATGGGGAGTATGTGTTTTAGAGCCGAGTCATGAGGACTCTAGTGAATGTTTTTTTTGTTGAAAAGTGTCTTTTGACATTGAAGATATTATTGACATAGTGATGTAGCATTTGTCATTGATGTCAATGGGGGAGAAGTATACATGAAAAAAACCATTTATTGAAGAGAATCTAAGGGAGAAGGTTACAAGAAATATAAAATGGAAAACTGAATTGAATTGAATAGGAAAATGAAGCAAGATTTGATTGATGAAGAGGACTTGAAAGTATTTTTAGAGAAACAGTGTTGCAGTGTTGGTATTCATGGAACTTGGATGTTTTTCCATCTATCTTGCCATAAATTCCAATGGGGGAGATTGTTAGGAATGAATGCTAAATATATCCTATGGGGGAGTATTCATAGCCATTTTGTAGCAGTTGTTGTTGCATTCATGAGTGTGATTGTCATTTATGTCAACACAATGATCTACCAAAGTTTTACAGAGAAGTAGACTGTGTTTGAGGTAGCACACATGGGATATTGAAGATCAAGCTATGCAGAGTTAAGAACTTACTCTATGATGTCTTAAAAGATTGTGGTTAAGAGCGCATATGGAAATTCATCTATTCATGACAGTTATGTGTAAATCAGTGGAAGCAGTATTCAGGTAGTGCATGTTCCTAAGTAGCAGTTTGTGGAAATCGGATGATATCTTCTAAATGAGATTGAATCTGAGCCTGCAAAGTTGTATAGCAGTTGAAGACATGATGATTGTGACATAGACATGATAGCAAGGTCAGAGGTCATAGGAGTCAAGAGTTATCTTAATTGGAAGCCTACAGCTTTGTGTAATTATGAATTTTTATGTAACATGTGGAAACTTTTATTTTGTAATATGTATGCTGACTCATTTGTAATTAATTGAGTTTGGTATAAAGGAAGGAATTTTTTCCTTATTGTAATGTGGAATGGAAATGTAAGATTTTGAAAGTGAATTGCAGAATTGTGCAATACTTGTTGAAAGAGGATACGCGAAGTACATATATCTGGTATTGAGATTTGATGAAGCAGTTGGTGTGGTTTGGCACAGTCAGAGGAGAAGTAATAAGTTGTTGAGATTAGTAATCTTTTGATATTATTCTATTGAATAATATAGAGATCAGTTGGATAGTGTGTTTAGTGATCTCACCATTGAAGATGTTTGGGCAGTGGGTCCTTCTGTCTTCCATAACTCCTAATAGGGTTAGAATATTTTACCAGGGATTCAAAGTCTCCTAGAAGGGACTAATATGTATTGAATGTATTTCATAAGACTCCTAAAAGTGTCCATCCTCTCACAAGGAACTTTCATATTAGTGCATCTTTTGTGGGCATCATTCCCATCAGGGTTTACTCTTTGATCAAGAGGTTCCCTAGTCAATATATCTTGTGTCATTGTGTTAATGTGTATGTATATCTTTTTATGGTTGTTGATTACATTGCTTACATGGTTAAAATATGTTAAAGGAGATAAAAGTTGTATTTATCTGATAACTAATTCAGCCCCCCCCCTCTAAGTTATCTTGGTGGACTTTACTTTCTAACAGCCCCACCCCAGGATGACCTGACAAATGGTTCCCTGCCCCATGATGACCTGACACAAGATCCCCCCAGGATGACCCAACATAGGGTGTCCCACATCAGGCACCCAATGTTCCTAATATAGGAGCGATATTTCATTTTTCTACCCAGGAGATGGGGCGCTTACGAGATTCAATCGCTTCCTCTTAGGAGAGCATGTATAGAGATATTTGTACCACTAATTTGTGGATTTTATAAGATTTGACTGTACGCATGAGTAGATAGACTGCATATAGCCCACAAATTGTTGATTCTATTACAATGATTACTGGTTGGTCAGAATAATACCCTAGTAACTTCAAGGATTGGATATCCTTTAACAGTGATTCATTGTTCAAAATTATCACATGTCTACTTGGAACATCAGACTATACTTTATTAAATGTATCAATCCGAGAACATGAGCTTAAGATGGTGACTGCAAGGTTAATGCTTTAGTTCTCTTAAAAAGTCATCACTACTAAAATAAAGGTATTGCTGTAGGAAATTTATACTAAGAACTGAAACAATAACTTAACTCACATCTTGAAGGAAATCCTCAGTAGTAAACTAACAATGCTTCAAAAGTAAATCTATGCTACAGGAAACAGCCGATGGTTCTGCTACCAATGGCTGCAGGAGCAACAATGCTTATCAACTTCAAAGAAACTTAACTAAGTCCTACTTGAACATAAATAGGGAATTCACCTCCTGCGTGGGCCCCACAAAAGTGTGAATAGATTTAAAACTCAGATGTTAAAATATGGAACTATCATATATTCATTAACAAAACACAAGTACATAATAGAATATCAAAGTGTGTTCACTTTGTTGTTGGATTACAATATCAACTCCTCAAAACATCTAACTAACTTGGAATCATAAGTTCCAGCTTATTTAAAAGCAACTGAGAAAAATAGAACATCTATAAACTAGGTCCTTCATTACATAGCATAACAACTTCAGTTATAGGAATGACAACATCATTTATGCAAGAGGATAAACCATATTTAGTTCCTCAAGAATATAGGAACATTGGTAACTGGATTGACTTGGTCTGTGTTATCAACCACAAGGTTATGGAAGTAGTGGAGCCATGATAAATTCTAGAAATAGTTATTCATCTTGAAGAGCCACTTCATCTTTGAGTCCTTATTCCTTGTTGACTTATTCTTCTCCTACAAAATGTTAGAACACAAAATCTGCATACAAATCCAAGGAAAATATTATAATAAGTTTCCATACTTTAATGCATCCTTGTCACATGGTTGCAGGAACACTAACCATTAACACTAGAGAAGAGAAATACCAGATTTTCATCATAATATCCATTAGTCTATATATATATTTAGTATTTTCCTTTAGTGTCAAAAGTATTAGATATACACATGGCTAAAGAATATAAACATAAAAGTCTGCATAAAGTTTATGAAAACCATAAGATATTTAAGTCTAGACTCAGTAAATCATTAAAAAAACAACCCATAAACTAGACTCATCATTCCCCCTAGCTTAGCTATTTGTTGGTCCCATAGAAAACATAAAATTATTCAACCTGGCTGTTAGTATGTAATCAACAACTGTCTTCTGTCTAGATCCTCCTTTGGCAAAACTCCAATAGAATCCCTTTGTCTCTCTATGTTTTTTCCACCTTTCCTTTTCTCCCTTCATATCATAGCTATCCAAATTTTCTAAATTGGCTAGGAGAGGAGACATCATCAATGGTGGTTGAAAAGTCAGTGGGATCCATAAAATCTCTCTTTCTTTTCCCAAATAAATATACCAAGGAGCACACCGATTTGCCATGTCAAAGTTGAGGGGTGAATGTGGTTCCTTATTTCTCAACTCCCTAGATAAACTGACCCAGTGCTATTGAATGGCATTTCTAGCTTTAGGAAATTTAGAATTTACCAATTGTTCATATGCATCAAATGCTGCATTTGTAAGTGGATAGATGAACTTGTTGCCTGATTCTGATGGGGTAATTCTTAACCAATTATAGTAGAAAGTTTTTGGATCTTTGGCTTCAAGTCTCAGATATAGGGGAATTTCTTGTTCTAAATCCTTATACAATTTAGCTTGAGTGTCCCAACTAATCTCATTCTGTATCCAGGACATAAGGGCCCTAAGTTGAATGTCCCCAACATATAGTAAGGGGTTCCAAACTCATTCATCTAGGATTGCTAGGTTGTGAAGGAAAAGTTCACACAACATATTTTGAATGGTTGCAGGAGAGTTATTGAAAGCTTGAGAAAACTGAGTAGGCTCTAGCAATAAATGAGAGCTATCTTGCATAATGCAGGTCATCTGATAGTTCAACAATTATTCTTTGAGGAATAGGGCATAAACTGGTGATGGAGACCTACAACCCATTAATTCAGGGACAAGGGATGTAACTTTGGTAAGTTTTTCTTGCAACTGTTCCACTTTTTCCTCTTGTTCAATAGTTTCCTAAAAATGTTGGTTTATAACTCTATTTAACTCTTTTGTCTCCTACCTCCATTGTTCCCTTTATGAATTTAATTAATTGAACAAATGAGAAATAATCGATAACAGGGACATAGAACTAGACTGACCTGACATGGAGTTGTCAAAAGATTTATTTGCTGAAGAGAGAATAGGGGGCTTACCTTCTTTTGATTTTATCCCTTCCTTAGGATCTGTCCAAACCACCATGGTTCTCTTAGTATTAGAGCATTGTTGTGCAACAGAGGCCAATGTATCTAAACCCTCATTTAGAATTTTATCAACTACCTTATTTACAAGGTCTGCATCAATATCAAGATTTTCTCCATATGGACTCCTTTCTGCTGTAGGAGAAAATCTTGGCTCATCTTCTTCCATTATATAACTCTCTAAGTCATCACTATCTGAGTCATCTTCTTGAGGATTCCTAGAGGTTGAACCTTTCCTCTGAAATATATAAGCTTTCTCTTTTGAGTTGGAGTCATCACCAATGGTAATGACTTCTGCATCTATTGGCTTATCAGGAACCTGTTCTATCTCAATATTAGGAATCTCTTCAATTGTTTCCTACTACTTAATCTCAGTTCCTTGTTCTTCTTGCTGAATGTTTCTAAAATCTTCTTCCTTTTTCCCAGAAACTTCTTGTTCTTCATTTGACTCTTCAATTGGAATCTCTGCAATTGTATTTGACTTCCTCCTATTGCTTCTCCTTAATGGAGTTTCTTCCTTCTTTTTCAGACCTTTCCTTTTTCTGGAAGTGCTTGTGGATATAGGAGTAGATTCCTTAGTTTGTTTACTAGTATCAAGATTATTTTTCTTATTCCTTTTTTTCTGAGAAACCCTCTTTGTCTCAGGAGCAAATTCAGCCTTTTCTACAGAAGTGTCCTCTTCCTCTTCATGAACTAACCTTGAAGTAGAGGAATGAGGGGAATTAGGAGTCCCAACCCTAGATTTCTTCTTGGATGAAGAAACTTGCCCAAGTTCAATAATAATTTTTCTAACCCCTCTTTCGATTTGAATTCTCTACCCTACTCTATGCCTAATTGGTTCTGGGGTTGATTCTTTAAACCCTTAAAGCATAAACTCATCCCAAGAGATTTTTGACTGCTCCCTTAAAGCTTTCTCAACTATCAATTTAACTAAATAGTGGTGTGAGATAGAATTATATTTACCCTCCTAAACTAGAGTGGCTTTCTTTGACAAGATGCTAAACATGAAACTAGGAACATTGATAGGCCTATTGTCGTGCTTTAGATAGCTCAAAAATTTAAAATGGATAGAATGAACATATCAATTCCATCCTTCATAGGTAAAATATCTAATGACATGAACCACACATTGTCTAAATGGCTCTAGAAGAGACAGTCTAGATATGCCTTGTTTCTGGTCCACCTCAAGTGGTGGGTCTAAATGCAGAGTGAACTGAGCCCTGGATGTGGTTGGATCAAAATTTTCTACAAATTCCTCTCCTTCCTATGGCAGTCCCATAACTTCTACCAAAATTGTTTGTGAAAATGGTACTCTCAACCACTTTATTGTAGCCATGCCATCTTTTAATGAGCTCAAAAACTAAAGCCTACTTCATCATCCCAGTTGGTTAGTTTGTGGATATAATCCAGCCAACCTATTGCCTGAAAATATGGCCTTCAAGCTTGGTCATCTAACAGAACATTATGCACAGTGGGCTATTGGAAAGTTGGCTATACTAATGTATATGACTTGATATAGTGTTGTCATTATGGCGACAAAGTCATATAGCAGTTTAGAGTCAGGGCACTTGATGAGAAGATCATAAATTAGTTAAGTGTTGAAGATTGGAGAGTGTATAGAATTCTTGTAGCTCAGAGCATCAACGCACGTGCGTATGGAAGAATTATGGTATGCACCCTAGAAGTTAAGTTGGTTAGACTATATTCTTGCTTATTCTAAGAGCGCATGATCAGATGTGCAAGGATGAGGAAGTTACAGTCAGTTGAAGTTGCACAGCCAGTTGAAATACCCCAAAATTGGCACCTTCTAATTTCAATCAATTTTGGTGCATTTTTCTTCAATTTCACATCATCAAAGTCCTACTTTGCTAGACAATTTTCTCT
Organism: Chamaecyparis obtusa; assembly: GCA_027943335.1. Lineage (NCBI taxonomy): Eukaryota > Viridiplantae > Streptophyta > Pinopsida > Cupressales > Cupressaceae > Chamaecyparis > Chamaecyparis obtusa. The sequence goes on from BSBK01005257.1 coordinate 487,370, forward strand.
CTCCAGCCTGACTTAATTTGACTTGATGTGAATTGCAAAAACCCTAAATTGCATTAATCAAATACTATAATTAATTCCTAAGTTTTTTACTTTATTAGCTAAATAATCCCGATGATAATTTAATTTAATTCTAAAGTCCTAAGTTCTTTAAATTAAATTATAATCCACCTCCTTTGGCTAATATACATAAAATGAATTAATAATTACTTGGTTATTTGGATGGACACCTTTATTTGAATTAATAAGTCCAATTATTCAAAGGGTCACCCATGTGGCAATAATTCCTCCTTTTAATTAAGTAATTCCTCAATATTTGTCTCAATTGGGAATGAAGAGTCAAGAGTTTCAAATCAAGAACCTCTTCATTATCTCCTCGGGATTGTCTATTTAATAAACCTTCTCCTTAATTCGAAATGGAGAGCAATCTGAGAGCACATAAACTATAGCAAAATTCTATCTCAATTATATTCATATTTTCAAGCTTATTGCATAATTAGTTTTCTTCTCATTTTAGTGTAATTGCATTTTCACAGTAGATTAATTGGTTCATTGCTATTAGTTTAATTTGCATCTTTATTTTTAGTTCTTTAGATTAAAATCTGCATTTCATATTTACTTCAAGCTCTTAGATTAAAATTTGCACTCCATTCTAGATTACAAATTGCATCTTCATTCTTAGATTAATCTCATTTTTACTTATCATTCTAGCTTTCAAATCCTCCATATTAACTTGGTCTTATGGTTGTTGGCTCTCCAATCTAAGAGTAATTAAACACCTTGATTAATTAGGAGGCAACAGGTTGCTTCACCATGAATTTTGAATTGGGTAATCCATACTCATTTTTGTAATTCGATTGTGTGAGTAATGACCATGTTGTGTGTGTAGTTGGATTAGAGGTCCACATTCAACCACATACATTTCTGGCACCCACCGTGGGGTAGAAATATCAATTTCTAGCCTCATTCTCAAAATTTTCTAACAAAAAACTTGAACTCTATCATGCATCTGTACTTCTCTGTGTATGAAATCTCGCATGAGAATCCAAAGCTTACCGCGTGAAGTGTTTCTCTCAGTAGAACTCTCTCACATGAAATTGCACATCCTTGTGCATGACCCTGCACTTTCTTGCACATTGTGGAGTAGTTCCTCGCACGAGACTTGGTCCCAATTTTTCTAAAATTTTTTGTCTTTGTTACAGATTTCTAACATTTCTTGTTTGCTGTTGATTTATATTTCTTTGTTTCTTTCATAGCATAATAGTTGTCTGTAGGTCACTTTTCAAAGAATATAAAACTTGCTAATGGTTTGATTGGAGGATGATAGTTGAAGACTTTCTAAAACATTGTGTTTGTTTTATTGCTTTCGTCACATAGTCTAAATAGGGCCTCGTTAAAATTTCTTAAAGGTCCTGATAGAAAAGTAGGGGAATAGGCTCTTCATTACATGGAATTGATGCCCATGGATGAAACTGAGACCCAAATGTTGCTAGAATGATGGATACCTGGGGAAGTGGGGAAAGGTAGTGAATCTTTAACACTTTGACTTGCCAGGGGATTATGCTCTTCTCTCTTTGAGAGAACCAGAAACCAAAAAGCATGTGGATTTGGTGAAGTGAAACTAACTCGGTGATGAATATGTCTTGTGTGTTTGGGTGAAGTGATGAGGTAGATAAGTACGCTCTTCTCTCTTTGAGAGGATCAGAAAATCTGACCCTCAAATCTAAACCAAGTCTTGAGTCACCTTTAGAGGTCTTGCCAGAAGTTGAACTTCAAGAAATGACCCAAGTGAGTACGCACCTATCAGTGGTGATTCCACCTCACTCTAATAAAGAAATCTTTGTTGATTATAAAGACTCCAAAGCCATGTTAGCTTCTTTCTCATGATTTTGACTATCATCTTGAGAAGGCCTTGTCTGTTGTACTGAGTGGTGTCGCTCCTAGCCCTACTTACGGGGGTGTATGAATTTCAAGTGTTAGTGTGGTTGTGAGGCCTCAACCCTATATCAGGGGCACCAAAGGTTAGTGTGAATGAAAGCCTACTAAAAAATTTCCTTAGCTAGTGGCCTACCTGGATCACCTCCGAAAGGAGTCATAATCTTTGCGCAAGGAGGGGGAAGAATCTCTCCTGTAGATTCTCACCATAGGCATACACCAGGATGCTTGAAGGTGGTATATGATGCTGGCCCCTATTTCAAGGGTAACCTTTGAACATATACTATTGAGTCCTTGGAAACACCAAAAACATGAGCACCCTCTAGGGGGTGACATGGCTGTGTGAGGTGCATGTATGCATTCAAGTTGTGGGGAAAAGGTTTTGGCTTCTCACCATTTTTTAGGGATAAGCTATGTGTTTGTTATTGAGTCTTAAACTTTTCCATCATGATTAAACAAAGACTCCCATGATACTACCAAGTTGCTTTGTCCTTGGTAGGTCTATTTTTGACTACTTCTTGTGTCACAACTACTTGATCAAAACCTTCATGCTTGTAAATGAATGATTGAAATCCTCAAACCGAGATGGTTGATTAAACTATCCTTCAAACTTGTCTAGAAACTAGATTTTCTATCTGAGAACCATTCATTCTGTATCTGGAAACCTGTCCTTTATCTCAAAATTTGCATTAACTCTATCAGACACTGGTATTTTCTCACATGAAATTTTAGAAACTAAGCACTTTCTCATGTGGCTTTACACTTTCTCGCATGAAGCCTGGCATTTCCTTGCACAGTCCTACACTTTCTTGCATGAGCCTGTCCCTAATTTTAAAAAATAACAAGTTATTTCTAGTCGATTGGTCAAACTCCTACCCAATCTAATTTTTGTCTGGGGTCTGTCTAATTTTTCCCCTGTCGTTCACTATCAGAAACTAATTGTACTGAGCTGAGAATTGATCGATTATTGTCTTGACTCATGTTGTCTCTCATTTGTTTACCTTATCTCTTTATGCTCTTTTGTACCTTGCATTGCGATAGTCTTATCTCAACTATTCTAGCCACCCTCTTGATGACTTGTATCAGGTTCATCTCGCATCTTGGTTGTTCTAGCCTTATCTCCTCTTTGTTATCTCAGAGACCGAGTCTTAGCATTATCTTGAATCTTCTCTTGTCATATCTTCATCTATGACTGTCATGATTAGAAGTGGAAATTTTTTTCACATTCAGAATACTGCTCAAGGAAGAAGTAAGCCTTCCAATTGAGAAATAGATCATCTTGAACCTGTCATGAAATCTGAACTTTGTCAGGGATCCTCAAGCTCTTCATTAAGTACTATGCAAGATAGCCCATCTCAATCATCACTTTTGATATTCCAAGAGTGTTTTAATCCATTGTTTCAAGTGCAACCTAGTTTCTTGTTCCAAGATCAAGACAACTCATTCTTTCAAAACAACTCCTTGTTTCATAACGTTGAAGACCACTCCCTCAAACTAGTTCTATTATTGAATCTATTGATCCCATTGAAGATATCGACTCATTCAAGTCTATTGACCCACTGGATCTTGTTTGAGCACCTTGTTCTGATCTGGATTGGTTGTTTCGAGAGAAATCTGGTCCTTACTTCCAAGATCGACAAAACATTGAGAAACCACCCTCTTGGGTTGACCCTATTGATGATCTTGAGCCAATTGACTCTTCTAATCCTGTTCGCACACCAAAATTTACCTACGCAGTGCCTTTTCAACATCTTTTGTATCATTTCACTGAAGCACACATTGTCTAACCCCATATAGAAAAGATGGGAGATCCATTCGATTTCCAATCAGGCAAATACAACCACTATCATGGTCAATCTTCTAATGCCCAAAATCAAACTCACAAAGATGATCAATCTCAAAGAAAACCTCAAGGCGATCAACAATCACACCTCTATCACCCTCCTCCATATGAACAAAACCAAGATGATCAACAACAAGAATATATTCCAAGCATTTATGAGATTCTTGATAATGAAGATGAAGTGATCACCCAAAGTGACATAAATGTTGCGAAAGCTAACAAGAGTTTTCTCAAAATGATGGAAGTCCTCATTATGGTAGAGAAAGAGAAGTACATCCTTGAATTGGCTAAACAAGGGGCCAAGTTACCCCCAAATTTCCAAGTAGAAACACTTGTGGCCAAGGAGGAAGAGAATGAAACCACTAAGTTACAAAAGATGATTCGCGATATGCAAGACCAAATTGGTCAAATTGCCAGAGACAAGGATAAAATGATGCAACAATTCACTACAGACAACATATGCCCTTTTCCATTTGACAAAAGTATTTGCATACCTCCTTTTCCAAGAGGAGTAGAGTTTCCAAAATGTGACAAGTACTTGGGTACCACTGATCCCCAAGATCATCTCAAAGAGTTTGGTGATTTGTCGATGGCATTTATACACAATCAGACATATCTTATGAGACTTTTCCCCTATAGCTTGGGTGGATCAGCTATGGAATGGTTTTGCCGATTACCTCCTGGCATCAAGACCTTTGATGAGATTGCTTATATTTTTCTTCAACATTATTCGCACAACATTCAACACCCTGTCAATATCCATCATTTGTGCAATCTAAAACAATGGTAGGGAGAGCCTTTCTTTTCTTTTCTCCAGAGATGGAGGTAGCTTTGCACTAAGTATCCTCAAAAACTACCTGAATATGAGAAACTTGGTATCTTTTTGGACAACCTTGTCCTAGATTTTGGATACCAAGTTCAGCTACAAGGTCCTTGGACCTTCGACAACATGATCAAACAAGCCATGAGGATAGAGGCCTTCATGATTAAGAAAGGAGAATTGATTGTGAATAAAGATAATAAACAAGGATTCTCCTCAAACAAAGACAAGGGAAAGGCTGCTAACAAGAATAGAGATGTTGTGAATGAAAGAGTGGTTGATAAAATTATCGTAAAGCCTCTGAAGTTTTCTTTTAATCTTACCTCGAGTATACAAGTGGCTAAGGCTGTTGAAAAGACTACAACAAATAATCAACCACCTTCAAGGTTCTCTACCAATAAGCCTTGGGTCTCTCAACCTAAGCATGAATTCACTTCCCTAGGAGAATCGTTGGTTGTAGTCTTCTAGACTCTAGTGCAAAATCAAGCTCTTACTCCTTTGGAAAAGCATCTCTATGTCCTCAACCGAGACCTCATTGGTGGAATGACAATGTATATTGTGACTATCACTAGAATAAAGGTCATAAGACTGCTACTTGTCTCCAGTTGAAGCATAAAGTTCAAGATTTGATTGATAATGGTGATATTATCATAGACAATCATAATAAAAATTTGGATCATCAAGCATTTAAAGATCCCTTCCCTCCTCATGAGAAGGGTGAATCTTCCCAGACTCAAAATACCAATGCCAAGGTTAATTATACATACACTACCAATGATAATGTCATCAACATGCTTGAGCCTATTGGAGTTGAGTATTGCAATGTGATTACTTCCAAAGGGGGTAGCAAGGCTCCCAAAACTAAGACTCCTTTCATCTTGTGAAGTTCCATGTCTCATGCTTCTGAATCTAAACAACCTCAAGATTGTGCTAATGTTGTTACATAGTCACGTGGAAGAGTTGTTCTGAAGGGTCCTGACCCTCCCACATCCACTCCAAAATAGATTGTGCATAAGACTATTACTGGTCCTACCAAAAAAGCTTTGAAATCGGTTCCTACATCTAGCACTACTAGCTATAGTATCCTAGATTAGCTTCAGAAAACCAATGCTCAGATTACCATTTTTGAGTTGTTGAAGATCTCGCCTACTCATAGAAAGATTCTGGACAAAGCCCTCACTGAAGCAAATGTCCCCAAAGATCTTGACCTTGACCAGTTCCAATCTATGGTGGGTCATTTGACTTTGCCACATTATCTATCCTTCTCTAAAGAAGATGATCACTCCTTGAGTCATCCGCATAATTCTCCCTTGCATATAGAGGTCATGATAGGTCCCAAGCATGTCCACCAAGTGCTAATAGACAATGGTGCTGGTCTCAACATCTCTTACACCAAATTTCTCACCCAGCCAAGTTATGATGAGGACTGTATAGACTCCCGCAAAAAGATCACTATTAAAGCTTATGATGAAGAAGAGTGCAAGTCTAAATACTTAGTTGTGATACCTATCTGTGTAGGACCTATTGAAAGAGATGTAATTTTCCAAGTTTTGGATATCTCACTTGCATACAACATCTTATTGGGTAGACCATGGATTCATGAGATGTAGGCAGTGCCCTCTACATACCATCAATGCATCAAGTTTCCATTCCAAGGAGGGTAAGTCACTGTACCTACTAATACTAATTTCTCCTGTAACACACTCAATCAGTCTGTCTATAGCTTTGTTCTAGCAAATAGAGAATTCATTGAGTTCTATGATGCCAAGATAAGAGAGATGGAACAAACTTTGAAACTCAAGGATACAGGCATGGGCAGATATCAGATTCAGCCTGTGTTATCACTAGTTGCTCTTCCTCTATCTCCACACTCTTATGGGTGACCTTTTGAGAATAACAAACCTTCTAATGCTTCTCCTCAAACAGTTTATGATGGTGCCTTTGTACGAGCCTCTACACCATTAGAAGATGAGGATGAAGATAGAGCTATCACAACTTGGATCTACAAAGGTAAAGAACCCTTTGAAGCAACTACTCCACCTCCAGACTTAGAGCAAGAGCTGTATAGTGAGGCTTTCAAGATCATGAAGTAGTTTGGCTATAAAGAAAGTGGTCCTATAGGAAGGAATGATAATGGCTTGCTGAAACCCATTGAAGCTATGGGTCATTGCACAAAGGATACTACTGGCTTGCTCTTTAAAAAGATCCCCTTTCATCATAGGTTAAAAAAGTTTGCGCTGGAAGCTGAACCAGAACCTGAACTAGAACCTTAACAAGAATTTGAAGATACTACTCAAGAGGTAAATCCAAAGGCCAGCTCTAATGAAGACATATTTCCCTATCCCATACCTCTAGATATTGTGACATTATTTGAAGAACCTGATGAACCTATCATACCTATCCACTAGGTAGAAGCTGAAAGTGACTCCGATGAAACTTCCTCTATCACTGCACTGATGTATGAATAGTGGATGGAAATGTAAGACCCTAACTTTGTGGGTGAACCTTACATACCTTTATTTGTTCAAGAAAGACCCAAACAAGAACAAGCGTCTTGTGTTGTAAGACAAGACCATGAGTCAGATGGTATGGCTAGTGCTGATTGAATTCCCACAACAAGTACTGACTCACATGAATATGAATTTGACTCTTTATCTGATGCTACTTGTGAAATAGACATAGACATGGTGCAAACATTTGAAAACCCTCTCGAAGTAGGTGAAGGGTCTAGTGTTAGGACACATGAATCTGACGCCATTGGTGTTAACCTGTCCTCTACTTCTAATGTGGGGTCTCATAGGAATTTGAAAGCTCCTTTGGACAAGATCTCTTTAGGTCTTGAATTGATTGTCCATTCTTTTGATGATTTTACTATGAACGCAATTGAACCAACCATTACTCCTCTTTCACTCAAAAATCCCAATTTGATAAATTGAAACTCCCCTTTCACATCTAATGAAGTCCTATCATTCTAGAATGACTATGCTCTAGCCTGTTACCTCCATGCTATTGAACCTGTAATTCCTTCCATTAGTGAAAGCAATGCCAGCATGACAGAGGAAGAGATCAAGTATCTTAGTCAAAAAATTAAAAGAAGAAAAAATAGATGCTCTGATGGTGAAAACCACATTATGGTAGTATCAGAGCCAAAAATAGTAAAAATAAAATACATATCCAAGGGTGAAAACCTCTCTAAGGCATCTAAGGATGAGATACTTGATACTCTCTTGAGCCACTTTTAGGAGAGATCATCATTTTTGATTGAGCTGACACAACCAGTAAATTTGGTTACAGAGGCTGCTCCACAAATCATCCACGTAGCACAGTCATTATCTGCAGAAGAAAAAAAGAGTTCAATAATTTCTTTCAAAGAAAGAAAATAAATTTTGCATGGACTTACTCTGATATGCCTGGATTGGATCCCAATCTAATCATGCATTATCTGTCCATTGCACCAGGTGTCAAGCCTATCAAATAGAAGTTGCGAAAGATGTATCCTCACGTGGCACTCTTGGTCAAAGCAGAGCTAGAAAAAATCCTTAAGGCTGGCTTCATAAGAGAAATTGATTATGTAGAGTGGATTTCAAATATTGTCCCAGTTACAAAACATGAAAAATCCATTCGTGTGTGCATATACTTCTGAGATTTGAATAAGGCATGTCCAAAAGATGATTTTCCATTGCTTAATATTGACATGATAGTAGACATGACAGCAAGCTACGAAATGTATTCCCTAATAGATGGCTTCTCTGGCTATAATCAAATAAAAATTGTGCTAGAGGATCAAGAAAAAACTGCTTTCACATGTGCCTAGGGCACCGTTTGCTGGAATGTCATGCCTTTTGGGCTAAAAAATGCTGGAGCAACATATCAGAGAGCTGTTACTATTATTTTCCATGATATGATGCATAAAACCATGGAAGATTATGTGGACATCACTTTGGCCAAAAGAATGCAACACAAAACTCATCTTTTGGATTTGGGTCCCATACTTGATCGGATGGAACAATTTAGTCTCAGACTCAATCTGAAGAAATGTGCATTTGGTGTCACTTATGGGAAACTCTTGGGTTACATCATTTTAGCTAAGGGCATAGAGGTTGATCCTGAGAAAGTTCAAGCTGTAATGGAAATGCCTCCACCTAAGAACATTAGTCAAATGAGAGGACCTCAGGGAAGGCTACAATCTATTCAGCACTTCATTGCACAATTAGCTGACAAGTCACAAACATTCACTAAAACTTTGCATAAGGGCATGACGTATGAATGGAATGAAGAATGTGATAAGGGAATCACTCAAATAAAATAGTATCTTGCTAATCCACCTATCCTGATGCCTCCTATTCATGGGAAGCCTCTTATACTCTACATTTTAGGTACATACTCATCTTTGGGTGCTCTCCTAGCTCAAGAAGATCAGAAAAACAAAGAAAGGGCTATATACTACTCAACAGAACTTTGGTCTCCTACGAAATGAATTATTATATCATTGAAAAGGCTTGTCTAGCTATAGTGTTTTCTTCATAGAAACTATGACACTATATGCTTACTCACACTACAAGACTGATTGCAAAAATTGATCCACTAAAGTACTTACTGAGCAAAGCTGCCCTCATGGGTAGACTAGCGAAATGGGTCATGATACTCAGCGAATTTGACATTGAGTATGTGGAAAGAAAACCTATTAAAGGACAAGTGATTGCTGATCAGTTGGCAAAGGCTCCTCTAAAAGATTATCAACCATTAAGTATTGAATTCCTAGATGAATCTATCATGCTTCTCACACATCAAGCTTGGAGCATTTTCTTTGATGGATCATTCACACAGCAAGGACCAGGTGCAAGCATTCTATTTATTACACCTCAAAGATATTCACTACCCAAGGATTATAAAATTTTGTTTCCATGCACAAACAACATCGTTGAATATGAAGCTCTCATTAATAGTCTGAGGATAGCCATTGAATGGTGTATGGATGTGTAGACTAGGATTTGAGTGTGCACCTAAACCTGTTTTGAAGGCCAAAGACAAACAAACGTCATAGCATATAATCAAATCAAATTTAATGGTAAACAAACTAAAATCAAAGCCACCTTAGTTTAAGCCTAAAACGGATGCGCCCATGCACCGTTTGATATGCTTGGATATAGATGGATGTGGGTGTGCAAACTCAAGCACTTGGAGCATGCAAGATAAATGATGATTTGAGGTTGATGAAGACCCAAAATGACACAAAATAGGTATGAGGAACCTATTTTGCCTCAAAGGCCTCAAGAACACACGAATATGCAAAGCTAAATGATGAACTAAGATTGATTAAATAAGAAATGAATCTATGTTAATCCAATTAAGCTAATTTAGATGTGATTTAAGCTTGGAAATGATCTAAAATGATGAGTTTATGCTTATGCTAGAATGAAAATGGCATTATAACTTTGCTATTGAGTTTGAGAGTTGAAAGATTATTTGCCTTAGGAAGTGAGGGTATTTATAGGAAAAGGGAAGGGCTTGGTTTAAAAGGATGAGTCAGAGTTAGGGCTAAGGTTAGGGTTGAGTCAAGGACAAGTGTCCTGACAAGTGTCAAGGGAGGATTGAGTTGAAAGTTTGAGGGCATGTGCACAATTTGGTAAATGTGCCCAAGGCCAAGAGGTGGCAAGGAAGGGATAAGAAGGTCTTAAATGCATTTGAAGAGGTGGCCAAGAAGGCTTAAGAAGGTCTTAAATGCATTTGAAGAGGTGGCCAAAGAGGTGTCCCTCTTTGTTGACCAAAAAGGATGACTAAGAGGAGGTTAGCATAAGTTTTGGTAAACCTTTTGCTAATGGAATGTGACAAGATTAGAAAGGGGATTAGGATTAGGATTAGGAGAAAGGGCTGGGCAAGTGGCTTTTGGTGAGATTTAGATATTTATTAAAGGTAAATTTAATAAATATTAAATATCTAGGCTTAGGGTTTGAAGGGACTAGATTAGGGATTTGACCCATTTAGAGGAAGGTTTAGGACTTTCTAGAAGAGTTTAGTGCTCTTTAGAATTTTGGCCAACTTTGGGATAAAAAATAAATTAAAAATAAATTAATTTATTTTTGAAGTTTTTTGGTCAATTTATTAATTAAATAATTAATAAATTAGGGATAATGTCCAAATGACATTTTTAGGCTAGATTCCTTAATTAAAGATTTTTAATTAAGAGAGAGGGATTTAATGCCATAAAAATAAATTAATTAATTAAATAAATAATTAATTAATAAATGATGATGTCATCAAAGATTTTTAGAAAACAAAAATAATTTATTTTCTGAAAGATTTTTCGGTGTCTACATTTTGCCCCTCTTTGATGCAATGCCGCAAGTGGCATGGCGTCAAAGACAAGAAAACAAGATGCCAAGGCTAGAATTAGAAGAAGAGGGTATGACGCACAGGGGGATTGGAAGAAAGAGGATACATGCCCCGGTGGGACAAAATCATGGAAGATGCACCTAGTGGGACAAGGAGAAAGAGGGATTACGCCCTGGGACGGAGTGTGCCCGGCGGGACGAGGAAGGAAGGGCCTAGGAAGAAAGGGGAGATAAATAACCTCACTTCTATAAGAAAAAGGTGGATGATATGCAAGATGAGATAGAAATGCAAGATGCAAGATTAATCTATATGATAAATGCAAGGGACCAGATAGCTCTAAGTGCAAACGGGAGTGCACAGCCTAGATTTAATATAGCTATGTTAGAGACCTGCCAAGGATACTGGGATCACGAGGCCTGTCAACAACGTCGCAGAGGACTGACGAGGACTGATGCTAAAAAAACACACAGGGTTGCCCCAACATCACACATGAAGCGCAGAGGCGACATGGCGGAACCGATGCTGAAGGAACCACAAACACACAACTGACTCACAGGCAGAAGGGAAAGATCAAAAGACCTTGCCCCAGATTATCCACACACGCAGCACACCATGATATAATGAATCGTGGTGACCCTAGTGGGATAATGAGAAGCCAAAAAAGATTAACAAGACCCAAAGGACAAAAAATCCAAGATCAAAATGATAACTCCAAAAAGACATCCTTTGCCAAGGAGAGAGATTAGGTTTGATTGATGGTGGGAAGATTGGTCGGAGAGGAGGAACGATATATCCTCAAGGACCAGGATGGAAGATTAGGTCAGACAGGAGGAATGATATATCCTCAAGGACCCATGGGTTGGTGAGAGAATAAGTGTAGTTGTTCACTGGCAAAAGCTGAAGTTCAAGGAATAATCAGGATGAGCAAGGATAAGTCGACAATTGTTGCTGAAGCACAAGGCCCGAGTGGGACTAAAAGTTTTCTGAGGCTGGGGATGGGACAAGATATTTGATCAAATGCTACTACAGGATAGACAAAGGTTATGTACAACAAGGAGGAATGATATGCACAAGGGATATGTACAAAAGCTCAGGATTGGGGATAGGAAGATCACACTTAGCAGGACTCTCACTAGGACGGAGACAAGAAGGATAAATACAAGGAGGATTGCGCTGTACAGGAAAGGGATAAGGATATGGTACAAGATATGGTACAAAGCTTTGGAATAGGATATGGATTGCAGATGGGTTGGAGGAAGATGGAAGCTGAATGCTTGGAGGATAGGGGAGATGGAACTGCTGGGAGATCTATTAAGAGATTATGGATGGAGGAAGAGGATGGTAGCTAAAAGGACAACTGAATAGATAAATAGCTCAGTTTACTATGTTGGCACTTGTTTGCCAGGTTTTCACCAACATACTTGTCCAAGGCGCTTGAATTGCCAAGTTTTCACCGTTGGACGATTATTTTCTCTTTCTCTTTTCTTTTTTTTTACTTTTTTACTTTTTTTCTTTTTTTGCTTTTTTACTTTTTTGCTTTTTTGCTTTTTTGAATGTTTTTGGATTTTTTGATATATGCAGGATCAGGTTCAGGCATAGAACCTCTTCAGATGGATGATGTTGATAGGATCATTCAAGGGCTCACCTTCTGGTGTTGATAGCTAATAGGCTCCCGAGCCAAAGGATGCGGTGACAACATAGGGGCCCAACCAAGTAGGCTCAAACTTGCCTTTCTTTTCTCTATTTGCTAGGACCTTCTGATTTTCTTTAAGGACCATGTCACCGACCTAGAATTGTCTAGGATGGACCTTTTTGTTATAACTCCTTTTGAGTTGATTCTGGTATGCAACCAGATGATCGTAGGCTTGCTGTCTCTTTTCATCTAGCAGATCTAGCTGTGTGAGCCGGGCCACATGATAGTCTTCATCAGTTGTATAGTTCTTCATGGAGACGCGCAAGGATGGGAGCTCAACCTCGATTGGCAGAACGGCTTCAGCACCATATACAAGGGAGTATGGGGTGGTGCCTATGGGAGTGTGATAAGAAGTGCGATAAGCCCAGAGGGTGGGATTAATTTGGAGATGCCAGTCACGACCAGAATCATTGACAATCTTCTTGAGAAGTTTCAAAAGTGTTTTGTTAGTTGCCTCAGCTTGGCCATTTCCTTGAGGGAAATATGGACTGGAGAAATGGTGATGGATGTGGAGTCTGGCACATAGATCATCCATATGCTAGTTTTCAAAAGGTGTGCCATGGTTTGTGAAAATGGTAGATGGTATGCCGAAGTGGTAGATGATGTGGTAAAGGATGAACTTGGATATTTGGATGCCAGTAGTAAGGGTGAGCAGAATCGCTTCAACCCATTTGGTAAAGTACTCTGTGGCTGTTATGATATACTTGTGTCCATCCGAAGAGAGGGGGTGATCAAGCCAACGAGGTTGAGGCCCCAACATGAAAAAGGCCACGGTGGTGCAATAGGCTGTAGATCCTGTGCTGGTGCATGTATCAAATTTACATGCTGCTGACATGGTAAACATTTTTTGACAAATTCACAAGCATCATGTTCCATGGTTGGCCAATAATATCCAACTCTAAGCAACTGCTTTGCTAGAACCATGCCACTTGTGTGGGCACCACAAATTCCAATGTGAACTTCTTGTAAGGCCAGGATGGCCTCGTTTGAATCTAAACATCTAGATAGGACATTGTGATACCCACGATGATATAGGGTGTTGGCTACAAGAGTGTAGCGGGAAGCTCTGCGAATAAGGTTTTGGCATTGGTTATTGGTGAGATGGGGAGATATGATACCATTTTTTAGATATGCATGGATGTCATGGTACCATGGGGATTGGGGACCAACCAAGACACACACCCTGTCTACATCAGCGTTCTCATAAGCTGGCAAGTGTAGCTGCTCGACTAGAAATTCATATTGTGATGCATCTCATGGTATTTCCAGTAAGGATCCGATGGTTGCCATTGCATCTGCTGCTTTGTTCTGAAGCCTTGGGATCTGATTGAATTGTAGATGTAGGAAATGCTCTTTCAGTTTATCCACCAGTTGCTTGTAGGGTAGCAATTTGTCATCCTTTGTTTGATACTAATCAAGGACTTGCTTGATAATGAGCTGTGAATCTCCAAAGACTTGTAGTTCTGTGATGTTCCATTGGATAGCTATTTTTGAGACCTAAGATGAGTGCCTCATATTCTGCAATGTTGTTGGTATAGGGGAATCCCAACTTGAATATTTTGGAATATAGTCACCTTGAGGTGTGACGAATAGGATTCCTGCCCCAGAGCTATGGGATGTGTTGGAACCATCAAAGTATAGGTGCCACATGGATTGTTCTTTGATCATACACAGATGTTCATCAGGGAATTCCATGATTAGTGGATAGGCATCCACCAGTGGTGCTTCTGCTAGTTGATCGGTAATGACTTGCTTTTTGATTTCTTTGCGATCTACATACTGAATGTCAAATTCACTGAGTAACATGACCCATTTTGCCATACGGCCTGTGAGGGTTGTCCTTGATAACAGATACTTAAGAGGGTCCACCTTTGATATGAGCTTGATTGTGTGGCTAAGCATGTAATGTCTAAGTTTTTGAGTGGCAAAGACCACTGCTAGGCATGCTTTCTCCATGGGTGAATAGTTAAGCTCATAGCCCACAAGAGTGCGACTGATGTAGTAGACAGCTCATTCTCTATTTTCATCATCATGCTGTGCTAGGAGTGCCCCTAGTGCTGTAGCTATTGTTGAGATGTAAAGGATGAGTGGGCATCCTGGAATTGGTGGTACAAGGATCGGAGCATTAGCTAGATACTCCTTGAGCTTATCAAAGCTTCTTTGACATATGGGATCCCACTTGAAGTTGGTGTCTTTGCATAAAAGATGTGAGAATGGTTGGCACTTGTCTGCTCATTGCGAGATGAATCATCGTACTGATTAAAGCTTGCCCTGTAGGCTTCTGAGCTATTTGAGATTTCTTGGTGGAGGCATCTCTGTTATTGCTTTTACCTTTTTAGGATCGATCTCTATGCCTCATCTAGAGACGATGAAGCCTAGAAGCTTGCCAGATGTAACACTAAAGACACATTTCTTAGGATTTAATTTTAAGCCATAATGATTCAAACGATCAAACACACGCTCTAGGATGTTGAGGTGTTCATCCCTTGTTTTGGATTTTGCAAGGATATCATCCACATAGTCTTCAAGGATCTTGTGGATCATGTCATGAAAGATCGCTGTCATTGCTCGCTGATATGTTGCTCCTGCATTCTTTAGCCCAAATGGCATCATGTTGTAGCAGAAGGTACCCTATGGGGTTGTGAATTCCATTTTATGTTGATCTACTTCCGCTATATGAATTTGGTTGTAGCCTAAAAAGCCATCCATTAATGATAACATCTCATGACCCGCTATGAGGTCTACAAGCATGTCTATGTTTGGCAATGGGAAGTCATCCTTAGGGCATGCCTTGTTCAAGTCCCTAAAATCAGTACAAATTCTGATGTCACCAGAAGGCTTTGTGACTGGCACCATGTTAGAGATCCACTCTGAATAATCTATTGCTCTGATGATCTTAGCTTGGAGGAGCTTCTCAAGCTCTGCTTTGACGAGCAATGCTACCTTTGGATGCATTTTCCTTAGCTTCTGCTTTACTGGCTTGACATTTGGATCTACTGATAGATGATGAACAACAAGGTTTGGATCAAGCCCAGGCATGTGGGCGTATGACCATGCAAAGTTGATGATGGATTCCTTGAGCAAGGCACTGAGAGTGATTTCTTCTCCTTCTATTAGGTTGACTGCAATGTAGGTGATCCTTGGACATTCTTCTGTTCCCAAGTTGATTGGCTTGGTCTCTTCTATGATGATTGGAGATTGCTCTGGTCTATAATCTTGGATTGGGGGAAGAGGCAAGGCTTCATCTTCTAGCGCTTGAATTGCCAAGTTTTCACTAGAAGATACGCCTTTTATTTTTACTATTTTGGAATCAGAATGTGCCCCAAGGGGGTTTTCACATAAAGACTCATGATGTTCTTTTGCTATTTCATTTTTGTGACTAAAGCTTGCCTCTTCCCCAAAATATCCTTCTGGGTGAAGCTGATAGATAGAGGTTGATGTTGGATCCTGATTGCTTGCTGGATCTGATGCCCCCATGAATTTTAGGAGTGCTTGTGCACTTTGGAACTCATCGAAGTGTGCGATGCTTGGTTGGTCCCAATCTATGAGGTCGGGGTTTGTGAGGGGAAGATCTATGAGGTTAATGGAGAGTTGTTGGAGAACAGAAGTCCCCAGGAGGGTGTCGTCGGCAAAGATATCATCGTAGGATCAGATGTCTTTCTCTTCGGGAATGTCTTCGATTTCCACAAGGTCATCCTGGCTATTCGAAAATTTCACGTTGGTCATGTTAGTGCCCGCAGTTGTGGTATTGGGCTCTTGTTCAAGCAGGTGAGAGGTATTAAAGCCAAGTCCTTGATATTCTGGATTCTGGGATGGTATGATAGGAAACAAATTTCCGTCCTCTTGTGGTCCTAAACCACCACCTTGATAGTTATAGTGTTCTGTGACATTTTTGTAGGGGATTGGGTATTTCTCTTTGAAGTACTCAAGAAGTTGTGTGTCACGTGATGGGGGATCTTTGTATAACCATTTGTTAATATCTGGATCCATTTCTTTGCTGTTGATGGTACCATGAGACTCAAAAGTCATGTTTTTGATTTGCTTGAGCTTATAATGTTCCTCAAAATTCTTGTTTTGACAACTTGGGCGCCCTTGAGTATGTGGATCACGTGGAAGAGCCCCTACAACAAATGCATCACTGAGGCTGTATTGGCCACAACCCTGGTTGTTGATCTTGACAGATGATAAGGTGGAAGAGAGGATGGTCTCTGGATCACGATGGGATCAGGATGAGCTAGCAATAGAAGTACCAATATCAGTTCCAGGACAATGAGTAGAATGAGGGAAAGATGCTTCCATCGCACGGTAGTATGCGAAGGGGTTAGGATCAGCGTGGATGGTAACCTCAGTGCCTTGATGTGGAAACTTGATGCACTGATGGTAAGTAGATGGTACAGCCTTAATGGAATGGATCCATGGGCGGCCGAGAAGAATATTAAATGGTAGGTCAAGATCAACAACGTGGCAGACAGTATCTTGCGTTGCTGGGCCTAGCTGGATAGGCAAGGTGATAGTACCTTCGGAGGTATGCTCCAAGTTGTCATATGCTTTGATAGTGATCATCTCATGTTGTATGTCGACCTCCGTGAACCCAATCTTCTTGATGAATTTTAATGTGCACAAGTTGAGGGCTAAGCCATTATCCACCAGAACTCATTTGATGGCGAAATCTCTGACCATGACAGCAATGCGGAGAGGGAGAGTATGGTTAGGAGCGACATCTGGTATATTAGATTCTTTGAAGGATAAGGCACATGCTGCTAATAGGTGTCCCACAAGAGTTTCAAACTAAGTTGTGTTAATGTCTATGGGGACATGGCCTTCTTTTAGAGCTTTGTCCAGGATCTCCTGATGGATGGGTGATGTGCGGAGCAAATCCAAGATAGATATTTGGGCTAGCATGTTCCCAAGATGCTCTATGATATTATATTGTGCACTTGGTGTATTATGCTGTGTTGCGTGTGCATTTGATGCTGGCCTAGTGTTAGACTGTGCTGTAGATGTAGTAGACATTGGCCTTGGAGGAGCAACTGACCTCGGAGGAGCACCAGCAACAGTTATCCTACCACTGCGGGTAGTTGCAGCACATTGTCGATCTGGCCCTCTGATGTGGATGGTATTGATGGTGGGCTCATCTTGGATGGGCTCAACTTGAGTTATGCATCCGACATACTTGTCATAGTTGATGTAGGCCACTGTGTGATCTTCTTGCTTGCCTTTGCCATGATTTTGGGGCTGATTGGCATTGGCTTGGTTCTTCCCGGTATTGTGTTGAGGGAACATATTTTGATATATTTACAAACCGGCGTTGGGTGAAGCTTGAGCTGGTGCATCGACCTAGATCTCCTTATGATCAATGAGATCCTGGATGTAGTTCTTAAGCCGCATGCACTTCAATGTTGTGTGCCCCTTCACACGATGGTAATCATAGTATTCATTTTTTTTATACCAATCAGACTTTGGTGCGTTGTCATCCTTCTATGGGATGGGTGGATATGTGATCATATTTGCCTTGGCTAGCCGATAAAAGATCTAATCCAGAGGCTCACCCAAAGGTGTGAAAGTCCTCTTTGGATTGTTCTGATTGTCAGGTTTGTTCTGCCTTGGGGCAACGTTAACTATGTTAACAGGATTGCCTTGATGTGCTGGCTGTTGCTGTTGGTATTGCTGCCGATACTGTTGCACAGGTGGTTGATGAGCTTGAGGAGGCTGTTGATAAATAGGTGCTTGATATGCGGGATCTGGTGGTTGCTGATAGATGGGCACTTGTGGTGGTTGGTATGTTTGAGCTGGTGTAGGACTAGCCACAATGAATTATACATTCTTAGTGTCAGTGGCTCTATCTGTAACAACATTCTTGTTACGATTCCAGTAACAGGATTTATCATTGTTGGGTTTGTTTTTGGAATCATCCTTGAAGTGACGAATAGTGCCTTTGTCTAGGAGAGCTTTCTCGATGCCTATGCCCTTGCTCTTGATGTCTTGGTATGTCTAGAGACAGTTCATTCGCATGTGATGGGATAGCTTTGGATGCAGGTTATCGATGAAGATCTTTGTTAGATGCTTCTCTGGCGGCTGATATGATAACCTAGTTGTAAGATTCTGCCATCTTTGCAAGTATTCTGCAAGGCTTTCTCCATCTTTCTGCTTTGAGTTGCATAGGTCTAGCAAGGATAACTCATTCTCCACATTATGGGCATAGTGTGTGATGAAATTCTCAGAGAGTTCAGCAAAGGTTTTTATTGTCCCATGTGGTATTTTGTAAAACCACTCAATAGCAGTTCCTCCCAAGCTTTTGGGAAACAGGCGCAGGAGATAGTTATCACTGTAAGCCACTTCCTTGCATGCCATGTAAAACTCTTTGATATGGTTTACTGGATCTCTTTTCCCCCGATACTTGTCGAACTTGGGCATCTCAAAATGCTTGGGGAAAGGGATAGTTGCTATGGACCGATCGAAGGGATATGAGCACACCTCTTCGAATTTGTATGTTTTATTCTCTGTTCCACTTTGTAGCTCCTTTAGAACATTTTTCATTGCTTCCCACTCAGCATTGAGTGGTGAGGGAACTGGAACTTCTGTTTGTGATGGAAGCTGTGGAACTAGATATGGCGCTTGCTATGGATAAATGGGTTGGAACTGATTTTGGGGCAATGGTTGCTGGGGATATTGCTGATGTGGCATAGGGGGATATTGTGGTAAATGATATGGAACCACTTGATGTTGTTGGGCTGCTTGCTGTTGTTGAACTGGCAGTTGTTGTGGGACTGCTTGCTGATTTTGGACATTTGGAACTTGCCGTTGTAACTGATGGGTGGGAACTTTTTGTTGCTAGGGGATGATAGGGATTTGTTGCTGGGGCTGATAGCAAGGGACTTGCTGTTATTGAGGAATGATGGGTGTTTGCTGAAAGGGGACATGTGGTTGCTGTGGGGGAGGCTGTTGGAATGATGCTACTTGCAGGTATGATGGTGGTAGTTGCTGAAGTTGGCTTTGGGTTTGGCTGATATAAGCTGGGTGCATGCCTGCATTACTTAAAGGTGGAACAGATGTGGGGAAGCTAGAAGCAAAGGGTGATGGGGTAAGATAGCTAGGGAAAGTTGGCTGTTGAGGTGGTGGAACTTGCTAGAAGGTATTTGAGATTTGGGACGAATAGCTTGAAGCTGGCGGTGGTTGGGGTAGTTGCTGCTGTGCTGCTTGGGTGAAGGCAGTTTGTTGACTTGCAACCATAGATGTAGGAGATTGAGATGGGATCCCCCATGCCTTCATTTCTTCTTGTGTAAGGCCCCACTAAGAGCTTGTGTTAGGGTGCACTGCAGTGGATGATGGAATGGTAGGAGCAACGGGAGCTTAGGACACAAATGATGGTTGAGATAAAGGAGCTTGTTGAGGTTGTGGTTGAACGGATGCTTGTGAGGAGGAAAATGAAGGAAACACCCAAGAGAAAGATGAGGTTGGAATGGGAAGTGATTGCGCTAACCCCAAAGAAGAAGGTACAGGTGCTTGGGGGGTGAAGAGTGACGGTGCTCCTTTGATGGTGAAAGGCGTTGCTTGACTTGCGGATGGTGGTGAAGCTTTTGGTGTAAAAGCTTGCGTGAGAGGTGGAAGCTGACTTTGGGTTAAGCGTTGGATTTGGGCTTGGGCAGCCATAGCAGATGATGAAGCAAAAGGGGTAGGAGATGGAGCGGATGGCATTGCAGCTTGTGTTGCGGGACTGGCGAGGTTTCCTTGCAAGAAAAGGGGAATGGTGGAAAGCTCTTGGGGTGTTTGCATGATAGGATCAGGGAATGATTGGACAAACGGAGAATATGCTTGTGCTGGAACTTGGATTGTTTTGATGGGGATGCGTGGATAGAGAGATGGTGGGATGGAGGTACTTTCTGGCAGATAGTGGGCAAATGTGCTTTGCTGATGTTGCGGTACAAGGGCATTGGTCGCTGGTGGGCTTTCTGGAGGATTTGCAAATGCTTGGTTTGCCAAGGGGGATGAAGGGATGTTTGGATCTTCACATGGGTTACTAGCTTGGATCTGGGGATTGTAGGTCATCATGGCATTGGTGAAAAGGTTGGGATCGAATGAGGTTGTTGGTGGATAAGGATTCATGCTTCTTCTTTTCCGAGATCTGGTCTCAACAGGCATGGAGATGCAAGTGCTAAGTGGATGCAAAATGTTTGGCTAAAAGATGTTGATGGATGCAAAGTTGATGAACTTCTAAAGATGATGACTTCTAAGATGCAAATGCAAAGACAGGGATCAAGATGGTGATGATGGAAGCTGGATGGAACTAATATGGATCAAGATGGTGGAGGAAGGATAGTTTGCTGGTGGAAAGCTGGTGAAAGATTACTGAGTGGTCAACAAATGAGCTACTATTTTTCCCAAATGGAGGATCAGAGATATGATGGGGTCAACCTAGGATAGACTAATGATCTTCGGTCAACAAGTTTCTTATCAATACACTCCAATCTCTTGCTCGAGATGATGGCTATGCAAGGACAAGTTTTGATTTCTTTATGACAACACGTTGTGCCAAAAAAGAAGATGATGGTCTCTGATCTTGGATAGGGGATGAAAAACAACTCAAAAGGTAGAACACTAAGTGTTGGTGGGTCTCTGGGTTTGGAGCAAAGGATGGTGGATCTGTCGGAAAGATATGGAAAGCTGATGGGGGGATGCTGGTGGAAAAGGTATTGAAGGGTGAAGGGACAATGCTCTATCTAAAGGGATAATGCAAATGACAAGGATTGATTCTAGAATGCTGGGAGGAAGATGAATGCAAATGCAACTTTTATGATATTCTTGAAATGCAACTAAGGTTTTGATGCTGATGCAAAGGGTGAAAATAGGATGAAACTAAGATGCAAGGCTGTTTGAGACAAGATTTCAAGATCTGAAGATGGAACAAGACATGAACAAGGATTTTGGCTAATCTTCTGGCTCAAGGTTGACAAAGTGATGGTTAACTCAAAAATGGAAGGTGAACTGTTTGATGCGGGCGTTATGGGCAATGTTCTCAAGTCTGGCTTGAAACTTTTCTTCGGCTCTGGTTGCTTGGATAGTGGCTTGATAACTCTTGAGTTTCTTCTTGGCAACTTTTCGCTCTTGATAGGCTTGGGATTTGGGCAACTTCGCTTTAGGATGTTTGTTCTTGTTGGGCATCACTTGGAAAAGAGGCTTCTGATTTTGAGACAAAGGTTTCCAATGGAAAAAGTTAAAGTCAAAGCATTCTCCGTAAGGGACAAAGCAACCCTGCGGGATACAAACAAAGACAACTGACTCTGACAAAGTTTTAAAAAGTGTATGTTTCAACAAGTGTTTTCACAGAGTCTTTGACTGTCAAGCACTTCAAACAGATCTACTAAAGGAAGGTGAGTATCAAAATCACTTGCCCACAGTTTGGTATCCCCCAGAAGGGAATACAAATGGTGAGTAATCTTGAGGCGACCCGGTAAACCCCTTGGAATCGGTCCTTGCACAAGGATTTTGATACTTTCGGATGTAGATAGGGTAGCTTCTATTTTATCAGGTTTTTAATAGTTCCGTGGAGTCTCCATACCCGGTTATGCTGATCATCCGTGACTCACTTAAGAGACTTGTCAATAATGCTGGGGGAGAGGAATGTTTACCATCCCCAGACACGTGTTTGGCATGAACACCCGGCGATTAGGAGATATAAGTGATTCTTTTGGACTTCACTTATTTGTATACCGGCTGGGGGGGATACCGGTTTGAGGTCATTCTCCGAGGAGGAAGCGCTTCTCCTTGGACAGGCCTCGCTAAAATCAGAACAGGTGAACTTGTCCAAGTTCAAATGTTCCACGTTGCTTACTCTAACAAGGATTATGCAAGGATTGAAAAACTCATACATGCACATCAAGCAGATTTTGTTCATTTTCCCAAATTTGATTAAGTGATGTTTGAACTTTGAAATGAAGACACTCGTGATTAGATTTTGATTTGTTCCTTTCTCCAAAATGTAAATGATTTGAACGGTTCCAAGTTCTTTCCTTTTGTGCATTCAAGATTTGATTAGCGAGTTGATTTAAGAACTTTGAAAAAGCTTTATTTTATCCCTTAGATCACTCAAGATTGAATTTGTTTGCTTGCTTTGGAATTTGAAACGAGATAGGGAATAGAGTTGTTCGTTCCTTTTAGTGCATTCAAGATTTGGTTTGATTTTCAAATTGACAATGACACTTAGGACCTAAGTTCTTTCCTTAATGTCATTCAAGATTTTGTTTTGACCTTTGTTGTAATAAAAGAAATGAAAAACCAGTCCCAAGCAACTCAAGACAAAAAAAACAAAAAGCGACACTGTCCAGCTTATAAGCGACGCTGAAAAGTGCAGAGGTGACACTTCATTTTTACAAGCGACATTATGTACCTCAAAAGGTGACAGATAAATATGCAGATGCATGATTTCTTTCGTCAAAGGCATGATTTCTTTACATGCAGGTGACAGAAGAAGAATTCTGGGACGGAACAGAAGTTATCGATCACAGGAAAATCTCAGTTATGCAGGTGTGAAAACAGAGCTCATAGGCGTCATTTCTTTCCTCAAAGGCGTGATTTCATTGTAAGAAGGCGTGACTGGATTGTTTATAGGTGACATTTCTTTTCATGAAGGCGACATTTCTTTGGTTGAAGGTGACATTTCTTTGCTGTAGGCGACATTTAATTGCTTGAAGGTGACATTTCATTTGTTTCATGCAAATACAAGCATATAAAGTATAATCTCATCAAAATGATTATGGTTAGGGTCCCACCGGGCGTGCCAGAATGTAGACTAGGATTTGAGTGTGCACCTAAACTTGTTTTGAAGGCCAAAGACAAACAAACATCATAGCATATAATCAAATCAAATTTAATGGTAAACAAACTAAAATCAAAGCCACCTCAGTTTAAGCCTAAAACGGATGCGCCCATGCACCGTTTGATATGCTTGGATATAGATGGATGTGGGTGTGCAAACTCAAGCACTTGGAGCATGCAAGATAAATGATGATTTGAGGTTGATGAAGACCCAAAATGACACAAAATAGGTATGAGGAACCTATTTTGCCTCAAAGGCCTCAAGAACACATGAATATGCAAAGCTAAATGATGAACTAAGATTGATTAAACAAGAAATGAATCTATGTTAATCCAATTAAGCTAATTTGGATGTGATTTAAGCTTGAAAATGATCTAAAATGATGAGTTTATGCTTATGCTAGAATGAAAATGGCATTATAACTTTGCTATTGAGTTTGAGAGTTGAAAGATTATTTGCCTTAGGAAGTGAGGGTATTTATAGGAAAAGGGAAGGGCTTGGTTTAAAAGGATGAGTCAGAGTTAGGGCTAAGGTTAGGGTTGAGTCAAGGACAAGTGTCCTGACAAGTGTCAAGGGAGGATTGAGTTGAAAGTTTGAGGGCATGTGCACAATTTGGTAAATGTGCCCAAGGCCAAGAGGTGGCAAGGAAGGGATAAGAAGGTCTTAAATGCATTTGAAGAGGTGGCCAAGAAGGCTTAAGAAGGTCTTAAATGCATTTGAAGAGGTGGCCAAAGAGGTGTCCCTCTTTGTTGACCAAAAAGGATGACTAAGAGGAGGTTAGCATAAGTTTTGGTAAAACTTTTGCTAATGGAATATGACAAGATTAGAAAGGGGATTAGGATTAGGATTAGGAGAAAGGGATGGGCAAGTGGCTTTTGGTGAGATTTAGATATTTATTAAAGGTAAATTTAATAAATATTAAATATCTAGGCTTAGGGTTTGAAGGGACTAGATTAGGGATTTGACCCATTTAGAGGAAGGTTTAGGACTTTCTAGAAGAGTTTAGTGCTCTTTAGAATTTTGGCCAACTTTGGGATAAAAAATAAATTAAAAATAAATTAATTTATTTTTGAAGTTTTTTGGTCAATTTATTAATTAAATAATTAATAAATTAGGGATAATGTCCAAATGACATTTTTAGGCTAGATTCCTTAATTAAAGATTTTTAATTAAGAGAGAGGGATTTAATGCCATAAAAATAAATTAATTAATTAAATAAATAATTAATTAATAAATGATGATGTCATCAAGGATTTTTAGAAAACAAAAATAATTTATTTTCTGAAGGATTTTTCGGTGTCTACAGGATGATCTTAAGGTCTTTGGAGATTCTCAGTTGGTAATTAATCAAGTCAATGATGTCTACCAAATAGAAGATGACAAGATAGTACCTTATAAGAGAATGGTAGATGATCTCAAATAGTATTTTGCACACATTTCCTTCCAGCAAATTCCAAGGGCAGAAAATAAAGCAATCGATGCTATGGCCACTCTCACCTCAATATTGTAGATGCCAAAAAATGACTTCAGACACAAATTCTTGGTGGAGACATTACGCTACCCTACCTATGACATCCTTGAATCTAGGATGATTTGTTCAGTCATTGGACATGATTCATCCTGCTACCACCACATCTATTCCTATCTCTATGACCAAATCATTCCTAACACCTATACTCAGAATGAGAAACATCACCTCATTCATAATGCTTCATGGTATGTTATCATAGGAAATGACTTGTATAGACGGGGTTTAGATGGTACTCTCCTTAGGTGTCTAGAACTTGATGAGTCCAAACATGCATTAGCTAAGGTACACGAAGGTATCTGTGGGTCTCATTCAAGTGGTCTAAGGCTAGCTCGTAAACTTATTAGAGTTGGTTACTACTGGCCCAATATGGAAAAAGAAGTTATTCAGTATGCCAAGGCTTGCAAACAATGCCAATTTCATGGAAATTTGATCCATGCTCTTGCTAAAGAACTTATTCTTTTCATCATTTTTTGGCCATTTCAGCAATGGACCTTTGACTTGGTGGGTCAGATCCATCCATCCTCTTCCAAAGGGCACAAGTTTATCATTACCACTACAGATTAATTTACCAAATGGGTTGAGGTAGTTCCTTTGACTATAGCTAATGGCAAGTCTGTGGCAATGTTTATATTGAACTATATTATCTGTAGGTATGGTGTACCCTCATCCATTATCATTGACAATGGGGGACAATTCAAGAACAAGGACCTAAAAGATTTGTGCACCAAATTTAGGATTATTCATCATTGGTCATCTATCTATTATCCCTAGGGTAATGGACAAGAAGAGGCTTCTAATAAGACAATTCTCAAAATCTTGCACAGAAGAGTTCACAAATCTGGTAGAGATTGGCATCTCCAAATTAATCTGGCTTTATGGGCCTATAGAACAAGCATTTGAACACCAATGAGGGCCACACCCTTTGCCTTGGCCTATGTGGTAGATGTAGTATTACCTATTGAGGTCAAGATTCCTACATTGCGAGTCTCTCTGAAGGGCCTCATCAATGATGAAGAGAACATAATACCCCAGCTACAAGAGCTTGAGTTACTAGATAAACATTGCAAGGCAGCGTTTGATAATCTTTGAGTGTATCAAAAGAGAATGTCTAAGGTCTATAATAAGAAAGTTAGACAAAGGGAATTTCAAGTGGGTGATCTTGTCCAAAGAGAAAACTGTAAGAATCTACTGTAGCGGACCCAAAAAGGAAAATTTGAAACAAACTGGCTTGGTCCATACATTGTTACTGCAACATTTGGGTTTGGTGCTTACCAACTCTCCACTATTGAAGGAGAGAAACTCAAAGAGCCGATCAACATTCTTCATCTGAAGAAGTTCTACAGCTGGGACATTCTCTATGTGCTCATGTACATACTTATTGGTCCTAAAAAAAAAATTTAAAAAAATGATATATGGACAAAAATCCTAAAAATTGCAAAATGTCTTGAAAAAATGATCATCTTAGTGAAAACCTAGCAAACAGTAGAAAATTTGAAAAATACAAAAAAATCAAAAGATAAAAAATACAAGAAAAATGAAATATTCAAAAAGATAAAAAAATCAAAAAAGAGAAAAGTACAAAAAAATTTTTAAAAAAGAAAAATGTGCCATTGATGAAAACCTAGTAAACAGGCATCATGGTAGCAAAAATAGAATTTTTGCCAAGATGGTGAAAACTTGGTAAATAGGCACCTCTTGTTTCATGAAGCTGTATCTCATCTTAGCACTTCTTGGCTTTGTCTAGTCGCTTCTTGCATTCCTCCTTTCCTATTTTAGTTTTCTTTCCTGCTTTCCTGCTTTAGTTTGTTTCCTACTTTAGTTTTCCAGCTCATTCATTTGCTTTTAGTCATTCTTCAAGATTTTCCTCAACTCTTCATGGATTGGAATTGGTCACACTTGGGGGCATCTCCCTATTCTAGGGGGGGCATTGTCCTATCATTTTCGAAGACACTTTCTTACATCAATCACCAACATTTCTTGCTACATCTGCCTACTGATGCCCAACTATTTTGAGACTTTCTCCTTGAGGGTCTCTATTGTATCAGTCACCACTGGTTCTCACTGTGTCTTCCTATTGATACCTAGCTATCACTTGGATCTCTCTTCTTGAGGATCCCTCGCACATCAGTCACTAGTGGTTCTCACTACATTTGCCTGCTGATGTTTCACTAGTATTTCTAAGATCTCTCTCCTTGAGGATCTATCTCATATCGGTCACCAACATTTCTTGCTACTTTTGCCTGTTGATACCTCATTAGCTCTCTGATCTTCTCTTTGAGATGATCTCTACATCCTTATCAGCTATGTGGGTCTCCTCTCTGATGAATCAGGTGTGGTAGTCATCTCTCACACTATACCTATTTGACCCTCTCACGGCTCTTCCTGAGAGTCTCCTGCAGCTATGGTGCCTATGCTCCTATCGAAAAATCTCACATCAATATCATCACTCAGAGGCATTTTCTATGATGGATCCCCTATCCTCTACCTAGTGGACCTTTTTTGGGCCCCACTTCTCTCAGCTCCTACATATGACCCCATGGTCCTGGGTGGGATTGCAATCTATCTTGATGTCGGCCTCAGCACTCTATGTCTTTGCTGTTGTCCCTATGGCCCCTATTGTACAACCTACTGCTATGCATGCTGCTATACCAGTACCTACTAAACTAGTACCTAATGCTACTATGTAGGTTGTTGCTGTGCTCCCATGCCAATAGGATCTATGAATCTAGGAAATGGTCATGCTAACAAATGATCCCTATATGCAAGTGTCACCCCTGCATTGGTGATGTCCACCATGTAATCCCAGCGTGCTGTAGGTACTTGTGCCTCGATCACACATGTGCCTGGATCAAGTCTCACATGCCACCCCTTCGTCTCCTCATCGATGAAGTGAGCATAGGGTTAGTACTCCTAGGAGATGTCCCGTTGTCTCCAAAACTAGCGCATGACACATGTAACAAAGAACCACTCAATGATGGTGACGTTTTGTCTAATCAGTGGATACGAGATGAACATATCTGACAACTCTCAGTGAGCATAATCCCATGGTTCAGTAGTGACCCAAGGTCTCCAGATAATAGCTACCATGTCATCAAGCTGTGCACGCCACTGCTCTATCTTACCCAGCAATTGTTGAGTCATCAAACTTGCATACCTGTATATATATGGCTCAAGGGCTTGTCATGTGTAATGGAATATAGGCCTACAAATTGGGAGATGCTCCCAAGCCCAGATCTGAAGAACAAAGATGCTTGCCACCATGATCCTCACTCCTTGATACACTATCTTGTGCATCTTGTGGTACATATGGGCTAGCATGCACTTGCCCCATCCGAATCTGACTGCTAGTCTAGCTAGCATCTGTTGTAGCATCGACCCCTAGCTGCACTCTAAACCATGCTGACCTTGATTAGGAACCAGGTAGAAACTCAAGAAAATGGCAAGGACAATAGGTAATATGTGGGTGCCACCATACTTTCTAATTAAATCCTCCCAATAGATGGCCCGACCCATCACTAGATCATCTTTGAAGATGGTCCTCAATGCCACTATTCCCATCCTTGATTTTACATCATACTCCACTCGAGTACCATGGATAGATATCTACAAGATCCTATATATATCCTCAGGGGTGACTGTCATCTCCCCCATCGACAAGTAAAATGTGTTCATCTCTGAATGGAAACGTTCAACAAGTACACCAAGAAGACTGTGATTTACCCGAATATTGGGTATATCATGCAAAGATCCTAATCCTAGTCTGATGCAGGAGCATCCTGGGTGTAAGAGCAATCTTGCATCACCCAAAAATATTTCTATTTTTATATTCAATAATGGCTATTTTGTGCAGAGCTGCTATTTATGAAAAGTTACTATTTTTGGTAATTTTTGTATGTGCTCAGAATGATCTGATTTCTTTCTTGGAGGTTCATTTTGGTCATATAAGTCTGCCAATAAAGTTTCATTGCCAGATCAAGTGTATATTGGAAGATATTGAAGATTTTCGGTATTGGCAGCAGGGTACAGAAACTTTGAACTCAATTTTGAAGGCTTTAGAGGCCCCGGATGAGGTCAAAAATTTGGGTGATGAGCGCTTGCGCCAGTCAAGCCTATAGAGCGCTTCGTGGCATTTCTGAAATGGGGTTATAATAGCCAATCAGGTCAACTGGTGATGACTTATGGTCTTCGAAAGTTGGGCAACCTGAAATGGCAGAAAATAATTTTCTTGCAAATTTCTGTTCGGGTTTCAAAGGTTATCTTGAGCTGACTATGATGTAATAAAATGTAAAATAAAATAATTCTAAGTTTGGTCGGCCTTATTGGCTAAAATTCTGGAACCTTCCCAGGTGGTGGAAAATTACCTATATAAGGAAGGCTGTATTATTGTCTTAGGCAGTTCAGAATAGTTCTGGGTAGTAGATCTGGGTAATAGTTCGAGGCTTTGTCCTACATAATATTGTAAGGGAATGCCCATGTGGCTTTGCATGTTGTAATTTTGAAAATTTGTAATTCCACATTTGTGGAGATAATAAGAAGCCAATTTTTTATTCTTGCATATTATTGTTGTTGTTTCTCTATGTCTATTATGTGTTTGTGGTATTAAGGGGAGCACCCTTCATCAGGTGGTATCAGAGCAGGAGTTCTTGAGTGTGTAAACAGATCACCGACTGTGAGGCAGTTTGCACTAGGATCGTAGCTAGGGTTTCAGCGCGCATCACGAAAATGCCTCCACGAAGGGAACGTGGTGGAAGAGCTGGTGTTGTAACACCTGAGGTTAGAGAGCTGCAGAGACAAGTGCGAGCATTACAAGAAGAGATTCATAGAGGAATGAATCTTAATGTCAGAGATGAAAGCGAGGATGAAGCCGAAGAAGAATATCAAGAAGGAGAAGCTGAAGTTGTGAACTAGGAGGAAGAAAGACTTTTTCGGGCAATTTCCAAGATTGGGAAAAGACCTAAGATCAAGGTTCCTACATTTTCTGGAAATCTTAACCCAGAGGAATTGATCGACTGGATCAATGAATGTGAGGAATATTTTGAGTATGAAGATGTTGAGGATCCTGATAGGGTCAAATTTGCGAAGGCCAGACTGAAAGGTCATGCGAAGATCTGGTGGCAAGAAATTCAATTGGAGTGAAATAGAAGAGGGAAAGATAAAATCACAAGATGGGAACAGATGGTGGATAAATTGAAGTGACAGTTCATTCCTGTTGATTATGAGCTTGATCTACTAAAGAAAATGCAAAGTTTGAAGCAAGCAGGAAGATCTGTTCAGGAGTATATAGAGGAGTTCTATCGACTCCTCATCAGAACAGGCCATGCAGAAGCTGATAAGAAGAAAGTTGTCTGATACCTTAATGGGTTAAGGCCAAGCATTCAGGAGGAGTTGAATCTGGTTCGAATGAACAGCATTGGGGAGGCATACCAATTTGCCCTAAAAGTAGAGGAAAAGCTGAACAAGAAGTTCGAGAGTAGACAAAATAGAAGAGGTCGCGGTGGACAATCTAGTGGATGGTCATATGGTGGCCGAAATGAAGATCCAAAAAAGAAGGATGAGGCCAGTAGCAGTCAGAATCAGCGTGGAAATAATTTCAATCGCTTCCAGGATCAGAATAATAGAGATTAGAGAGGAAGAGGAAGAGGACAAGGATCTGGAAGAGGAGGCTTCCGTGGAACATGTTTTCACTGTGGAGAAGAAGGTCATAGGGCATTTGAATGTTCTCAGTGCCAAGGCAGAACAGAGAGGAGAAATGAAGGCCAGGCCAGAGTTGCACATGTAGATGAAGATGCTAGATCATCAAATTTTGAAGATGCTGAAAGAGGAGAAACGTTGATTAACAGAAAAGTCCTGTTGAGTGGTGAGAATGAACCTGAGCAAAGGAGGAGCCTGTTTCGCACCAGGTGCAAGTGTGAAGGTAAATGTTGTGATGTGATTATTGATAGTGGAAGCACTGACAATTTGGTGTCAGAAGAGATGGTGACAAAGTTGAAGCTCAAGAGATAGAAACACCCACATCCATATCGAATTGCCTGGGTACAGGATGACCACAAGGTCATGGTCAATGAATAATGCCTGGTGAAGTTCAAGGTTGGCGGATACCAAGATGAGGTATTGTGTGATATCATATCTATGGATGCATTTCATATGTTGTTGGGAAGACCATGGCAGTTTGACAGATGTGTTGTACATGATGGTCGTGCGAATACCTATTCCCTGACAAAGGATGGAGTGCGACATAAGCTAAAACCATTGAAGGAGACCGAAGAAAATGTATGTGGTAATGCAAGGATAACTTTTGTTGATGGAAGAAATTTCCTAGATGGTATGAGGCATGAGCATGTCTGTTTTGCTTTAATTCCAAAAGTTGGTAAAGAGGAAGTAGAAGATGTTCCTGTAGAAGTTGCAGATTTGTTGAATGAGTTTCAGGATATTGTATTCGATAACATGCCTGATGGATTACCACCAGTCAGGAAGATCAGTCATCAGATGGACTTGATCCCAGGAGTGAGTTTGCCGAATAAGGCAGCACACAGAATGACACTTGGAGAAAGTGAGGAGTTGAACAGACAAGTACATGAACTGTTACAGAAAGGATTGATCTGTGAGAGTCTGAGTCCCTATGCTGTACCAGTGGTATTAGCACCAAAGAAGAATGGAGAATGGAGGATGTGTACAAATTCTAGGGCGATAAACAAGAGCACAATCAAGTACAGGTTTCCATTGCCACGAATGGATGATATTATGGACTGTTTGGGTGGAGCTGTGTATTTCTCAAAGATAGATCTGAAGAGTGGATATCATCAGATTTGGATCAGAGAAGGAGATGAATGGAAGACTGCCTTCAAGATAAAGGAAAGACTGTATGAGTGGTTAGTCATGCCTTTTGGGCTAACTAATGCACCGAGCACTTTCATGCGGCTCATGAACGAGGTCCTGAGAGAATTTCTGGGTAAGTTTGTCATTGTTTACCTAGATGATATTCTGATCTTTAGTAAGACATTGGAGGAGCATATGATGCATATTCGTATGGTATTTGAGACGCTGAGAGAAGAGAAATTGTTGATTAATTTGAAGAAGTGCAGTTTTGTGAAGAAAGAGTTAGTGTATTTGAGATTTGTAGTTTCAGCAGAAGGTCTAAAAATGGACCCAGAGAAGGTATAGGCTATCCTTGAATGGCCTACTCCAAGGAGTGCTACTGAGGTAAGATCTTTTCATGGTCTAGCTAGCTTTTATAGAAAGTTTATCAAAAAATTTAGCAGTATTTGTGGACCCTTGACTGAAACAATGAGAGGGGATAGAAAAGAGTTTAAGTGGACTAATGGGGCAGAAAAGAGTTTTCAATTGTTGAAATAAAAAGTTATAGAACAACCTATTTTAGCACTTCCAGATTTTAATAAGGTGTTTCAAGTAGATTGTGATGCTAGTGGTAGTGCAATAGGAGCTGTTATGAGCCAAGAAGGTAAACCTATTGCTTATTTCAGTGAGAAATTAAATGATGCCAAGAGAAAATATTTTATTTATGATCAGGAATTTTATGCTATAGTTCAGGCATTGAAAAAGTGGAGGCATTATCTGCTTCCTAAGGAGTTTGTTTTGTATACTGATCATCAAGCTTTGCAATATTTGAATAGTCAGGGAAAATTGAATCAAAGACATTTGAAATAGGTTGAGTTTTTGCAGAGTTATACATTTGTTTTGAAACACAGGAGTGAAAAGTCTAATAGGGTTGCAGATGCTCTTAGCAGAAGGCAACTGTTGCTGACAGAAATGCAGATTGAAGTGGTTGGGTTCAAGGAACTCAAGAATTTATATCCAGAGGATCCTGATTTTAGTGAAGCTTGGAAAGCTTGTACAGAACCTGTTACTCTAGACAGGATGAAATGGTTGGATTTCATCATCCAGGATGATATGCTATTCAGAAGGAGTCAATTGTGCATTCCACGAAGTTCTATGAGGGAGAATCTCATCAAGGAGAAGCATAGTGGGGGATTGGCTGGACATTTTGGTCATGATAAAACCTTTTCTTTGGTTGGTGAGAATTATTATTGGCCACAATTGCAACAAGATGTGAAGAAGTTTGTACATAGTTGCAGAGTATGTCAGATGGTGAAAGGAGTGAAGTAGAATACAGGGTTGTATCAGCCATTACCTGTACCAGAGAAGCCTTGGGAGGATATCAGCATGGACTTTGTTCTTGGTTTACCGAGGACTCAGCAGGGACATGATTCAATTTTTATAGTGGTTGACAGATTTTCAAAGATGGCACATTTCATTCCCTACAAGAAGACTAATGATGCTGTTCATGTAGTAGAATTGTTTTTCAGAGAAGTAGTGAGACTTCATGGTTTGTCAAAGACCATAGTTTCAGATCGGGACACTAAGTTTGTTGGATATTTCTAGCGTACATTATGGAAGAAGTTGAAGATAGATTTGAAGTTCAGTTCATCACATCATCCATAGACTGATGGACAGACAGAGGTGGTGAATAGAAGTTTGGGAAATTTGCTGAGATGTTTGGTTGGAGATAAGCCAATAGGATGGGATTTGATTTTACCACAGGTAGAATTTTCATACAATAATTCTGTCAACAGGAGCACTGGTAAATCACCGTTCTAGATTGTATATCGAAGTAGTCCAAGAAATGCATCTGAATTGAGGAAGATAGATAAAGGAGAAATAAGTAGTGCCGAAGCTGAAGATTTTGCAGAACACTTGAAGAACATCCATGGGGAGGTGAGGAAGCATATTACCAAGATGAACACACAGTATAAGGCTAAGGCAGATGAGAAAAGGAGGTATAAGAAATTTCAGGTTGCTGATGAAGTTATGGTTCATTTGCGGAAGGAGCGGTTTCCAGTTGGTACATATAACAAGCTGAAAATGAAGAAGTTTGGGCCATGTAAGATACTGAAGAAACATGATTCAGGAAATGCATATGAGGTAGAATTGCCTACTGAGCTGAATATTTCACCAGTGTTTAACATTTCAGATCTGATAGAGTATCATGAAGGAGGTGTTGAAGATGAGATCATAGCAGCACAGTGGAATATTCCAGCAACTAGTTCAGACACTAAGGAGATCGAAGATATACTGGACAGTCGTGTTGGCAGAAGCACAAGGAACAAGACATATGAAGAATATCTGGTCAAGTGGAAAGGATGACCTGTTGAAGATTCATCATGGCTGACAAAGGAGGAGGTTAGCCGTCTTGGTTTTCCTCTGCACACCTGAGTCGTGACAGGGTCACTTCTCAAATTACCCTGGGTGTCTGATGCAGGAGCATCCTGGGTGTAAGAGCAATCTTGCATCACCCAAAAATATTTCTATTTTTGTATTCAATAAGGGCTATTTTGTGCAGAGCTGCTATTTATGAAAAGTTACTATTTTTGATAATTTTTGTATGTGCTCAGAATGATCTGATTTCTTTCTTGGAGGTTCATTTTGGTCATATAAGTCTGCCAGTAAAGTTTCATTGCCAGATCAAGTGTACATTGGAAGATATTGAAGATTTTCGGTATTGGCAGCAGGGTACAGAAACTTTGAACTCGGTTTTGAAGGCTTTAGAGGCCCCGGATGAGGTCAAAAATTTGGGTGACGGGTGCTTGCGCCGATCAAGTCTGTAGAGCACTTCGTGGCATTTCTGAAATGGGGTTATAATAGCCGATCGGGTCAACTAGTGATGACTTATGGTCTTCGAAAGTTGGGCAACCTGAAATGGCGGAAAATAATTTTCTTGCAAATTTCTGTTCGGGTTTCAAAGGTTATCTTGAGCCAACTATGATGTAATAAAATGTAAAATAAAATAATTTTAAGTTTGGTCGGCCTTATTGGCTAAAATTCTGGAACCTTCCCAGGCGGTGGAAAATTGCCTATATAAGGAAGGCTGTATTATTGTCTTAGGCAGTTCAGAATAGTTCTGGATAGTAGATCTGGGTAATAGTTTGAGGCTTTGTCCTACAGAATATTGTAAGGGAATGCCCATGTGGCTTTGCATGTTGTAATTCTAAAAATTTATAATTCCACATTTGTGGAGATAATAAGAAGCCAATTTTTTGTTCTTGCATATTATTGTTGTTGTTTCTCTATGTCTGTTATGTGTTTGTGGTATTAAGGGGAGCACCCTTCATCATAGTCCCTCAATATGAGCACTCTTAGCATCTGTCAATCTCTAGACTAGTGTGGCATGACATGATGATGTGACTGAAAAGAAACATCAAGGAAGTCAACCTACAAATAAAGTAATGATAGTGGATCAATATCTCAACATGATGGTTTCTCAAAACAACAATAGAAAACAAGGCTACATATCTACCCTAGATAGGACTTTGGCATGCTTTAATTGGCTAAATTTTACACAAAATTGGAAGAAGAATCAAAGCACTACAAAATTTTACCACGTGAGGAAATTGTTCCTCTACACGAGACAGGACCTCTTCTTGCGTGAGCAAGAGAAATTTTGCCCAAGATCAGCTTTCAGTTCGTGCAAACTTTCAGGCAGACCCCAAGTGAAGAAGCCCTGACCCATGTGAGGAAAACATTTCCTTGCATGAGGGGGGACTGAGGCTAGCGTGAGGAAATCATTTCCTCATGTGAGAGTTGAAGAACAAGAGCTAAACTATGCTAGATCTAGCCTAAATCGACCTAGGAAGCAGTAAAAATTAAAATGCAGGGAGGTTTATCGACTACTTATAGGTGCTTCATACTTCGGTGGTCAGGGAGTGCTCAAAATGATGCATATGCACTGGAAGGCCCTCCATTTCTCTCTCAGAGCTCTTAGAATCACAAGAAGGCAAAGTGAATAATGAATTGAAAATGACCCCTCTGGGCCTTATATAGCTTTTGACCTAATTTTCAAAAGTGCTTTGTTTTGCATAAAAATTGCACCCTTGGCTAAATCAACCATTCTGAATCCATTATCAGGATTGAAATCAAAATATGACATCTCTAGATAGCTTGAAATCATGTTTTAAATTCTAGGATCCTTTGGGATTGTATGCTTGTGCAGTCACTCTCTTGATGTCATTTTCTTGCCAGAATCATGTGGAAGTATCATTTTCTCAGCATCTTCATCTTTTCATCCCATGGTCAACCATAGTCAAACTTGGTCAACATGACCTCTACATTGCTCCAAATTGCTTTTGCAGCTTCTTGTATCTGTTCTAATTTCTTCTATCTGCAATCTCTTGTTCTTATTCATCCTTCTGACATGCCATCTTTTGATTTCATTCCCGAGGGGGCAAGATGATGGCATCATTTGAATCTTATCAAACCAGTCTCTTATCAATCTAATCTAAATCAAAGTCCTCACTGCTTGAGGCATCTCGTCACCAAGGGCATCTTTGGGCCTCACATCTTTGTATCTTGTAATCTATCTCTTAGGTATCTGAGCAATCTAAATTGGATCCTCAAGGATCAAGCTTCATTCTGGAGATGGTTCTCAAAATCTATTGGGTATTAGGGCAATCTAACCCTAATTCCTAGGAGTCAATCTTCATTCTAGAGATAGCTCTCGAAATCTCTTTTGGACCATTATTTGGGAAATCTAACCAAGGTCTTGGAGGGCTAAGCTTTGTATTGGGGCAATCGAACCCTAATTCTAGAGATAGTCCTAAGTCTGCATCTGAATCTCATTCTAGGCATTGGGGCAATCTAACCCTGATTCTCATCTTCTCTCAAGACTGTTGTCTTCACAATCTAACTTAAACTTCAGAAAATCATGCTTTGATCTGTTCGGTGTCTTAGCATCCTAACCTAGACTTCTAAAATTCTCATCATCTGTCACTTCAGACTATTCTTTGAATCAATGCACTTCTCACACATCAATTCAAAGAGGGGCAAATGTAATACCCCAAAATTGGCACCTTATAATTTCAATCAATTTTAGTGCATTTTTCTTCAATTTCACATCATCAAAGTCCTACTTTGCTAGGAAATTTTTTCTCTCCTACCTGACTTAATTTGACTTGATGTCAATTGCAAAAACCCTAAATTGCATTAATCAAATACTATAATTAATTCCAAGTCTTTGACTTTATTAGCTAAATAATCCCTATGACAAATTAATTTAATTCTAAAGTCCTAAGTTCGAAGGGTCACCCATGTGGCAACAATTCCTCCTTTTAATTAAGTAATTCCTCAATATTTGTCTCAATTGGGAGTGAAGAGTCAGGAGTTTCAAATCAAGAACCTCTTCATTCTCTCCCCAGACTTGTCTATTTAATAAACCTTCTCCTTCATTCGAAAATGAGAGCAATTTGAGAGCACATAAACTATAGCGAAATTCTGTCTCAATTATATTCATATTTTCAAGCTTATTGCATAATTAGTTTTCTTCTCATTTTAGTGTAATTATATTTTCATAGTAGATTAATTGGTTCATTCTATTAGTTTAATTTTCATCTTTATTTTCAGTTCTTTAGATTAAAATCTGCATTTCATATTTACTTCAAGCTCTTAGATTAGAATTTGCACTCCATTCTAGATTACAAACTATATATTCATTCTTAGATTAATCTCATTTTTACTTATCATTCTAGCTTTCAAATCCTCCATATTAACTCAGTCTTATGGTTGTTGGCTCTACAATCTGAGAGTAATTAAACACCTTGATTAATTAGGAGGCAACAGGTCACGTCACCATGAATTTCAAATTGGGTAATCCATACTCATTTTCTTAATTCGATTGTGTGAGTAATGAATATGTTGTGTGTGTAGTTAGATTAGAGGTCCACATTCAACCACATACACCAGTAAGTGCCAGAGAAGAATAGAGCATGAAGCCAATAGTTAGCATTTTGATTTGTAGATATAATATAATGTTGTAAAGGCTATGTGCCTATTGTATTTAGGTTTCTAACATGTATACTTGTTTTTTTTAAGTACGCTTAAGCCAATTCATTTGGAAGCGTTATATGTAATAGGTCTAAGGGCTGACCTAGTTGTTTATTTTGTATGAGCGTATAAATATAAGGTGCGCCTATTGTATTCGGTATGGAAGTTGATAGAGAGAGATAATAACTAGAGTAGAAGTGTGCGAAGACACTAGAAGATATATTAGAGCTTTTCTAGAGGTCAAAGCATCAGCGCATCAAAGGAATTGATCTAACAAGTAGTGTCACAGTAACAGTTCATCCTATAGATATAGTGTGTATCTGAGATCAGAACGTTGTAGCCTTCACCACTTGAGTAGTGAGCTCTAGGTATGTGTGTCATCTCCCCTAATAGGGACTATTGTAAAAGACTCCTAATAGGGTCCAACCCTTGACAAGGTCTACTTTACTAAAAGCATTGTAAAGAAACTCCTAATAGGGTTAAGGATCTTCTAACAAGTATCACAAAACACTAGTGCAAAATATTAGTGGGTGTCAATTCCCACCAAGGTTTTTACCTATTTGGGTTTCCCCATAATCATATTGGTGTCATGTGTTGATTTCATGTTTCATGTTTATGTGAATGTTTAATTCAGTACTTAAGAATTTAAGTTCTAAATAAAGATTGAAGTGAAAAGTTAAAATTTAGTGAACACTGATTCACCCCCCCCCCTTTCTCAGTGTTCCCATTCCTAACAATTGGTATCAAGGCTCTGGTCCTCAGCATAGAAGTTTAACCACTTGAGGAGATCATGGACAAAGCAAAAATGAAACATCTGAAAAGAAATCTTGAAGTAGCTCTTGAAGACATGGACAAATCAGAAAGAGAAATTGAATAACTAAAAGAAAAAGTCAGTGATGCACAGTTGGTCATCAAAAGGCTAAGAAAGGACTTGAAAGAATGCTCTACCAGTGATCTAGGAGAAAAGGTCAAGGAACTAAATGAAGAAAATGCACCTATGAAAGAACTACTTGAAGAATTTGATGACAAGCTGATCAACAATTAGGAAGTCTACAATGAACAAGTCAAGGAGAACCTTCAACTCAATGAAGAACTAAGGCAAGCAAACATGGAAATATTGGAGCTAAGGAATAGCAAAGAAAGCTTGGAGTCTGAATTGAAAGCAGCAAAGAATCATATTGACAAGTTACACACCAGTTCTGATTTGATAGAATCTCAGTTGTATGCAAGAAGAGCCAAAGGAGACACTAGCTGTATTGGTTACAATGAAGCACAAAATTAGATTGACAACATGTCAACAAGAAAAGACTCACAGAAGAACTCTACTGATGCTGAAAAGACTGAAGATCAAACCAAAGAGAATGGTGGACCACCTAAGAATGAGTGCAAGCAAGTAGAATGCACTTGTTTTGCATGTAACAAGCATGGACACATTGCAAGGAATTGTACAGAGGTAAGACCTTTTAATGGTTACTATTATTCATGAAATAAGTTTGGTCATAGAGCTATGAATTGCAAGACTAGTAAGAAGAATAGGATACATCATGATCAGAGAAATCAGAATCAAACAAATGTAAGAAGTTCTCAGAATGTTACATGCCAGATATGTAACTATAATGGTCACTCAACAAGAAAATGCAAAATGGTGACTCATGTCAATGCACCAAGGAATATAAGGCCTCCGGTCAATTGTCACTCTTGTAACAAGGCTAGACATATCTCTAGGTTCTGTAGATCAAGGACGCAAGGTCAGGAAAGCCTTAAACAAGCTAAAGAACCAGTTTTGGATCCTGAAGGAGAAGTTAATTTTGTCAAAGCCTCAGATGATGCCAAGATGATTTGGTTAGAGAAAAATAAGGACAAGACTGATGAGAATGTATTGGATGCATCCACAATGGACGCACCCTCTACATATGGATGAATGGCCCTCAGGGTCATAGGGGGAGCTAATCTATCTCTAGACCCCTGTGTGGCTGATATACTCATCCTCAAAGTATGTGCCTTTGGACTTAAGCTTTTGGAGTATAGAGGTACCTTTGTGAAAGAGTGCACATGCTGATTGTGAACATAACTCAAGTTGGAAATTTTGAAGTGATAGCTTGGTTTACACAATGTGCATTAATGGCCTAATTCTCACTTTAAGTACACAAAAATTTATTTGTTTTCTCATTGCATTCAAATTATGAGTGATAGGAGAGTAGAAAGAGCCTCAAAAGTTGTTTTGAAGACTTGGAGATTGATCTATCAGTGATTTGCAGCAATTAGCAGTGCATTTGGTTGGTTATAGAAACCCTAGTTTGATGCGCTGATTCAGAAGTCTTCAATCATCTCAGAGTACAGTTGGAAAGTGATTAAACAAGTAAGTCATGGCCACTCCCATAGTTTTTGATGTTTTTGAGAAGAAGATATATGTATTCAAGAAACATCCTTGCAATTCAACCCTAGATGATTTAGAGGGAGCTTTCTCCCACACGCCTATGGGCGTCATTCATGTTGAGGATATTAGGGCATATATCCACTGCAAGAAAGAACCAATAGGGCTGGATAGGTTAAGGGCACACATGGATTCCATGTTGAAACTAGACAAAACATTCATGGATGAATATGTTAAAAGGAATGATCACCCTATTGTTGAGTATGCTATGGCATATGAATTCTATGAGATAGAATGGATAAAGATTTTATTGAGAAGAATTCATGATGACTTGTTTTGGATTGCTGATGTGCTGGTTAGAATCACCAATGACCTTATACATGAGATGATAGGCCTTTCTAGGACAAGCACCATCCTTCCTATGGGCAAGGTTGTCAGGAAAATAGTTGAGAAAACTTGCAAGTCTAGGAGTGATAGGCACGGGATGAAAATTGAGCCTATTGAGCAAGCAAACATCAAATTGATGTCAATGATACTTGGATACAGGTTCCATCACACCAGCAGGGTGAATAGTGTGTCTATGGGCACAATTCTAGCAGCCATCAGATTTGTGAAGGAAGATGCGGAGTTCAACTTGTGTGAGATCTTGCACGCACAATTGATTGATAACATCAAGGCCATCAAGCATGATAAGATAAAAATATTCAGGTTTGGTTCATTGATCATTTACATGTATCTTCATATTGTTGGGAGAGTATCAGATTTTTATTTGGACAAGTCCATTCCAACCATACCACAGATATCTAACAAAGCATCTATAGAGAGCACATTGAGAGATTATGTGACATTGGAATTGAAGACCTTCAAGGTCAAGATGCAAATGAGGTATAGAATTCTAGAAAGCATTGTGGAAAAGTATAAGGACACTATTTTCTTTATGGTAGAAACAAACACAACTTGTCTAGAAGCTGTTGAGCCAAGAACTAAGTGGATTCATCCACTTGGTTATGAGGTAGGGGAATAGACCCTTGAAGCATATGCACAAGTTTTACTATCAGCCCCCAAAGATCTTAATGAACCTAGGTGGGGAACTTATGAGGAAAAGACAAGGGAGTTTGATGCAAAACTAAATAGTGCAGCAACTAAGAGGAAAGCCTCTAAGATTACATCTGAGATACTTAGAATCCATGGAGCAATACAAGTAGACCTTGACAAGGCAAGGGAAGAAAAGATTGCCTTGGAAATTGAGAGTGCATTCACAAAAGATGCTAAGTCTGATGATCCTAAGTTGAAAAAGGTAAAGATTGAAAAGATTGATGATCCAAAGGATAAATAGGGTAAAATTGATGATATTAGTCCGGCACCCACTGGTATAGTTGATATTGAGTTCACAAATGCATCTCCTAAGATGCCCAAGAGGAGAAAACAAATTTCCACAAGTCACCCTTCAGCTAGAGCCACAAGAAGAAAATTGAAAAATGTGCAACCACCTCCGCAAGTAGGATTCATATCTAGTCTTCAAGTGTTAAGGACTAGAGTTGTAGAAGAAGGAAGGATAGATCAGATAGCCAAGCTCTATGAAAAATATCATGAAATTGATAAATCAGAGATTCATGAGATGCTGATCAAACACATGATAAAATTCAAGAAGACAGTTCTTGAATTAAAGACAGAAATCCCAGATAAGGTATGGGAGATTATGGATACATTGAAGAGACAAGCCACTAAAGAAGACTTTAGAATAAGGGAAAAAACTCTTGATTCCAATCTTCCAATATTTTTTGATGAAGAAAAGACATTGCTATTGAATTTGGTGAAGCCGCACCTAAGGACAAAGATGAGAACACTACACATTATGAACAAAGACTATGAGCTAATATCTAAGGAAATAGAGAAGGCCTTTGAGAAGGTATTCTTAGAACATCGCATGAAACCTAAGTCTACGCCCATCTCTCAAGCACCTAGCAAGAAAGACAAAGAAGCAAAGACCATCAAGGTACAATCTAAAGGTCCTCAGGATTTAGCACCTATAGTGGAAGCACAAATAGAGGTAGATAAGTCTGCACCCATGACAGAGTTACTTAAAGACAACACCATTATCATTGATAATGTTGAGATAACCATGGCAGCCACTAACACTGAGTTGGACAAGTTTGATGAAGCCTTTGTGAGCACACAAGAAGCTGAGATGTTATGTAGCAACACACCTCCCACTCATTAAAAAAAAGCATTGGTTGATGATGGAAAAGAAGTAGAAAAGAAAGAACAAGAAAAAGAGATAGAAAAAGAGGAAGAAAAGATAAAATAAAGTGATAAAAAGGATGAAATGTCAATAAAGAAAGTAGTGGTGGATAGCACTCCCATCACTCCCTCCTCAGCATTGTTATCAAGTTTGACACTTGACACATCTAGTTTGGACTCATGGAAAGAAGAAGACCTAATTAAGTTCAGTGTCTTAGCTATGGAGAAAGCCAAAGAAAAGAAAGTGATGAGGAATCCCCTCATGGTAGAATCAGTAAACATATTGAATAATCCATTACCAAAAGATAAGAGAGTGTCAAAGATACACTCAGTTGATGATGTGAGTATAGTCATATCACATTTTAAAAGAAACTTCTAAAGCCTTGAAGAGTCTATATCCCTAGTTGAAGAAGAAAAGTATCTGAAGAAAAGATTGACTGAATTGGTGAATAACTTTTCACTTGACCTCAGTTCCCTCGAGACTAGTCAAGCATCCTTGAAAGAATTTGCAGATCAAGGAAGAAAAATTATTGCAAAATGCATGGATCAAGATAAGCTCACCGATGCTCACTTCAAGAAAATAAAAGAGGCTGAAGCTATGATTGAGAAAGTAAAGAATTTATTGAAAGACCCATAAATTGGTGTGAACATGTGCAATAATGTCTACCAAGGATAGATAGACAAAATTGAGAAGGCAGAGAAAGAGATGACAAAGTTAAGGGCTAGACAGACTCAGTTGAGAAATGCTCTTGCACCCTCACTAGACATT
Organism: Chamaecyparis obtusa; assembly: GCA_027943335.1. Classification (NCBI taxonomy): domain Eukaryota; kingdom Viridiplantae; phylum Streptophyta; class Pinopsida; order Cupressales; family Cupressaceae; genus Chamaecyparis; species Chamaecyparis obtusa. Next base: position 530,550 of record BSBK01005257.1, read on the forward strand.
ATGAATCAAAACATCAAGGAGATTGATGCCACTATGGTGACATATGATCAAGGTCCTTCCATAGATTTGAAGAAGATGCAGAAGCTTCAGTATGCATTATGTGCCCATCTCTAGATAGTAAACTCTCTAATCTCATTTTTAAAGAAGGAGATCCAGAACCTAAAGATTGCATATCCGGATGCTTTCCCTTAGTAAGTATGTGTAGATACAATTTTTTTAACACCTTTGTCATTAATGTCAAAGGGGGAGTTGTGTATAGAATATGGATCATAATATGTATAGGGAGTTATAAGTATATGTATAGATGACAAAAAAAAATTTATATTAAGGACAGTTAGCAACTTGGCCATATTCCTTTGTTGCCATCAATGACAAAGGGGGAGATTGTTGGAAAGTTGGCTATACTAATGTATATGACTTGATATAGTGTTTTCATTATGGAAACAAAGTCATATAGCAGTTTGGAGTCAGCGCAATTGATGAGAAGATCATAAATCAATCAAGTGTTAAAGACTGGACAATGTACAGAGTTCCTACAGCTCAGAGCATCAACGTACATGCGTACGGAAGAATTATGGTATGCACCCTGGAAGTTAATTTGGTTAGACTATATTCTTGCTTATTCTAAGAGCGCATGATCAGATGTGCAAGGATGAGGATGTTACAGTCAGTTGAAGTTGCACAGCCAGTAAGTGCTAGAGAAGAACAGAGTATGAAGCTGACAGTTAGCATTTTGGTTTATGGATATAATGTAATGTTGTAAAGGCTATGTGCCTATTGTATTTAGGTTTCCAACATGTATACTTGTTTTTTTGTAATCATGCTTAAGCTAATTCATTTGGAAGTGTTATATGTAATAGGTCTAAAGGCTGACCTAGTTCTTTATTTTGTATGAGCATATAAATATAAGGTGCACCCATTGTATTCGGTATGGAAGTTGATAGAGAGAGATAATAAGTAGAGAAAAAGTGTGCGAAGACACCAGAAGATATATTAGAGATTTTCTAGAGGTCAAAGCATCAGAGCATCAAAGGAACTAATCTGACAAGCAGTGTCAAAGTGACATTTCATCCTCCAGATATAGTGTGTATCTGAGATCAGAAGGTTGTAGCCTTCACCACTTGAGTAGTGAGCTCTAGGATAGTGCATCCTCTCCCCTAACAAGGCTAACATGGACTATTTTAAAAGATTCCTAATAGGTTCCAACCCTTGACAAGGTCTACTGTACTAAAAGCATTGTAAATCAACTCCTAGCAGGGTTAAGGATCTTCTAACAAGGATCACAAAACACGAGTGCAGAATATTAGTGGGTGTCAATTCCCATCGAGGTTTTTACCTATCTAGGTTTCCCCGTAATCATATTGGTGTCATGTGTTTATTTCATGTTTCATGTTTATGTGAATGTTTAATTCAATACTTAAGCATTAAACTGAAAAGTTAAAATTTAGTGAACACTAATTCACCCCCCCTCCTCTCAGTTTTCCCATTCCTAACATGGGCTCCCTACGAATGAGGTCACCTCCCATCTTCAGGTACTGGAAATACCCAAAATGGAGTTGTAGGAGATTAAATAGGCAAGAACAAATTTGGACAATGAGGCTTGAAAAGGAAAGTTACAGAAAGGTTTCAAACATGGAAAGTTCTAGCAGTGTAGTTTAGAAAATGAGCTCATAAGTAATATGAACTCAAATCAATAATCTCTCTTAACTACTCATAATTACTCATTCATAGACTTTAGACTTAACATGTACTCACCACCTTCACTTAATATGTGTGAAATAATAATGCAACACAAACCTTTCAAAAAGTGTCAAATCATGACAAGAATTGTAAGTACGGCATCATAAAAGAATAAATAGAATAAACATAAAGATTTTATAAACATAATGAAAAAAATGAGATAAGTTCCCCCCCCAGCTAAATTAGGCAAGTGGTCCCACACTTGCACAGGTGACAAGGCATACGAAAAGTTCATAAAAACAAATTAAAACTGCATACCTTGGAAAGTGTACGTACCTAAATTATTGCTAAGGTGGCAGGCATTGTTATCCATGTAATGAAGAATAAATGAAGTGGGTGGGTGAAAGACATGAAATGAAATGGAGTTTTATTATGGAGAAGAAAATTTCATTAAGAAAGCATTTATTATGAAAGTGATGAGATCTTTTTAGAGTGAGGAAGGCAAATGAGCATGAAGCTCATTACAAGAGGCTGCAAGAAGTGTATCACCAGCGGAGGATGAAAATTGCTGTAGGAACTCTTCCTTACTCTGAGGTTTGTGATATAACTTCAACCTGTGACCATTGACTAATAATTTGAATTGAACTAGATCAACTGTGGAAAGTTGGACCATGCCATTTGGAAAGACTGCTATAATCTCGTACGGTCCTAACCACATAGTTTGTAATTTGCCTGGATTATGCTGATACCGAGAGTCATAGAGGAGTGCCTAGTCACCAATAGAAAATATTTTACCCTTAAAATAATTGTCATTCCATTGCTTGCACTGGTTTTGTATCAATTATGTGTTGTGCAGAGTAGATTTACACCATTCATCAAGACAATTCAAACTCAGTATCCACTCTTGCTGTGCTGTAGTGAGATCCATACCAAGATCAAGAGCTATCCTTAGTGTTTCATGTTCAAATTCTATAGGCATAATTGTAGATTGACCATATATAAGCTCAAAGGGTGTGAAACTAGTTGTAGATTTCCAAGTAGTTTGGTAAGCCCAAAGAGCTTTAGGAAGTCATGTGGTCCAATCTTTCTTATGGATGGCTACTATTTTGGTGAGAATAGATTCCAACTCCAGATTCGTAACTTCTACCTACCCATTAGATTGAGGGTGATAAGGTGAGGATTTACCATGGCTTATGTTATACTCTTCCATTAGGGTAGCTATCAAATTGGAAGTAAACTAAGGACCTTGATCAGATTGAAGCTCCCTAGGTACCCCAAATATAGTGAATATGAACTCATAAAGGAATTTTGCAACATTGTTATCCCTTGGGTGCTTCATAGGTTTAGCCTCAGTCCACTTTGTTACATAATCAGTACATACAAGGATATAGGACTTACCTGTTGAAGATGGCTCAATAGGGTCGACGAAGTCAATCCCCCATTTATCAAAGGGTGCAATAATTACTTGTGGCTGCAGGGGCATTTCATCTATCTTGGTAGCTCATCCCATGCATTGGAATTTGTCACACTTCTTGGTGTATTTAGTAGCTTCTTTGTGTAAACTGGGCCAATAGTAGCCTGTAGTTAAGATCTTCAATGGTGTTCTTTTGGCAGCAAAATGTCCACCACAAGGTTCATCGTGACATGCCCTAAGGATATCATATGTTTCATCCTCCCTTATGCATCTTCTAGTGACTTGATTAGGACTAGTATAAAACATGAATCCAGAAATCCATGAATAATTAAAGCTCTTTTCAGCCAATAGTCTTCTTTCTTTTGCAGAGAAATGAGCGGGTGTCTTACCAATGGTGAGATAATTAGCAATGTCGGCATACCAAGGATTGTGTGTAGAAAGTAGAAAGAGGTTCTCATCAAGAAAAATATCATCAATGGCTACGGGATCATTAGGGACATGCAACCTAGAAAGAAAATCTGCTACCACATTAGCCTTATGAGGCTTTTTGATTATGGTGATGTCAAATTCTTGCATAAGGAGCAACTAGCGAGCTAGTTGTCTAGAGATTGCAGACTTGTTCATGAGATACTTAATAGAAAAATGATCAGTATGCACATAGATCTCATATCCAGTAATGTAGTGTCTAAATTTATTCAGGGCATAGATGACTGCAAGCAGTTCTTTTTTAGTGACTGTGTAATTAAACTCAACACCCTGGAGATTTTTACTAATAAAGTAAATAGCATGCTCAACAGAGTCCACCTTCTGACCAAGGACAACACTAATAACATAATTTGATGCATCAGTATGAATGTGAAAAGGCAAGCCCCAGTTAGGTCCTCTCAACATTGGAGATGTGGTGAGAACTTCCTTAAGCTGCAAGAAAGACTGTACACACTCAGAGTCCCAAGTAAATTCAACATCCTTCTTAAGAAATTTATACAGGGGTGCTACAAGCTGATTGAAATCCTTTATGAACCTTCTATAGTACCCAACATGTCCAAGAAAACTCTACACATCTTTTTGTTTTGTTGGGGTAGGAAATGTGCTAATCACTTCAATCTTGGCAAGGTCCACTTGAATACCTTTGGAAGATATGAAATGCCCTAATTCAACGCCTTCCTCCATCATCATGAAGCATTTCTCGCTATTGAGAGAAAGGTTGTAATCATGGCATCTTTGTAGAAATTTTTCCAAGTTTTCCTTGGCCTCATCAAAAGTATGCCCATATGTGGTGAAGTTGTCCATGTAAATCTCCATGCAATCAGCAGAGATATTAGAGAATACACTTATCACAGCTCGCTGAAAAGTGGCAGGAGCATTGCACAACCCAAAAATTAACATTGAATAGGAAAATTTTCCCCATGGGTATGTGAATGTTGTCTTCTCCCGGTCCTTAGGTGCTATCTGTATCTGATTATAACCACTAAATCCATCCAGAAAATAGAAGTATTTCTTACCAGCTAGGTTATCAAGGACTTGGTCTATGAATGGCAATGGAAAGTGGTCCTTCTTAGTAGTTGAGTTAAGCTCCCTATAGTTGACACAAACTCTCCACTTCCCTCCTTTCTTGGGGATTATAACAAGAGGGGAGACCCAGTGACTATCAAAAATGAGATAAATGAAGCCAACATTTAACAACTTCTGCAACTCATTCTTATCTATATCCCTTAGAGTTGGATTAACCCTTGTTTGAGGTTGACGGAATTTAGGACTAATATAGATTTTGTGAGTGCAAAGTTTAGGATCTAGGCCTTTCATATCAGTATAATCCCAAGCAAAAGCTTTTTGATGTTCTTGTAGAAGCTGCATGATGAATTTCTACTAAGAGAGTGACAAAGTACTATTCATATTTAATTCTCATCCTAGACTAACTTCTATCTTAATGATCTTTTCTACCATAGATAACTGAGAAACTGAAAAAGACTCCATCTCATGAGGTAATAATGTATGAAGGAATTGTGAAGTTTTTGAATACTGTGGAGCATTTGGAGGTGGTAAAAAAGTATCTAGAACACAGTCCACTTGGAGACACATTTGGGAGTGTACTCCATACTCATTCATGATAATGGAGAAAATGATCTCATCTTCTCCCCTAGAGGCTACAAATGGCTCCCTAGATATCATCATTAACTGGCGGATTGAATTGACCTCAAGTTCAACATCACCCAAGTCTGGCCAAACTATCTGGTCATCTTGCAATAAAGGTTGAGCTGGAGAATATAGAGTCAAATTCTTAGTGTTGACTCCATTGGATATAGTCATTTTTCCTAACCAACAATCTATATAGGGATCTACAGTATCCAACCATGGCCTGCTTAGAATTATTGGATACCCTCCCATGTTAGCCTTTGGAGAGAGGACAATAGATTCAACTAGATACTCCCAAGAATTCAAGGTGACTATGACATCCTCTACCATCCCATCAAGTGTAATGGTGGAACTATTAGCAAGTTGAAGGATGGTTGGGGTTTCCCTAAGACTGATGATATGCAACTGAGACATTAATTCTTTGGTCATGACATTTATGGAGGCACCTAATTCAACTAGAGCATTTTGAGCTTGTCTTCCTTGTATAGTGATTGTAACCACAGGGCTACCAGGATCATAATACTTTGGAATTGTCAATTTCTCCAACATTAGGTTAGATAACTGTCCTAGGACATGTATGATTTTGGGATCCTTTTTCTTCCTCCTGGGCTATTTGATATAGGCTTCCTAGATGGATTTAGTATAAGTAGGCACTTCCTTTATGGCATCTAATAGGGGTGCTTTAACTATCATTTGCTTCAGTTGGGTAAGCAAGTCCAATACTGCTTAGTTCTCCATTGGCTTAGCTTTTTCCTCCACCCGATCAGGAAATGGGGGTTCTTGACCTACATGAGAGGCAAGGTGTACTGGCACTTCAGTTGGTCCTACTGAGGCATCCTCAACTTTAGTGATGATAGGATGTTGTGGTGAAGAAAGGGTTGTGCTTGATCTTAATTGGATATTATTCAAGGAAATAACATAGCTCTGATGTTGTGTTGTGGGCTTAGTACTATTGGGATTAGGGGTAGGATGAGCAGGTAGTTGAGTCTATTTAGGGGAAGTAGTGTTGGCTGCAGGAGGAGGCATTAGAGCCTAGTGTTGAGGTGGTGGCATCAAAGCTTGCTGGCCTGATTGGTTCATCCAATTGTGTGGTTGTTGCCACCCTTGGTGAGGTTGTTGCCAGGTTTGTTGAGGTTGTTGCCAACCTTGACAAGGTTGTTTCCGACCTTGTTGAGGTTGTTTCCAACCTTGCTGAGGTTGTTGCTAGCCCTGATGAGGCTATTTCCAGCCTTGCTAAGGTTATTGCCAACCTTGTTGAGGCTGTTGCCAACTATTATATCCACTAAAACCACTATGCTATTGATTTTGCCATGCATTATTACTATTAAAATTTTGAAGAGGATCTTGGGGAATACTTGTTCGCTGAGCCCATGGTCACCTTTGGACAATGTAGAGTACCTCTCCATTTTCATCGATGGCCTTAAACTCAGTGGGCATAGGTTGGGACTCCAGGCTTGCAATAGATTTGGACCGACAATTCTTTTTCTTCTCCCTACAGTGTGGACAATATTTGGCTAGCATAGCATCAGCTTCATCTTTCTTTCTTCTCACCTGCATGGTATCTAGCTATGTTGCAACATCATTTATGATGGTCTTGTTTAAAGTTAGACAGCAAATTAGACAGCTCCATTTTTTATACTCCCGAACCACCATTGGACTTATGAGGTAAGTCTCTCAATCCTCTTCCCTTCTTGACTATAGCTCTGGAATAGTTCACGCATATATCCTTTATGTCATCCCAAGATTTTTGAGTAATATCACCTCCTGCCATGAGGTCAAGGACCTCAATACTTCCATCACTCACACCTTTCAGAAAAAGATGTTTATGGGATTCCGCATTCAAGTTATGTTGTGTATTGCACTGTAGGTTGAACATGAACCTAGAGACATAATCCTCTAGGGTTTCATCATCTCTCAGGGACATTTTCAAAATGTCATTTTCTTTTAGGTCTCTTCCTCTAAAATAGTCCTTGTACTTTGTAAGAAATATATTGTTCATCCCAGGCCAATCTTGTACTGCATTGGAACCCAGGCTCATGAACCATCATAAAGCAGCTTCCTTCAAGGTAGAGGGAAACAACTTCAACTTATGAGCATCAGTTGAGTAGTCATAGCTCCTACAGAGTATGTCAAACTCAAAGAGAAACATCTCAGGATCTTCTGTGATGAGGCCATAGAATTTTGGAAGCACAGTAGAAGGTATATTCTTTAGGTTTTGGTGAACTTGCTGATTAGGAATAGGAAAAGGGAAGGTAGGCTAGGCCATTATTGGTTGATTTTCAAGTTCAAAAAATTGGTCATTCAAATAGTATGATTCATCTGAGGTTTTAGGTGAAGGCAATTGTTCATAGGCATCCACAAATACATTCTCAAATAGTTCTCCTTCATGTATGTTCTCAACGTGGGATTCTTCAAATTCTTGATTAAAAACCTAAAATGGTTATACTTGGATAATATTAGGAAGGAATCTCCCAAGATGATCCCTATGTCTATGCATACAAATAATGCAGAATTCAAACTAACTTAATGACTTTTGGGTTAAACTAAATTGACACCATCCCCGGCAGTGGTGCCAAAAATGGTTGGTCAGAATAATACCCTAGTAACTTCAATGAATGGACATCCTTTAACAATGATTCATTGTTCAAAATTATCACATGTCTACTTGGAACATCAAACTAGACTTCATTAAATGTATCAATCCAAGAACATGAGCTTAAGATGGTGACTGCAAGGTCTATGCTTTAGTTCTCTTCAAAATTCATCACTTCTAAAATAAAGGTATTGTTGTAGGAAATTTATACTAAGAATTGAAACTATAACTTAACTCACATCTTGAAGGAAATTCTCAGTAGTAAATTGATAATGCTTCAAAAGTAAATCTATGCTGCAAGAAACAGCTGATTGTTATTCTACCAATGGCTGCAGGAGTGACAGTGCTTATCAACTTCAAAGAAACTTAACTAAGTCCTACTTGAACATAAATAGGGAATTCACCTCCTGCATGGGCCCCCACGGAAGTGTGAATAGATTTAAAACTCGGATGTTAAAATATGGAACTATCATATATTCATTAAAAAAACATAAGTACATAATAGAATATCAAAGTGTGTTCACTTTGTTTCCGAATTACAATATCAACTCCTCAAAACATCTAACTAACTCGAAATCATAAGTCCTAGCTTATTTAAAAGAAACTGAGAAAAATAGAACATCTATAAACTAGGTCCTTCATTACATAGCATAACAACTTCAGTTATAGGAATGACAACATCATTTATGGAAGAGGATAAACCATATTTAGTGCCTCAAGAATATAGGAACATTGGTAACTGGATTGACTCAGTCTATGTTATCAACCGCAAGGTTATGGAAGTAGTGGAGCCACGATAAATTTTGGAAATAGTTATTCATCTTGAAGAGCGACTTCATCTTTGAGTCCTTATTCCTTGTTGACTTATTCTTCTCTTGCAAAAGGTTAGAACACCAAAATCTGCACACAAATCCAAGGAAAAGATTATAATAAGTTTCCATACTTTAACACATCCTTGTCACATGGCTACAGGAACACTACCCATTAACACTAGAATAAAGAAATACCAGATTTTCATCATAATATCCATTAGTTTATATATATATTTAGTATTTTCCTTTAGTGTCAAAAGTATTAGATATACACATGGCTAAAGAATATAAACATAAAAGTCTGCATAATGTTTATTAAAACCATAAGATATTTAAGTCTAGACTCAGTAAATCATAAACAAAACAACCCATAAACTAGACTCATCAATTACTTTTGTGCATACAATGATATATTACATATGTTTGTATTTTTCTAATTGTGCAATGATTTGATTTGACTATGAAATGATTGTTGACAGGGACAATGACATTCAAGATTTTTTATAGTGATAATAACCTTCATATTTATTTCTTTATGCATACATATTATGGTATATCGCCACATATGTCGTGTTCATTTTAGTTTTTGGTAACAATGGACAATTTTGATTCTGGATTATTTTTTTATCATAGGATGAGCAATGGTATATGGTCATAGCAATGGTATTCTTAGTTGTGATTTATTTCTTATTTTGTATTTGAGGCTCATAGAATGATCTGATAGGCTTTTTGATTTTTGATGGGGAAAATCAAGTGTTTATTATAGTGATATTTTAGTAAAGATATATTTTGAATTTTGGCATTTGGTTGTGTTGTATACATCTTATTTGGTTGGACATCAATGCCAAATGGGGATTTTATTGTCCCCTCTAAGATGTGTTGGCATCAATATCAAAATAAAAAGATGATGTGGCATTCCTAATTGCATCTCTTTTTGGTATATATCATAGTGAACATTCACATTACAATGATCATGCACAAGTATTCTCAAGTATATCGATAAATCTATTTGGTCAGGCTTTCAAATTGAATATGACATATTCTTGGTACATGTATACTTAATTCAGAGTCTTGTTATTTGATTGTTTATATATCTTACTTTGTATTAGGTATTAATGTCTCATATGTTTTGTCTTTAGTAAGAGATTCATACCTTATAAAATTATTATTGAATATAAGATATTGATGTCTTGTTAGTGCAAAACTATAAGTCATTAGTGGTCTTTTTCTTATAAGGTACATAGATGTCAAGTGACAAGTTATGAATAATGAGTAAGGTTGAGTTATTTCTTGCTCAAAATTGTTAAAGTGTCTATGATTATTGTATTATGCTTTGATCTTGGACATAACATTCATTTTGTATGGAAAAGAGGATGTCTAGTTTTCATGGCACTAGTACAGGTTTAATAAAAATTGAAGGCATTAATATTCTGTAAAGGAATTAAAAATAAAGGGAAATTAATCCCATCTCAAGAAATGGTGTTTGTAATAGATAAAAAATAAGTCATAAACAAAAACATATAAATAAACATACTACTCGAAGCTCATTTCCAAAGGTATTTCATTTTTTTTAAGACCTCGAGATACGGGAATGACTTCAAGTAATTAGGGATTTAGCTGTGGCAAATTTTTGACAGTGAAAAATCTGATATGTTGGTTTTGATCTCCATTACAAAAGCTAGTTTATGGATGTGATTACTAGGTATTTTTTTCTACATTAATGCCCATTTTGTTTCAAAAAGGAAAAAGGAGTTGGTTTTTGTTTTTCCATTTATTTTTTATTATCAAAGTGAATCTCTAAATTATTTTATCATTATAGCTAAGTATTTTTAGTCATGGTAATTGTGAAATGATTTTCTCTTGTCATTCCTTTCAACACTAGTTGAAGGTTCTTGTATTATCTATCTAGGGTTTAAAGGTTCTTGAGTTAAAGTTTTTTAGTTTGGATTTTAGTTTGTATTCATGCCAAAGAAACCATAGTTCAGGTTGAGTTTCTTGTAAGGGTTTTATTATGAGTTTTGTTATAGTTTTTCTCCAAACATATGTATAGCATTGTAGTTTCAACCTTAGTATGGAAACAAATTTTGAGTTTGGTTAAAATGCATTTAGTTATTATAGAATTTTCTATGATATTGAAGTTGACTTTATTATGGTTTTGTTTTTTGTTAAACAAAATGAAGCTTTCTTACTGTTATTTGATAAAATAAAATCAAGACATTTTTGAGGAAGATTTTATAATAATTGTTATAGTAATGTTTAGTTTATTTAAAGATACAATTTTATATTATGTTATTTGTTAAAAGAAGTTACAAAATAATTTTGAAGAAGACATTTTTGTTTCAGTTTAAGGATGAAGAACATTATTTATATTTTCTTGAAGGCATTTAAAATTAGCATGGTTATTTCAAAAGAAAAAATCATTTGATTATCATACTCTATATAGAGTTATTTGTATAAGTGAAAGGCATTATCATTCATTTGTTTATTTTTTAATATTGAGAGTTTTTTAAAGCACCTGCACTGTATTAATAATTTTATTCATTATAATGTATATTACTGTGTATACTTCCCATATATGCACAATGATATATTTTATGTGAACAAATGAGACAAATTGTAGTATTTATTTTTAATCCCAAGTGAGGCAAAATACATTGTTAGTGAGACATCTACAACCAATGTGGCATTGTAAACAATAACTTATTAGATAAGCCAGTGAGGCATTTCAAGTGGTTTTAATTCCTCTAGAGGTTTTTCCACTAGGACATTTCTTTGTGTCATTATCATGTGATTGTATAGTTATACTATTATTCATTTTAGTCTTGTTTCATTTTACTTAAACAAACAAAGCTGAAAAGCTATTTTTAAATTGAGTGAATTTGTAAGAACACAAATTCACCCCCCCCTTTCTTAGTGTTCATTTTACTCCAACAATGGCTTCCATCCTAGCCAGTGGAGAAAAAGTATCCTCAATACATTCCACTTGAGAATATCCTTTACAAGCCAACTTAATTTCATTCCTTTTCACTTTCATCATCTTCATTCAGATTTTTCTAGAACACCTAGTTCCAATAAATTTGTTTTCTTTTGGTCTAGGGATTGCAAGTTCCCATGCCTGACTTTTCTCAATTTGATCAAGTTATTCTTCCATTTCCTTCAACAATCACTATCCTCACTAGTATATGAAAAACCTATTGGTTATATCTTTAATAAGAGACAAATATTCACCTTCTCATTTATATTGGCAAGTGTGTTTTTTTGTATGTACTCCATGTTTATCTCCAATGATTGATCTTGTAAATAGTTCCTTTGAATATACTTTTCTAGATTCTTAGGGGTCTCTTCTAATTTATTTCCCTATGTTCCTTTTTCTTTACTTTTATCCTTTTATTTTTTAAAGTGTAGTGGGCAATTTATGTTCTACATTCTTTAGGTTCTTCTATAATCTAATTCCAATTTTCATCTACTCTAACATTTGTGCTTTTAACTATCTTCCAAATATTTTTATGTAATATTTGTAAGCATTACTTCTTGTGGAATAACCAAGAGAGAAATTCCTTCATCTAATCTTGAGTTAAATTCTCTAAGATCTTCTTTATCTCTTTTAATGTAGAACATTTTTCCAAAGATCTTGAAATACTTGTTAGTAGTGGTTCTTCCATGCCATAGCTCACAAGGTGTCTTATAATTATTAATCCTAACTATTACTCTATTAATAATATATAAAAAAATGTACTACCTCTTTCCAATATACATTAGGTAAGATTTAATCTTTTAACATTGTCCTAGCCATTTCTTGATCTATTTTATTGTTCCTTTCCACTACCCCATTCTACTAAGGAGTTGTAGGAGGAGAAGAATGTCTCTTAATGCCATGATATTCATAAAAATTATTGAGCTTATTTGATATCAATTCACCTCCTCTATCTAAACTTAAACATTCAATCTTAGGATCTATTTCATTTTCTACCATAGACTTGAAAGCTTTAGACTTCTCTAGGGCTTCATATTTATCTCTTAGAAAAGTAACCCATGTCATTATAGGGTAATCATAAAGAAGAAACATGAAATACATTTTACCATTTAATCCTATTATCTTAGTAGGTATGTTACTCCTATTTGAGCATTAAAGTATTGTCATTAGTATCAATCAGTTATTCAGTCAGTAAAGGAGACAAACAAGATAGTCGGTCAACTAAATAAAGCCCACACACTAAGAAAAGACAAGGAAGATCTCTAAGTTAACTGAACAAGGTTTTGATCGAGTACTCTCACTGAGCGACAGACAATTCCTGAGTATCGAGCATAGTGATCATGAAACATTCATATGAACCAAGCACTAGTTAATTATTGAATGAAGAATGCAGTGATTACTGAGTAAAGAAGGAAACACCATAGTAATATGAAATGGCACAAACATCTATGCAAATGGTTCACACCGATTAGAAAATGGTTTACCAATATCAATGTAGAATTAAATATGGATGTAATCATTAATTTTTTGATGATTCGTATGTAATGTTAGATCTAGGTTATTTTGTTACACCATTGATCTTAGGTTTTCTAAGACATTGTAAACCCTAATTAGGTCAAGATAGTTTGATATAAAAAATTTAAAGATGTTAGTATGAACATGTATCATGAAGGAGTAGCCGCACTAAGGACATCGAAGATCAGAGAAAGGGTTTTTGAAAGACGGTTTGAAAGAAGGATTGAATTTTTCAGAACATACACAAGGCTACCAGTAGAACAAAAGGACACATACATCTCTATGAGGTGATATCTATTTGATATATTACAAATTTGAATCAGGCAAGATAGAGTTTCTATTTACAGATACATTTACTATTACCTTCTAACCATTGTAGAATAATTGAAATCTCTTAATAGAGTGGACTTAACCATTCTTAGGTAAATCTCTTAATGTACATACATGTATTGTGTTTTTAAAATCCTTTAAACAGGTAGATCTAGTCGATCTAATTGTTACTCCTAATAGGTTAAGATCATTAGAAGTGATCACAATTTGTAGCCTTAACCATCATACTTTGTTACTGTAGTAGTGATGATTTGTGGGTGTCATCCCCACCATACTTTTTACCTTCTTACAAGGTTTTATATGATACCAAAATATTTGTGTTATATGTGTATGAATTTTCATGAATAATTTATTATTTAGAATACATACAAATTATATTTTTAGTTACTTGAATGTATGTTTCAAACAATGGATTCAGTCAGTTAATTTCTATCTACACTTGCAAAGTTTTTAGTCTTGAAAAGTTTTGAAGTTAATATTCACCCCTCCCCTCTCAGTACTTATCTTTCCATAATCCCAATAATTGGTATTAGAGTGAGATCTCTTGTTAAGGAAGTTTAATCACTGAAGAGGAAAGATCTAAGGATGGAAAGATATAAGCTAGATAAGACGATTGAGAATCAAAGGTTAGAAATGTAGATCTTTATTGAGAAATTCAAAGAAGACAAAGAAGAACTAGAGAAGTTACTGATAAAAAGGAAGGATATGGAAATTTGGTATAGTGAGACTAATTATCATGAAGAGGAGATAGATGATCCATTTGAGGTATCTGGATCTAGATCTGGTAGTATATCTAATGCATCCAAAGGAACCACATCAGATCTATCTGAGAAGAATCTACATATTACTAAACAAGTGAAAGCTCTACAGATCGGTCAAGAGACACAAATAGTTAGGATGATTGATGTCATGAACAATGAAAGTAAAATAGAACAAGAAAGAAACTTGGCTATTGAAGATAGGAGTCAAATGACTGATAAGTTACAAGAGAATAAATATGAGATACCGAGACTCACCGAGCATCACTTTAAAATCTCTAATAAAATGGTTGTCATAAGTCAGGAAGTCAACCGAGTAAACAGTGAGCTTACAAGGAAACTAGAAGACATCGGTGAATTAGGAGAGGAAAATGAAAGATTGAATAATGAGGTAAAAATGCAAGAACAACATAATGAGATGGTCAAGAAAGATGAAGATAGTACTAAAAGAATGGATGAATTTTTGATAAGTCAGGAAAGACTTGATAGAACAACTGGTTTAGGCTACACCGAGCAGGGAGAGTCATCAAGACAAGCTGAACATAAGAATGCCTACACTAATCCAAGGCCAAAGAAGACATCATGTTCTCATTATGGAAAATTGGGCCACACATCAAATGTTTGTAGAAGTAAAGAAAAAGGTATTCCTAAATCTATTCCTAAGTTTAATGGTTATTTCTATAATTGTAATAAGTATGGACATTAGGAACATGAGTGTTAGAATAATTGAGAGGGGGGGTGAATCAATTATCCATAGTCCCAAATAAAAAATGTATATCCTTAAACAAATTTAGCAAACTTCTGTAGCTTGGTAACATAAAATAGTAAACCATCTATGCTTTTACCGATTACCAGTTAATAATTCTAGTGATTACCAACCAAATTAAATATGCAACATGTAAAGTATAACAACCAAACAATCATCACAGTCAACACATAAAACATGAGATTTAACACTAATAGTTAGAGGATTTAACACTAACAGTTATCGTCCAACCAACATTCACTATGGGGTTGACAAGATAACAATGTACATTCTATGATTGACATACAAGAATTTCAAGTCCACTCAATTAAGAGATTTATCTATTTACAATGGTTAAATTGTAATAGTAGGTGATCTGATTACAATACAACTTCTTTTGTAGATGTTTAGATCTATACTAAGCTCATTCAAATCCTCTGATCAATATATCAATTCTGTTCAACAATATTCAGTAACTTACTGTCTGTTGGTTATAACTTTCTAACGCTTGGTAATCTTTGCAGTTTGGTTCTCCTCTAACCAGTTTGATCAGGCATGCATGAAGTTGTTTTCACATGATATCTTTGTAGTATTCTTCTTTTGGCATCCACAAATAATGAAATCAGTGTCTCTTAAATAGACAAGTAAATCATTTTATTTTCATCCATCAGATTTTGCCACTTAATCTCCTTCGTTGATTTTACTGCTTAAACCTTCCTTGGTTGTTGTGTCAGTAACACATTTTGTTTCCATCCTTTAGATCTTCTTTGAATTTT
Source organism: Chamaecyparis obtusa (assembly GCA_027943335.1). Classification (NCBI taxonomy): domain Eukaryota; kingdom Viridiplantae; phylum Streptophyta; class Pinopsida; order Cupressales; family Cupressaceae; genus Chamaecyparis; species Chamaecyparis obtusa. Next base: position 546,280 of record BSBK01005257.1, read on the forward strand.
GTTAGCCGTAGATCTTCATAACAAACATTATCTTCAACCTCGAAATCATACACTTTCTAGCTCATCAATTTCTTTCGGCTAAACTGATCATTTGGTTCCTTTCTTCATGCTCGATTGATAAAGAAATGCATCGGTGCAAACAAGCTCGGTTAATATTATCACTTGGTATACACTACACTAGCTCGGTGTATACTGGAATGCTTATTTTAACAACCACACTGAATTGTGCATTTTGGCTCTCTTCTTCATCATAGATGAATGCAACATAATCAAGTCAATAACATAAGGTCATAGAATCATCAATAAGTTAGCGAAAGTATTCCTTATCCTCATCTGTCATATCCATCTTCCTCATATAGATATATTCTTTCTTCATCTCTTTTTCTCCTTTCTACAAATGTTTAGGTGTTTGTAACTTACAAGATAAGTACTGTCAAAACTAGTTGACATCAATGACAACATATTACTGATTTAATCATCTTACATATCTAATCAGCAACTCAATGATCTCTAATCACTGATCTTCAAGTCATTAAGATTATTCAAATCAGTTATAGTTCATCAATCTCTCCCTTTGGCATTAATGGCAACACAAGCAATATGAAATATGCCATACACATACCAAACATGTATTCTACAACTATACAAGCAAATGTTGTAGCTTGGTGACCTCTCTTTAGCTTGATTTAATGTGTTTAATTACTACGTTACACAACAACATTTCATGTACAGACTTTCTTCTGTAGATTTGATCTTTTCATCTCCTTCTTAGATTCCTTCTATTTTTAGCAACAAGTCTTCAATACTCTTCCTGACTTCTTCAGTTTATCTCTCCCTTAGATAGATGTATCATGATCTTTTTCCATACTGATCTATCTCCCTTTATTTATCAGATATTTCATTGACTTTTCTCCCTTTCACATTTCAGATCTTTCTCCTATTTTCTTTCTTGTTTCATATTGAGATCTCTCTCCCTTTGACAATAATTCCAAAGAATAATATAAAACATATAGCTCTATAGTAGCCAAGTAACTCACTATTTTTTGGTGCATACTATGTATCTCTATATACTGTTATGCAAATATATTCCAGTTTCTCAAACCTTTCACAAACTTAGATAGAATCCAAAGTGTGAACTATGCTGCATCAACATGAATGATCTTCTGATAAGATTAGGTTGATGCAACCTCTAGATCACATTAGTGACCGGTAGATAGGGGACAACCCCAAGTCTAGTCCTCAAATATTCAAAAGTTTCTTTCGGTAGAGGCTTGGTGAAAATATCAACAACTTTTTCTTTTGATGTAACATACTCCAATCCGACTTTCTTCTCTTGTACTTGTTCTCTTAAGTAGTGATACTTAATAGAGATATGATTTGTTTTTTATTGCATCACTAGATTCTTTGAAATATTAATTGCACTAGTGTTGTCATAATATATAATCACCGACTTAGTGATTACCTCAATCATACCTTCCAACACTTGCTTGATGTAAGCAATATTTGAACAGTTTGTAGCAGCAACAACATACTCTGATTTGGTAGTGGACTGATAAATACAAGGTTGTTTCTTACTTGTCCAAGTAACAAGTCTTTCACCAAAGAAAAATGCTCCTCTGGTTGTACTTTTTCTATCATCTATATTTCTAGCCTAGTCTGCATCAGTATAGATTTTGAGTTCAAACTTGCCTTCCTTTGGATACCATAAACCATAATCCTCTATTTTCTTTAGGTATCTCAAGATTATCTTTGTAGCAACCATGTGTGACTCCCTAGGATTTTCAAAAAATCTAGCAACTATCCCAACAACATGTGCTATGTCTGGTCTACTATGCACTACATACATCAACTTACCTATCATGGATTGGTACAATGTCTGGATTACCTTTGTAGTTTCATCATCTTTGGTCAGTTTGTAGCCTATGTCTATTAGTGTTCCAACTGGTTTAGCATCTTCCATGCCAAATGTTTTCAATACTTCCTTTATGTACTTAGATTGTGTGATGAATATTCCATCATTCTGTTGAATAACCTGTAAGCCTAGAAAGAATTTAATCTCTCCAAACATAGACATTTCAAATTATTTTCTCATCTCATCAACAAATGATTTACAGATATGATCTTTTCCTCCAAAAATTATGTCATCCACAAATATTTGAGCAATCAAGATAGTATCATCTAAATTTCCTTTCATATACAGATTGTTGTTCTCACTAGTTCTAACAAAACCAATACTTAACAAATAAGTATGCAGCCTTTCATACCAGGCTCTCAGTGCTTGCTTCAAACCATATAAATCTTTATGTAATCTACATACCATGTCTTTCTTGTCTAGATCAAAAAACCCTTCTGGTTGTTCTATGTAGACTTCCTCTTCTAGTATCCGATTCAAAAAAGAAGACTTAACATCCATTTGATAGACTTTGAACATTTTGTGTGTAGCATATGCAAGTAACATGCAAACTCCTTCTTGTCTAGCAATAGGTGCAAAAGTTTCACCATAATCTATTCCTTCTTCCTGTGCATATCCCTTGCATAATAGTCTATCTTTGTTCCTTGTAACCTCTCCATTATCATTAAGTTTGTTTCTGAAAATCCATTTAGTACTGATAACATTCTTATCTTTTGGTCTAGGTACTAAAGTCCATGTCTTGTTTTTTTCTATCTATTCTATCTCTTCTTTCATTGCATTTAACCATTCATCATTTTCTAGTGCAACATTTACATTCTTCAGTTAAAACTCACAAACTAAGCATGTACCTTGTCTCAACTTACTTCTTGTCATCATTCCAGCTTGTCTGTCCCTAATGATTTGGTTCTCAAGATGGTGTCTTCTGATAAATATTGTCAGCACTTGGTCTCTTCTTTGGTTTTCATCCTATGTAGATTCATTTCCTTGCTTGGTAGGTCCTTCCTGCTCCTCGGTTTCTCTTTCTTATTCCTCAGTGTTGTTTTTCTAATGACATTTAACACAGTCTATGGCTTCGGTAGATACTCTAGATGTTCAATGTAAGTGAATCTACCATAGTCTTTTGGCTCCATTGTGCTTTCTTCTACATTCTTATCATCAAATTCATCAACCTTAACATTAGCAATTTCAATCATTTTGTTAGTGACTTTATTTAGATGTTTGTATGCTTTGCTTTTAGTGGAATATCCAAGAAATATCCCTTCATCACCTTTAGATTCAAACTTTCCATTTCTATCATCTTTCAGAATAAAGCATTTACTACCAAAAATTTTGAAGTAACTTACAGTTGATTTGTGACCAAACCATAACTCATAGGGTGTTTTGTTGGTGTCCTTCAATTGCACTCGGTTCAGAACATAAATAGTTGTGATAACTACCTCTCTCTAGTATGTCTGAGCTACATTCTTTTCTATCATCAGTGTCCTTGCGCAATCAACAATTGATCTATTTCTTCTTTCAGCAATCCCATTCTACTGAGGTGTTCTCAGTGTAGAAACCTATCTTTTTATACCATGCTCATTACAATAGTTAGTAAATTCATCAAAAATAAATTCACCACCTCTGTCAGATCTCAATAATTTCAGTTCTTTACCGGTTTCTTTCTCTACTTTTTCTTTATACGATTTGAAAATCTTAAATGCCTTTGATTTTTCCTTTAAGAACATTACAATCATTAATCTAGTGTAATCATCAACAAACAAAATGAAATATCTATCTCCATAGTAACTTTGAGTTCTCATGGGACCACATAGGTTAGTGTGAACTAACTCTAGTATCTTCTTTGTTGAATAATCTTTTCTTTTGAAACTAGATTTTGTCATTTTACCTTTCTGACATTCATGACACATAACATGATTAGGCTTTGTTAAGTTAGGTAGACTTCTAACCTTTTTCTTTTTACCGATCTTAATCATGTTATCAAAATTCGCATGACATAGCCTTTTATGACTCAACCGTGCATCCTCATTTTTCATCATTAAACAAGAAGACTCAGCATTGTCAAGATAAAACAAGTTACCTTTTGATTGTGCTCATGTTCCAACAAGTTTTCCTCCATCATCAAATATCTTTACCTTCTTTCTCTCAAAAGCTACTCGGTGACCTGAATTGTTCAGCTGTGCCACACTTAGAAAATTTTATTTTAGTCCTTCTACACAATAAGCATTATCACATTTGATTTAATCATTTATCAATAAGGATCCTTTTCCTCTAACCATACAAGTGTATCATTACCCATTTTTATAGATCCTCCATTATATTGCTCAAGATGATCAAATTTTTCTTCATCACCAGGCATGTGATGTGTATAGCCACTATCAATGATCCATGTATCATTTTTATTAACTTTAGAAATCAGTGTTGTTTCTACATACCTTTCTTCTTCGTCAGAATCATCCTTCATTGCAACAAATACTACTTCATAGTCATCATCTGAATCAATGTCAGTATCATTCTCTTCAACAATGTAACAAACCTTTTTACCTTTATCACTGTTGTCTCGGTTGTCTCTATTATACTGTCAGTAATTTTTGTTGTTTCTTCTCCCATAGCTTCCTTCACCAGATCGGTCTTTGTTTCTATCATCTTCCTTTTTGTTTGGGCATCTAGCAACAATATGACCAAATTCTTTATAGTTAAAACATGCTAAAGGTAATTTACCCTTATATCTACCTTTCCCTTTAGGTAATCTTATGGCCATAAGAGCTTCAAGTTCATTTAGCTCATCTTAGTATTACTATCATTATCATCATGTCTATTGCTAGACTTACCGATCTTTAGAGAAGACATAAAAGAAGATTCAACAGATGGTACAACACTATTATCATAGTTGTTAAGCTCAAAAGTTGTTAGCTCACCAATCAGATTATCAAGAGTGAGAGTATTACCAGGTGCAAACCTCATTTCATGTATTGTAAATATTATGATTGCATAAACATGCAATAATGTTCTAAGAATTTTGCTTACCATTGTATCTTCTTCTATAGTACCACTAGATCCTCTGATAGTGTTAACTACCTCCTTTATTTGGTTTGTATGTTGCACTATGTTTTCACCTTCTTTCATCTTCATATCATCAAATCTTCCTCTTAAGCTTTCAGCTCTGGCTCTTTTCACATTTGCATCTCCACTATAAACTTGAGCAAATTTATCCCACATTTCCTTAGAAGTAGGGAAATCTTTGACATCTTCAAATTTGACATCAGTTAGAGCAGAAACAATCTCCATCATAGTGACACTATGCTCATGTCTATATCTTAATTGATCAAGAGTCAAAGGTCTAGTAGGTAGTGCAAGGTAGCCATTCTCCAATAGAGTGAGGGAAGAATTCCCAATTCTAGATATATGCAACTTCATTCAGCTTTGTCATATTGTAAAATTGTCCTTGTTCAGCTTTGGCACTTCCCTCTTATACATTTTGTGATCTTTGTGTTGAAGTCCTTAAAACTCTATTCCAAGAAACCAACATCTCTGATACCAATTGTTAGAATATCTGAGACAAGGGTTGAATCAGTTATCTACAGTCCCAAATACAAAATGTATATCCTTAAACAAATTTAGCAAACTTTTGTAGCTCGGCAACATAAAATAGTAAACTATTTGTGCTTTTACCAATTACCAATTAATAACTTCTAGTGATTACCAACCAAATCAAATATGCAACATGTAAAGTAAGATAACCAAACAATCATCATAGTCATCACATAACACAAAAGATTTAACGTGGAAACCATGTAAAGGGAAAAACCACCTAGGACCGACAACCCAAAATATTGTTCACTCTTTTGAAGTGAGCTCAGTGAAGAGCCAACCCTGTTAAAGGTTACAAAACACATTGTAAGGTGTGACCTTGCTAGAGGATTTAAAACTAACAGTTATCATCTAACCAACATTCGTTATGGGGTTGACAGGATAAAAATGTACATTCTATGAATAACATACAAGACTTTCAAGTCCACTCGGTTAAGAGATTTATCTATTTACAATGGTTAAAATGTAATAGTAGGTGATATGATTACAATAAAACTCCTTTAATATGTTTAGATCTATACTAAGCTCATTCAAATCCTTTGATCAATATATTAATTCTATTCAATAATATTCAGTAACTTACTATCTCTCAGTTATAACTTTTTGACGCTCGGTAATCTCTACAGTTTGGTTCTCCTTTAACCAGTCTGATCGAACATGCATGAAGCTATGTTCATGTGATATCTCTACAATATTCTTCTTCCGACATCCACAAATAATGAAATCAATATCTGGGTATGTGTAGGATCACGATATGCCAAACTAGGCCCTTAAGTGGCAATGAAAATTTAGAAAATCAGGTATAGGCAGGTTGACATAAAAATTTGAGCATGTTATAAATATTATATTAAAAATATGTAAGAAGAGAATCTATAGAAAAATAAATTTATTTTCTAAGATACTAGACCTTTTTTGAAAAATAATTATTCTATATGTTGAAAATTTCAAATTTCAATGTAGTAGTATGAAAATTTCAGGAAAAAATTAAGTAGGTGTATGTCTAACCAGCTTACACACAATCAAATGATATTTTTTAAAAAAGATTCTAGATATAAGTTGTAGACTCATGTCCAAATGTGACATATTTTTTTGTAATTTTTTTCCAAGTAAATAATTAATTATCATTTTTCTTCTACAACTTTTCTAGAATACAAAAAATCTTGTGTCTAACCATGTTAACTTAGTCTAAACTTTATCAAATTGAATTTTATTTTTATTTTTCTTGTAGTAAGAAAATTAAGGAATGTGACACATGTTTTGGATTTCAAAAATGTTATATAGTTTGAAAGTTATAGCTATTTTTCAATAAGTCTATCAATCAGGAGTAGAAATATAACAAGTGTATGTCTGACCACATTAAACAAAATCAAATGATAATATTTTTTTATAAGATTCTAGATAAAAGTAATAGACTCATGTCCAGATGTGATGTATATTTTTTTATATTTTTTTTCCAAGTAAATAATTAATTATGAGTTTTCTGCTACAAAATTTCCTGAATATAAAAACTCTTGTGTCTGACCACCTTAACTTAGTCCAAACTTCATCAAATTGAAAGAATTGTTTATTATTCTTTGTAATCACCTAAAAATGGACAAAGATAATTAAATACAAAATCAAGTCAAATCAAAGAAAATCAAGGACAAAATTGAATCAATTGAATCACAGTGCATAATTAGCCAAACAAATTAAAATCAAGTCCTAAATCAAGATAACTCAAAATTGAGAACATTTTAATCAAATGCAATCAAATCAAAGTGCAATTAAATCAATTAATTGTATAGTCTTGGATTAAATCAAATTCAACCCATTCAAGGGGTACATGGCTAAAGAAATGAATTTAAATCAATTAATAAATCCTAATTTCCCTCAACAACCACAAAGGGAGGAAATTCAACCAACCAATAGGATTTAAGGAAATACATTCACATGGATCAAGCCAAACTCAATCTCAATCACTCAAAGTGAAAAAGAATCTTGTCCATTGATCTTGTCTACTTGTCCCAAGCTTTGAGGACACAAACTTTGCATTGTCTTCAAAGGGTGGAACCAAAGACTCAACCAAGGCTTAATCGTGATTAACTACACTACACCCCCTACCATTGGGAAAATCTATAAAGGAACATCAAAATCTTCATAATTCATAACCACACATCTGAGAATTGCATTGAACCTCTTGCATTTTATAGCTAGAAAGGCATTTTGAGAGCTTAATTAGCATTTACTTTGATATAATTGTTAGCTTTAGCTTTTTTATTTTATCATTTCTCATTTTAGGACTATCATTAATGGTAGCTTGTTGAGAGCTTCTATTAACATTCTTAGATAGAGAGCCATAGGATGCTCAATTGATCATTAATATGCTAAATAGTTGCTTTAATTGTCATTTATTTAGTTTCTATTTCATTTATTGTCAATAGTAATTCTATGAAGATACTATTTTTGGTATACAAAATGGCACCCACCGTGGGGCATAATGCTTCACTTTACTAAATGCTCAGATTTATATCATTTTGATCAAATTTGCATGTGTTTAACCCTCAGGTTTTTCAGGAAACATCACCTTTGATAGGTTAAACAATGCTTTTGCACTATTAAATGACACTTTCAAGCACTGTTCTAGAACTTCTACGATAAATTTGTGCACCTTTACACCGATCCTTGGTGCTTTTGATCTTTCTATTTTCTATCTATCATTCTTACAGTGCTTCTGCACAGACCGACACCGCATTTTCTTAACTACTAAGCACTTTCAATATTTTACTCAGCATGTTTATCACATTTTTATTGCCTTTAATCAATTATGTAGTGCTTCTACTAGTTATTTGTTCGCTTTTGAGTTTTCTATCAGAGTTAAAACAACGCTTTTAATTCAATTAGCAGTGCTTTTAAGCAATAAAATAGCACTTTCAAGCATTACAAGAGCGCTTTTGCATAAATTGCTTATTTTCATTATCTGACTGTGGAAAAATGATTTGTATAAATCTGCAGGATGTCTGATCACTGAAAAGCAAAAAAACCAAAGAGCAAGTTTAACCAAGAAGGGAAGGCTTTGACTAGAAAAATCAAGAAGGAAAACTTTGCTCACATCAAATCGGTTCTTGAGAAGTCACAAGAGGAGGAAAATTAGGTTTATGAAAACTATCTTAAAGTTGTAGAAGCTTACAAGACTAAATTTGCTTCACTTAATTGGGTTTTTTCTCCTTAATTCAAGTTTTTCTTAAAATTTGCAAATAAGGCTTTAAGATTCAATACATAACTTTGCTTCTTCAAATTTGTTTTGGTTTCCCTCATTGTTGCTATTTGTGTTGACTAACCTTGTTGGAGGAAAGCACATTGGAAAGGAGATATAGCCAAGGTAAGCTAAAAATGTCAAAAATCACTCAAAAATGCCCCTAGCCTATGCTAGCTACAAGGAAAGGTAAGCCTCAAACTAGTGAATATTTTCTCTTAAATTGTGGCATTGGAGCATTTGAAAATCTAGTAATTGCAAAACAGCCTATCTTTGTTTGGAAAGTTTAGCATTTAGGCCTATGATCTTCACTTCTAGTGAATCAAAATGCCAAAGGTGTTGAACTTTTTGATTAATAAAAAAGGTTAAGGAATCAAGCACATAAAATCAAAGCCCCTTGTTTGTGGAAGAGAGTAGAAATACTCAAATCCCTATAGTTAGTGGGTGAAAGAAATTGAACATTGTCTATTATGTTTGGGTGATTAAGGGAAAGTTAGGGATATGCTCTTCACCTTTTGGTGAATCAAATTCCCAAAAACTTATTCTTAACTTCATTTCCTTGCTTTACATGAACATGCTAGAACATTAGCGAGCTCACTTCCCAAGAATTTGCCTTAACAAGGCTAGTGTGAGGGACAGCCCAAAGTGGGATACACTTGCTTTTACCCTAAGAATCCAACCCACTATAAAATAAAAAGCATACATCCTTAATGGAGTGTGTGACAAAAGGATTTTAAATTTTCAAACTTCCTTGAGTAGTCCTCATGGATTGCGCAAAACTACGATATGCCAGTGGTGGGAAGCCCCTTAACATACTTAGGGGATGAAAGTTTAAAGTACATTTTGAATGGAATCTATATTAAATCCTTGGTAAATTAGCAATACCACCTTTTTAGATCCATGTTTACGAACCAAATCTTGAGATAGGTAGGTGCTTGAAGTGTCTTTTCGTGAAAAACTCGTGATAGGATTCTTCCAAATCAAACATTTTGTGTTAAGTGCGTAAAAAGAGACAAGTGAATGTGTGATTTTTGTGTTTGAAATACATAAACAAGTGAGATATATATCCATTGAAAGTTCATCTTACATTTTTAATGTCTTCAATTTAAAATCAACAATTCTCAAATCAAGGATCACTTTAAATAAAACCCTTGTTGGATGTCGGTTTCCACATGGTCCCATACACATAGGGTATCTTTACAAGCATATAGTACTCTTGTTGCAAACGAAGGGCAAGAAGTTGAGTGCCAACATCTTTTTAAAGGTCCTAATCAAGAGGAAAATTTTCCAAACTTATTTGAACAAAGACTTGGAGAAATGGATAGAAAATCTGCATATCACAATTACCAACAAGGAGTAAATGCTAATAACAGGGTAAGTGCACAAAGATGGGGGACCAAAAAGTTACCACTTTTCTTTTTGGCCCCCCATCGCGAATAGTGCGCACGCACTAAAGGGCGTGCGCCCTATAGGGCGCACGCCCTATGGCTTGGGTTGCCCAAGCCTTAGGCTTGGGCAATCCAAGACAAAGGGCATACGCCCTTTGGAAAACACTAAGTTTTCTAAAGCACGTGCCCCCTTTGGAATGCTTAATGTTTTCCAAAGGGCGTATGCCCTATAGGGCGTACGCCCTTTGTAAAAAGTCACATATATTTGCTGCACGCAGGTTTGAGCTCATTTTTTTTTCTCAAACCCGCGTTTTCAGCTTAGAGAGGATTTGGAAGTGCGCACGCCCTATCATAGTTTCTTGTGAGTTGATTGTTTTTCTTCATCCATCGATCAAATGGCTCCACAACGTCATCAAGTTCGATCTGGGAGAAGAGGTAAGTGTTTTTACAACTTCTCATGCCTCTTATTTGTTTTAAAATTTTAGTTTTGTTGCAATTTGTTTTTGTTTAAATTTGTTTTGTTCAAATTTGTTTTTGTTTAAATTTATTGTGTAATCAATATTTTAAAATGTAGTTTTTTTAATTGTCAGGAAGAAATAATCTCCCTCCACCAAACCCTCTGTCTCCTCATGATGAGCTAAATGAAGAACCGAATGAAGAAAGAAATGAAGAAAATGAACCTCAATTGCCTCCACCAATCGAGAAACCTCCTCCTGGAACACAACAAAATTTGTTGAACCAAATTGAAAGAGGGCAAAAAGAATTAGAATCTTTAATTAATAGGTTAAAAGATTCTAGTGGTACAAATCCCGAAAGGGAAAGACTTACAAAATCATTGGAAGCAATCTAGACCCACGTAAGCGCACTTAGTGGGAAATTAATATATGGCAAGATAAAAGAGAAGAAAAAAAACAATATTATGCAAATAAATTATCTTATGCAGACATAAAAAAGAAAAAAATCACAAAAGATGACATTTGCCAGCTTTTAAAAAAATGAGGGGACGCAAATACTCTTAGAACTACAACAAGGAGGTTCCCAATTCATTGGTGCATAAATGAAGACATTAAAAATAATTTTTGGGAGAGATGGTGGATGGTCTTTGATTCACCTCCTTGCAACAATCATGAGGTTCCTATATATTTCTTAAGGAAACTCTATTGCGAGTTTGTACTCAAGGAGGTACCAAATTATTTTGACATGCTGGATTCTCAAGGTAGAGGAGGGGGTTCATCATTTGATTGAGAAGGTGCACATCGTGACCCTAACACACCTAGGGTTGATAGTGGCAAGCCACCATTGGATCATGTTAGTATTCCTTCTGTTGTGAAGGAACATGTAGAGGCAGACACACTAGGCACGATTAGTGCTCTTACACAGACTCTCATTCAGTGTGCCACTCCTTTAGTTGAGGTTGACTATGGTCAATCCTCGAGGGGGCATATTTGTTGGTCAGGTGGATGCTTGTGCACATTTGGTACTGGCGAGAGAGAGCAAGAGGATTCTGGATTGATGACTGATAACTTTCTAAATACGACATTTGGCATTGACACACAGGTAAATATTTCCAAGTTCATTAAATTTCTTTGATCATATTTCATTTATAAAAGAATAACTATTTAATTTAGTATCTATTGTTTATGATAAAAATTCAAGGCAAGAGTGTCAGTGGTGGCGGTGGCAGTGGAAGTGGTGATGATCGTAATGTCCCCTTTTACACATCATCATCAATTGCAGAAGTATGTATCGAATAAAAAATTTAATTAACATGTTTGATTACTATGTAATTATATGAATAATTATATCCTAACTTATTGTGCATGTGCATTAGATGTGCATTGGTGAACCATCGACGTTCACAACAGACAGGGAAGGGCATCGTGCAAATTTCCTTGAGGTATCTTTATTTGCATATTAATTGGATTTACTTGATCATATTTAATTAATGAATGAATGACTAAATTACTAGACAAATTATGATCAAAATCCAGAGGCACGATGATTACACTCTTTCACCTGGGTTTGTGAGGTCGCCATTGAGTCCACAGGTATACATGTAATAATGCATTATAATTAACATGTCAGTAGTACATTCTTATATGAATGGTTATCTTATAATTTTCCATGTACATGTGCACTAGTTGAATGTCGAAGCTTTGACTTCGACACCGCACACCGGAGGATGCGGTGGAACCTCACGGAGGTATCGTTTACTCATTAGTAGGGTTGTAAAAAATATATGTAATCTTGATAACTGCATAATTTACTTTTTTTGTTTCATTTTCAGCTTTTGACATCAGAGACTCCTCCTTCTATCTGTGATACTTTGGATTGTGGAGTAGCTGCAGCAGTAGCTAGTTCTAAAGCACTGATTGAGGTAAGAAAGAGATCACTTAACTTTAATTGTTATTTTAATAGTTTGTATTGAATTTTATAATGATATCCATGTATGTATTTTAATTATTATTTTGATCATTGTTGTAGGGACTTATGACTCCAGATCGCCAGCATGCGCCTTCGGTGGATGAACATAGTGACTATTTGCTAGCAGTAAGCCAATATTCAATTTTATGTCATTGTATAATTCAATTTTGATGTATATTAGTTATCTCTATCTAATTTTTTTTTTATCAAGTCGAGCTACTGAAGAGTCTAGAAAGGAGGACGAGTGAGTGCACTCGGAAGACTAAAGCATCCACTGCATCTCCATCGACACAACGATCGAAGACAGCTCAGGATTTGTTTTCTTCCCCTAGCGGGAAAGGACTAGATTAGGGATATGGATTGTATGCCTATATGGCATTAGTGGACATATTTTTTGTATATTGTATTAGTGAAACGTTGTACATCTATTTGACTTTGAGGAAGTCAGTTTTACTATATTGAATATATTCAATGTATGACATTATTGGACATATATATTTGACTTCATGCCCTACGAATATATATTTTTTATGTTTTAGGTATGCAATTCATGTGTTTGGTGTATTGATGTATACTAAATTATGTTTATGTTCATGTCTTTGCTTTGTAAATTTCTCATGCCTTATAGTTATGCTTGTATGTTTAACTTGCTGACTGTGCTACAAATGCCAGTCACTGTCCTCAATAACAGTCAATTCCTTAACTGTAATAATAACAAAAGTAATGAAATGAATGCATAAATGTATAAATATAATATGTAAGAAGCCTAAGTGGCTCTTGTTCTTGCAATGATAATTTTTTAAAGAAATTATGACAAATCCGGATACTAATGCTTCAACAATTTATTTATAGCTTGGTTGAAAATTTGATGCAAATAGGTAGGTTAGATTGGGTTTATTTTATAAATAAAGTGTTCTTGGTTTCCTCAAAAGTGTTCCTTACCCAAGTGGCCCCAAGTGCCAATATGCCACTAACCTATCAATCTAACTTCTCCCAACTCCCTTGCTATTATAGGGATTCAATATGGCTTAAACTATGACTCCAGCAATGTTCAAGTGGTTCTTGAAGTCCTACTCCAAGATCTTACCCTCAATCCACACTCTAGGCTCTCTATCCTTGTAGCCTTAACCAGCGAGTTTTTCCCAAATAACTCTTAGTTTTCCCAAAACACTTCCAAAATAAATTACATATTCAGATACCTTTTATGGTTTTACAAAACATATCTTAGAATTAGGTAGGTTTAATTTGGAACACAACCCCCAAAAACTGCTGCTCCACTCTCCTTCCTAGACCTAATAGGTCACTTTTACAAAGGAACCCTATTACAGACTTAACACCCAACCTTGCCACTTTTCACAGAGTGTTAATATGGTCCCAATTAGAGAAATTTGAAGTCAATTGGATCCTATAGGCTTTCTATACCCAAAAGCCCCAAATTGCTCCCTCTAGGCCTTCAAAACTAGGGCCTTCTTAAAAACAACTCAAAACTCATTTTCAAAACTCCTCCTTGTGGATTCACCTTTCATTTGACATATACTTTTGCTGTTTCAAATAAAATTATACCCTTGTTAAGGTGGATCCTTTGCTGCTACACTTGTGGCATCAATTTTGTGCCCTTTTTCCACTCTTCCTCATGGTGTACACCCACTAAAACAACTTCTCCTATATTCAAATGGTTAGTAACATCATACTTATGTTACATAGGGTCAATTCAATGAGAAACAGCAATTACATTCATTTAATGGCCCATTATATCATCAAAAAGACCAAAATGGAGTTATTTCAATGCACCAATATGACCACCTACAGCAACTTTCCAAATCTGAAGCAAAATAGATTATATAATCATTCAATACAGATGAAAAATGATGTTATGATGTTATTATATCACCCACAATTATGTTCCAAACCCAAAACAATCAACCAAACATCAAAAAAATAAGATTTTGCAAGGAAAAACTAAGTCCTTTGCCAGGACTTCTAGGACTTATAATATTTAAATTAAATTGTTTATTAGATATTGCCATTATTGGCCTTAATATATCTCAATTCACTTTTAGGAATTCTTTAGATCCACTACCTCCATTTGGTTCCAAGGTGGACTTAGGTGTTTGGAGAGGTGCTCCTGCACCAAAATTCTTCATTTAAATTTCAAGACATTCGATAAATTCTTTGCCTGCTAACAAACCAATTTGGGAAATTAATGGGTCTATTTGTGGACCTTGAAGGAGTTGGTTACCTAAATGAGAATTATTGTAGAGGTTACAACAAGAAAGTGGAGTTCCCTTCTTTTAGCTCCCACAACTCACCAACCAACTACAAAGGCTTAAAGGTGTTCCCAAGCTCTTACAATGGTGTAACACAACCAATATAATGGATTTCTATCCCAAAAAACTCCCTTTGCAAGTTTATACACTCAATCAAACTTCAATGCCCTTTTGGTTTTAGGGACACTAGGCCTAAACCTAGCCTTTAGTTAGAACTCTTCACCAATGGACTTCCTGACCACTCCCAAGTATGTAGATGGTCCTCATATGATCTAAGGACTCTAAAAAAACTCTTGGTTTGATCCCTTTACAACCATACCATAGCAAACTAGACCTGCATGCCAATTTCCTTGTAGCCTTCTCAACCTCAATTTTCCACTCTAACTTCTTCACAACTTGGTATCTTGACACAATCAGGATATTTTTAGACACCCATTTGGAAGTTATTTAAGATCACAAAGCCTTGTTTTCCAAATCCACTCCAACACCACCTAACACTCACCTTAGACACAGACCTAATTTAATGCAGAGGTGACAGCCGGAAAGTAGTGGGCCCTTCACTTGACTCCCACAATTCACCAATCACCTGTAATGACTTAAGGGTATTCACAATCTCTTAGGATGGTGTAACACAATCAATTAAGTGAGTTTCTATCCCAATAAACTCTCTTTGCAAAGTTAGACACTTAATCAAAGTTCAATGTCTTTTTGGCTTTAGGGAAACTAGGCCTAAAAGTGACTTTTTGCTGAAACTCTTCACCAGTGGACTTCCTGACCACTCCCAAGCATGTAAATGGTCCTCATTTGACCTAAGGCCTCTGAAATAACAACTGGTTCATTCCCATCAACACCGTACCATAGTGCACTAGACCTGCACCCACTTTTCCTTGTAGCCTTCCTAATAGAGGTTTTCTACTATAACTTTTGAAACACTAAGTATCTTGATAAAATCAGGGCATTTTCAAACATGGTCCTGTAGCACCTGACGAATCAATTCTACGCCGCACGAGCTCTGAGATATGACTCTGTAAAGATCGCCAATCTCATGCTTAAGGGACCTTGAGGGACACTTCAGCACGGAGTCGTCGGCAGGGTTCAAATGAATGTGTGTGGTAAACAAGGTTGCCACTAGTGTTTACCCGGCCATTCGGAGCTGTTGGAACTGACGGTTCGATGCTACGACCGACAATTTGAAAGATACGCAACATTGACCATTTTAGCTGAGGAACACTTTGAGTTCTGACACCGACCGAGAATGTGTTGCCGAATTTAAAATAAGTTGAATCTCTAAAAATTGAGAGAGGATTTTGTAGGCCCCAACAACATGGTCTCATAGCACTTGAAAAATTGATTCTATGTTGCACGAGCTCTGAGATATGACCCCGCAAAGATCACTGATTTCATGCTTAAGGGACCTTGAGGGACACTTCAGCACGGAGTCGTCAGCGGGATTTGAACGATTGTGCGTAGTGAATGAGGTTGCCACTAGCATTTACCTGGCCATTCAGAGCTGTTGGAACTGACAGTTCGATGCTACGACCGACGGTTGGAAAGATACGCAACATTGACCGTTTCAGCTAAGGAACACTTTGAGTTCTGACACCGAACGAGAATGTGCTGCCGAATTTAAAATAAGTTGAATCTCTAAAAAATGAGATAGGATTTTGTAGGCCCTCACAACACGGTCCTGTAGTACCTAACAAATTGATTCTACGTTGCATGAGCTCTGAGATATGACCCCACAAAGATCACCGATTTCATGCTTAAGGGACCTTGAGGGACACTTCAGCACAGAGTCGTCGGTGGGGTTCGAACAACTGTGGGTGCCAAATGAGGTTGCCACTAGCGTTTGCCCAGCCATTTGGAGCTGTTGGAACTGAAGGTTTGATGCTACGACCAACGGTTGGAAAGATACGCAACGTTGACCGTTTCAGCTGAGGAACACTTTGAGTTCTGACACTAACCAAGAATGTGTTGCCGAATTTAAAATAAGTTGAATCTCTAAAAACTGAGATAGGCTTTTGTAGGCCCCAACAACATGTTCTTGTAGCACCTAATGAATCGATTCTACATTGATCGAGCTCCGAGATATGACCCCGCAAAGATCACCAATTTCATGCTTAAGGGACCTTGAGGGACACTTCAGCACGGAGTCGTCAGCGGGGATCGAATCATTGTGGGTGCCGAACAAGGTTGCCACTAATGTTTACCCAACCATTCAGAGCTGTTGGAATTGATTGTTCGATGCTACAACCGACTGTTGGAAAGATATGCAACGTTGACCGTTTCAGCTGAGGAACACTTTGAGTTCTGACACCGACCGAGAATGTGTTGCCAAATTTAAAATAAGTTGAATCTCTAAAATTTGAGATAGGCTTTTGTAGGCCTCGATAACACGGTCCTGTAGCACCTGATGAATCAATTCTACGTCCCATGAGCTCCAAGATATGACCCTGCAAAGATCACTGATTTCATGCTTAAGGGACCTTGAGGGACACTTCAGCACGGAGTCGTTGACAGGGATCGAATCATTATGGGTGCCAAATGAGGTTGCCACTAGTGTTTACCTAGCCATTCAAAGCTGTTGGAACTGATTGTTCAATGCTACGACTGACGGTTGGAAAGATATGCAACATTGACCATTTCAGCTGAGGAACACTTTGAGTTCTGACACTGACTGAGAATGTGTTGCCGAATTTAAAATAAGTTGAATCTCTAAAAACTAAGAGAGAATTTTGTAGGCCTCAGCAACACGGTCTTGTAGCACCTAACGAATCAATTCTACGTCACATGAGCTCCCAGATATGTCCCTACAAAGATCGCTGATTTCATGCTTAAGGGACCTTGAGGGACACTTCAGCATGGAGTCATCGGCGGGGTTCGAATGATTGTGCGTGCTAAAAGAGGTTTCCACTAGCATTTACCTAGCCATTCGGAGCTATTGGAACTGACGGTTTGATGCTACGACCGACGGTTGGAAAGATACACAACTTTTACCATTTCAGCTGAGGAACACTTTGAGTTCTGACACCGACTGAGAATGTGTTACCAAATTTAAAATAAGTTGAATCTCTAAAAATTGAGAGAGGATTTTGTAGGCCCTAGTAACACGGTCTCGTAGCACCTAACAAATCAATTCTACATTGCACGAGCTCTGAGATATGACCCCTCAAATATCACTGATTTCATGCTTAAGGGACCTTGAGGGACACTTCAGCACGGAGTCATCGGCGAGGTTCAAATGACTGTGCGTGGTGAATGAGGTTGACACTAGCATTTACCCAGCCATTCAGAGCTGTTGGAACTGACGATTCGATGCTACGACCGACGGTTTGAAAGATACGCAACGTTGACCGTTTCAGCTGAGGAACACTTTGAGTTTTGACACTAACCAAGAATGTGTTGCCAAATTTAAAATAAGTTGAATCTCTAAAATTTGAGATAGGCTTTTGTAGGCCTTGGCAACATGGTCCCGTAGCACCTAATGAATCGATTCTATGTCGCACGAGCTCCAAGATATGACCCCGCAAAGATCATCAATTTCATGCTTAAGGGACCTTGAGGGACACTTTAGCACGGAATCGTCGGCGGGGATCGAATCATTGTGGGTGCCGAACGAGGTTGCCACTAGCATTTACCCAGCCATTCAGAGTTGTTGGAACTGATTGTTCGATGCTACGATTGACGGTTGGAAAGATACGCAATGTTGACCATTTCAGTTGAGGAACACTTTGAGTTCTGACACTGACTGAGAATGTGTTGCCAAATTTAAAATAAGTTGAATCTCTGAAAAATGAGATAGGCTTTTGTAGGCCCCAGCAACACGGTCTCATAGCACCTAACGAATAGATTCTATGTTGCATGAGCTCCAAGATATGACCCCACAAAGATCATTGATTTCATGCTTAAGGGACCTTGAGGGACACTTCAGCACGGAGTCATCAGCGGGGTTCGAACGAGTGTGCGTGGTGACAAGGTTGCCACTAGCGTTTACCTGACCATTCGAAGCTGTTGGAATTGATGGTTCGATGCTACGACCAACGGTTGGAAAGATACACAATGTTGACCGTTTCAGCTGAGGAACACTTTGAGTTCTGACACCGACCGAGAATGTGTTGCCGAATTTAAAATAAGTTGAATCTCTGAAAACTAAGAGAGGATTTTGTAGGCCCCAGCAACATGGTCTTGTAGCCCCTGATGAATTGATTCTACGTTGCACGAGCTTTGAGATATGACCCCACAAAGATCACTGATTTCATGCTTAAGGGACCTTGAGGGACACTTCAGCATGAAGTCGTCAGTGGGGTTCGAACCACTGTGCGTGGTGAACGAGGTTGCCACTAGCATTTACCCAGCCATGTGGAGTTGTTGGAACTGATGGTTTGATGCTACGATCGACGGTTGAAAAGATATGCAACATTGACCATTTCAGCTGAGGAACACTTTGAGTTCTGACACCAACCGAGAATGTGTTGCCGAATTTAAAATAAGTTGAATCTATAAAAATGAGATAGGCTTTTGTAGGCCCCAGCAACACGGTCCCGTAGCACCTGATGAATTGATTCTACATTACACGAGCTCCGAGATATGACCCCACAAAGATCGCTGATTTCATGCTTAAGGGACCTTGAGGGACACTTCAGCACGGAGTCATTGGCGGGGTTTGAATGACTGTGTGTGCCGAACAAGGTTGCCACTAGTGTTTACCCGACCATTTGGAGCTATTGGAACTGACGGTTCGATGCTACGACCGATGGTTGGAAAGATACGCAACGTTGACCGTTTCAGCTGAGGAACACTTTGAGTTCTGACACTGACCGAGAATGTGTTGCTGAATTTAAAATAAGTTGAATCTCTAGAAATTGAGACAAGCTTTTGTAGGCCACAACAACACATTCCCATAGCACCTAATGAATTGATTCTACGTCAATCGAGCTCTAAGATATGACCCCGCAAATATTGCCAATTTCATGCTTAAGGAACCTTGAGGGACACTTTAGCACAAAGTCATCGACGGGGATCGAATCATTGTGGGTGCCGAATGAGGTTTTCACTAGCGTTTACCCAGCCATTCGAAGCTATTGGAACTGATTGTTCAATGCTACGATCGACGGTTGGAAAGATACGCAATGTTGACCGTTTCAGATGAGGAACACTTTGAGTTCTGACACCGAACGAGAATGTGTTGCCAAATTTAAAATAAGTTGAATCTCTAAAATTTGAGACAAGCTTTTGTAGGCCTCAGCAACACGGTCCCGTAGCACCTGATGAATCAATTCTATGTCGCACGAGCTCCAAGATATGAGCCTACAAAGATCACCGATTTCATGCTTAAGGGACCTTGAGGGACACTTCAGCACGGAGTTGTCGGCGGGGTTCAAATGATTATGTGTGGTGAACATGGTTGCCACTAGTGTTTACCCAGCCATTGAGAGCTGTTGGAACTGATGGTTTGATGCTACAACCGACGGTTGGAAAGATACGCAACGTTGACCGTTTCAGCTAAGGAACACTTTGAGTTCTGACACCGATCGAGAATGTGTTGCCGAATTTAAAATAAGTTGAATTTCTAAAAATTGAGATAAAATTTTGTAGGCCCCAACAACATAGTCTCATAGCACCTGATGAATCGATTCTACATTGCACGAGCTCTGAGATATGACCCCGCAAATATCACTGATTTCATGCTTAAGGGACCTTGAGGGACACTTCAGCATAGAGTCGTTGGCGCGGTTCGAACGACTGTGCATGGTGAACGAGGTTGCCACTAGCATTTACCCACCCATTTGGAGCTATTGGAACTGACATTTTGATGCTATGACTGACGGTTTGAAAGATACGCAACGTTGACTGTTTCAGCTGAGGAACACTTTGAGTTCTGACATCGACCGAGAATGTGTTGCCAAATTTAAAATAAGTTGAATCTCTAAAATTTGAGATAGGCTTTTGTAGGCCTTGACAACACGGTCCTGTAGCACCTAATGAATTGATTCTATGTTGCACGAGCTCCAAGATATGACCTCGTAAAGATCACTAATTTCATGCTTAAGGGACCTTGAGGAACACTTCAGCACGGAGTCATCGGTGGGGATTGAATCATTGTGGGTGCCGAACGAGGTTACCACTAGCATTTACCCAGCCATTCGGAGCTATTGGAACTGATTGTTCAATGCTACGATTGATGGTTGGAAAGATACGCAACATTGACCGTTTCAGCTGAGGAACACTTTGAGTTCTAACACCGACCGAGAATGTGTTGCTGAATTTAAAATAAGTTGAATCTTTGAAAACTGAGACAGGCTTTTGTAGGCCCTGGCAATATAGTCTCATATCAATTAATGGATCCATGCTACCTCATACGAGCTCTGAGATATGACTTGACAAAGATTGCCAATTTCATGCTTAAGGGACCTTGAGGGACACTTCAGCACAGAGTCGTTGGCGGGGTTGGAATGACTGTGCATGGCATGTACTTGCATGAGGACATTATATATTATAGAAATCCTGCACAGAAGTAGCTGGCAAGCTGCTCAAAAAGTAGTAATTGATAGCAAGTGGGATAATGTAGATGCTTTAATAAACCATTATCTTCTTTACTCAAGCAACATCTGGTTCATCTGCTCAACTGGGGCATGTTTGGGAACAGACAGTCTCCATTTAAACTCAAGTCTCTGGAAGTAGTTATATTTTTCAATGGAGGAGATACACCCATTGTATCTGCAATAACTTCATGCTCTCACTAGAATTTCCATTACTCTTCAATTGGGATACTCTTTCCAAAATTGCATCTACCCTTTTACCAATTAATGGGTCTACTTGTGGACCTCGAAGGAGTTGGTCACCTAAACAAGAACCTTGAGATGAAGCAGGAATTTCTCTATGAAAGAGATCAGTACCTTGAGAAGCTCTCCACTTGTCAGCTGAATTAAAACCTTGGACCATAGATGGTTACCCTTTGTTGTAAAATGAGGAGTGAGACTGCCTTGCCAAAGGTGGTAACGAACTTACCTTTCAATGATAATGCCCAAGTCTCGTAAATGCAAGGCCATTGATAGATATTCATTTCTAATAGAAATATTTGTGGTGCTAGAATGAAGTGCATGACCAAATTCTTTGCCTGCTAATGAACCAATTTGAGGCTTCATTTCACATTGCTCTGTGGATAATTCCACAACACTTGTTACTTCTTTATCTAAATTTTTGCTGTCAGTTTACATGTGCACTAAAGAGATTTTGTCACTACTTGAGCTACCAGTTCCAAGAACCCTATAACTCACACTTCCTTTGTAAACCAAGCCTAATTAGGTCAATTAGGTCTATGTACAAGGTGAGAGTTAGGTGGTGTTGGATTGGAGTTGGAAGACAAGGCTTTGGGATCTTACATAACTTCCAAATGGGTGTCTGAAAATGCCCTGTTTGTGTCAAGATACTCAGTTGTGAAAAAGTTAGAATAGAAAATCTATGTTGAGAGGGCTACAAGGAAAAGTGGGTGCAGGTCTAGTTTTCTATGGTATGGTTGTAAAGGGACCAAACCAAGAGTTGGTTTAGCATCCTTAGGTCATATGAGGACCATCTAAATTCTTGGGAGTGGTCAGGAAGTCCACTAGTGAAGAATTCTAGTTAAAGGCTAGATTTAGGCCTAGTGTCCCTAAAGCCCAAAAGGCACCAAAGTTTGATTGAGTTTGTAAAATTTCTAAAGGAGTTTGTTGGAGTAGGAAACCCTTGTTTTGGTTGTGTTACACCATTTAAGGAGTTTGTGAGCATTCTTAGGTCATTTTCTTCTTAAGCCAAATCCATGTCTGTGTCATGGTTCACACCTTCCAAGTGCACCCAAAGCATGCATAGGGCAGCTCTCCTCCACTTTCTTGCAACAAAACTCATTGTACCTTCCTTATTTCATGTTATGTTGTCAATATACATTTTATTGGATCCATCCCTAGGGTTAGAAGGTCATACTATGCATGGATCTCATAAATCCATAGTGGAAACAAGAGGAAATCTGATCTAACATGTTTTGAGGAGATTTGACCAAGTTTTATATCTAATCTAACATGTTTTGAGGAGATTTGATCTAAGAACAAATCTTATTTCTGTCCCACCATTAGTCACATAAAAATTACACAGTTTTGCATTGGATAAAACACCATAAAAATGCTAAGAAATTATTGTAAACATGTTTCTTTTTTTATTAATATTATGAAACATGTTTACAACTCAGCTCAATAAAGGTGCTGGTAGGAAAGAGCTGAGTGGAGAAAACCTCCAGCATTGCCCCAAAAAATATGTAGCTTTGCATTATCATTACAATTAAAAACTTCCCTCTATACACATGGGGTATGTACCATAGAAGCTAACTTTGTCAGAGAAACAAATAGTATAGTTGAACACATATTACAACATTTTAGTACAGCCCGATTTAGTCCATTGAACCAGCTGGATCTGCCTTAACCTTTAGTGTGTTAAGTATTGCCTCATACTCTGACTCGGGAACCTTCCAAAGAGTTCTTTTCACTGGCCTTCCCCCATATCTGATCAAAGTAACATTAGAAGCAACAACAAGGTTTGAATAATGTAGAATCTTCCTGTGTGTCTCCTAGTCCTCGAACAACCACAACTTAGAGTTCTTCATACCATATCATCTAAGCCATGTTCCTGTTACAACAACCGCTCCTATAGGGTATTGTAATTCTTCGTCATCTACAACTACAACATCCAATTTCTTTTTGGCCTCAACACAATGACATAAATAATAATCTATCCCTTCGTCATTGTATTCAGGTGCAATAACTGCAAAAACATGACCTACAACAACGTAGACATATTCAGTACATTAATATCCAAAATAGTTTAGACAAACTATATAAATGGACAATTTACCTAGTTGTACTATATCTGACAAACGGTCAAAGTCAATAGATGTTGCCATGTCCCCTAGTTGCAATGTTGTTGGCGGACGATAGGAGTCAAGTGGGCTCAAAGGTCTTATAGACCATTCATCAACCCATTCCTTTGAGTCACACTCATCCCAATTCTCCTCTGCACAAGATGAACAAAAGCATGCCATATGTCGTGTGTATACCATCCATGAACCTGCATTACAACTTCTAAAAGAGTGTAGCTCACTTGATCCTATTACTGTACAACAATCCTCATATGGTGCAATGTTAGTTTCATCAATCAACCAAAAAAATCTCTGAACTGTTGACTCACCTTCCTTACCTAGGCCCATTGTGGCATTACACCAGTTGACAATACATCTTGCATTTGATAATTTTGCTCCCCCCTCATACTTTAATTCTTCACGTGCTAAAGCTCTTTTTATACATGTTCCCGCACCATCATGCTCTCCCTTTCCATGGCCCGCCTCAGTGAAATTCCACATATATTGAATATTAGTGGTCTTGTGCATCCTACTCAACCAATAAAACATACGAGAATTCTTGAATTGGGATGTACAATTATCTAACCATATGATGTGTCAATGATATGGTATGCTCCTATTTTCCAAATCACTGTAAAACAAACTAAAGCAACCACGTACAAACTCTGTAGAATGTGAGCGATCATCGTTCATATAAAAATGGTACTCCCTCAATATCTTCCTATTTTCCTCCATACTATCAGGTGCATGCAAGTATGCTATATGAACAAATATAGCAACCTGTTGAGAGTTGTAATACTGTGATTGTACCTCATTTTGTGGTTGCAAAGTGTAGTTTTCAGCAAAGTCCACAACTGAAACAATTGTATCAATCAGAAAAGTGTCCTTGCATAACTTGAATTGTGTATCCAACCATCGTGCTCTATGTGTATGCATTTCATATTCATACATAATTTTCCCGCAAAATATATCCATGAACTGATACACCGAAATCCTGTCAATTACTAAATCACATCTTTTTGCCTCTTTTCCATCTTTTAGAGCATATGCAATGGTCTTATATTTTCCAAATTCTACTATTTCATTCCCAATTGCATGACTACTTTCCATATGCTGACAAACAAGTAAATCTTGCAAACCACCGCAATGTACACATGTACCATTCAAACATGATAGTTTGTGAAATTGGTGTCCATCCAGTCTATGACATAAAATGGTAGCTATCAATTCCCTTGAAGATCTAGGTGGCTCCTTTATGTTACACTCCTACAAGACATTGTTAGCATGCAAACATACACATATATGCCGATAGACAGTATAATGGTTAGAAAATTCAATATGTACTCTACAACAACAAGTTGTGCGTGTGTGATTTATCTTGACATAAAAAGGTTTAGCCATTTCAAAAAATCTTTGACTAATTTTAATTTGAGGATACGCATCTATAAATTTTGCAAAAAATTGTGTCTGGGTTGAATCCAAAAAATGCTTTGGATGTGGATCACGCAATCGACTACCAATCCTCCTTACAACATCTCTTTGATTAGGAGATACTTGTGTATTATTCTTCCAAAAATTTTCAATGAAGGATTTCAAAGTTTCAACAATGTCTTTGTCTTTCTATGGCAATCTACTGGAAAAAGCCCATAGTTCATTGCTATTTGAATCTTACACTCTTTGACGCCTTTCCACGGCTCTCATTAGATACCTTATACTTATTTTCAATGATTTACTTGTCTTTCTAATGAGTCGAGACTTCTTCATTTGATTGCTTACCATTGTTGATGTTATCACATGTCGTGTGACATTACTATCTTTCGTGTGTGATGTAGAACCCACAGTCTCATATGCATCCATTAGATTCTTTACAATAGCTTTTTTAGTGGAGGTGTCATCTGTTCTTAACCCAAGAATCTTCATGATAGGCCTAAATTTCAGATTTCTCATCATTTCAACAAACAATTGGCATCTTCCTATGACATTCAAATTCTCAAAAAATATCCTCCAAATTTGGTTAGTATATCTTTGACAAGTGCACTTGGGAATCTTGTCAGGCATTGGTTTCAAAATATTAGTGTCAATATCAATCAAATATTTAGGCTTTCTATGCAAAACTCTAGGAGGTGTTCTCAATTGTTGTGTAGGCTCAACATTGGGAATGTCAACAATGTTAGGGTTGAATTGCATACCTTCGACCGAAGATGATGTGCCTTCAAATTGAGATGTGGAAGATGGACCTTCACCGACTTGAGATGAATATGGTGTTTCTTCAACACGATGCAATGGTGTGATTCCTACACCTTCGAAAGTTGGAAATAAGGTGCCTTCACAATGATGCAATGATGTGTCTATTCCTTCAGATGTAGCTAATGGTGTGCCTTCAACATAATACGATGGTATGGCTACACTTTGAGGTGTAGAGTGTGTGATGTCTTCAACATTAGATAATTCATGTGCACCTCCAACATTGGATGATGGCATCCCTTCAACTTGCAATCCAATAGATGACATACTCACCCCTTCATAATTCGATTGTCTTATTGCATGCAACTTTCTCATTCGGTTCCTTTGTTTTTCCAATTCCAATTCTCTCCTATTAGGTAATTCTTCTTGTATGGGCTCCAATTGTCATTGTTCGCGAAGTTGTCTCATTCTTTCTCTTTTCTTCTCTTTCTCTATTTCATGCTCTTTGGGTGTTTGAATCTTAGGTCATTTTCTCGGCATGATGAATAAGATCTATATATACATTGAAATTCATTAAAATTTACACATTATAAAATATCAATCTAATACAACAATTATGGTTTTTTTAATCAATCTATTATAATAAGTCATAACATAATATAAAAGTATTACAATTTATATATATCAAATTATAATACAACTATAGTCCAATACATGTCTATTTATGCTTTCCACAAGTCCATATAATATGAAATAAAATAAAAAGGATTTATTCACATTTTGGCATGCAAGAACAAACAAAACTTACCTTGAAATATGTCAAATTTGCTAAATAAAGGTTGTTTTTTGCACCACAATGTTGACCTTGCAACAAAAGGTGGTCCAAGTTGATTGTTGCCCCAAAAATTCCTTGTCTTTCATTTTTTGGCCACGGTCCTGTTTTCCAATGAAGTGCTCAAGTGTCGAAAGCTCGGTGTGTTTTCGACCTCCTCTTTAAAGGCTCGAGATGTTTCTGCCCTTTTGGCCCGAAAGCTCAGTGTGTTTTCAACCTCCACTCTGAAAGTTTAGTGTGTTTTTAACCACTTCTGCACTTCACATTTCTTCGGCATCAGTGTTTTCCATCCACGCAACTCTGATTAGGTGGGCCCGGTGGATGGTTTTTTGAAACCGCTAGTGGTCTATTGCATGATTGCATAGCCCCTTTATAGGCTATGCGAACATGCGACAAACCGTTAGCTGCATTGATAAAGGTTGCAGTTTGGTGGTGGGCCCAGTTCTAAATTCGATCGGGTAATCTCCTGATGGAAAGGAATATGCCAAAGGTATTACGAGACTCAGTGACTACCGCTAGATAAAGAAAGGATCATGCTTGTTGCGTAGTCGCTAGATAAACCCAGGGTTGGTAAAAAGTGAACATGACTTGGTGACCAAAGGGAAAATAAACCCAGGGTGAACCTGGGTTAAATTTGCAGGCGGTCGGCGTAGTAGTTTCAGGCTAGTCACATAATCACATGTGGCTTCCTAACTGCATTAGATCATGTGACAAACCATCAACTGTCGGCAAGGTTTTTGGTGGGCCCGCTTGTCAGTGGAGCCACGGCTTAATAAGATGAGCGGCTGGCGCAAGATCTCAAAGAATATTTGGGGGCCATGCAATCTTGCACCTGCCGTTAGATGGGAATCAAAAAATTTGAGTGGGTCCATGTCAGGAAGTGCCGAGGTGTTTTGCTGATGTAGTGGTTGGAATGAATAGAGGAATAACATGTGGTGGTTCTGGGCCCGAGGTTGGTAAGTAGAGCGCAGTTGCGCAGTTAACAAGTTTTCGCGTGGTCACTAAATGAACCCAAGGTTAAGGAGAGGTTCACGTGACTTGGTGACTAAAGGAGAATTGAACTCGAGGTAAGCCAAGGTTAAATTTGCAGGTGGTCTCGTGGGCCCGAGGTGTCTTGCATGGCAGAGGCAAGTTTTCAGCGAAGCTTGTCGCATGATCGCATGAGGCTTTTTTAGCTCATGCGATCATGTGACCAGTGTTATTTCAAGGTGGTGGAAGTTTACAAAGATGACAATAGAGATCTGGGTGGCTGTCGCATGTTGATTTCTGTTCTTGAGATACAGTGCGGTGTTCTTGCACCGAAAAAAAAAAGGCATTAAGGAGCTGGTGCCATCTTTTTTTTTTAAATTCAAATTCTTGCAAGGATCAAATTTTGAGCATTCATGACTTAGTGGGCTTGCAGAGAGGTAGATGGATGAGGTTTTTGTCTGCAGGTAGGATCAGTACAGGGATGGGCATGTAAGGAGATATATCTGATTTGGCATGGATATTTGCAGAGCACATTTATGATCAGAAGTGACTATTTTAGGGTTGATTATTATAATGCATATTTATGTAGCCCTAAAAATTTTTGATTCCTACCTGCGTGCAGGGGATGTATATATTCATTTTTGGAGCCTGTAGTAAAGAAGAATTGGCCAATTGTAAAAGGGAAGAGTTTTCTTTCTTAGAAGAGCAATTTGTGGCATTTTTGCCCCTGTGGCTTTCTACGGTTGTAAAATTCCCATTGATAATACAAGCATTGCAGAGGCATTTTGTGACAGTCTTTCATGTCCTTGTGTTTCCCTATTTGCATTATCTCTTATTGGATTGAAGATTATGAATGCTTTCAGTGATTCTTAGTTTCCCTGATTCCTCTTACTTTCAGTTTGAATGTGCACTACTATGTTTGATCTGATCTGAGTGAGTTTGTGGGTATTCTTCAGCCCCTGTCATTCTGTCTCATACCTGTGCCCCCTTTTGCTGAAGAGAATGTCTGCTTGCAGGTCATAGATTGTGTCTAATTTTTAGGCCCTCTTATGAAATACTTATGCCAGCCTATTTAGTAAGCTGTGATCTCCTAGACCTAAGTCTTTCACTGGTTTCATTCCTCATACTACAATTCATACCCCAGTTTTCAGTGCATCACCTAGTAGGATAGATTTGCTTTCAATCATTTCCCTTCCAATTAATCCTTCTATACCTTTCCCCTCAAAGAATTTATATTTCCTATCTAAGAGCAAATCTGGGTGACTATCCAAGAGGAACCAGCCTAGAATCTGGAGGTCTCATCTCGGTTAGCAAAAGGTCCCACAACCTTGAGATGATTCCCATGTTATACTGGATTATCAAGACCAAGAGAGCTTGAGATCAGAGGTGCAAATTTAGTGTATAACATTTCTGGCACGCCCGGTGGGACCAAGAGGTCATAAGTTTTCATAATTCTAGTTGGTTTTGATATGCATCCAATAGGTTACAGACCTTTGAGAGGTCATTGTTTTGCATATCTGGCGACTCCAAGCTCACATCCACTGGTTTCAAGGAGATTCAGTACCTAGGATGGATTACCATCCTTCTTTTCATGAGGATATCCCTTCATTTCATGGAGGTCAGAAACATTCATCTCATGCTTGCCCCCCACCCACCCAACTTCTAGCATCATGGCAGTAGAATTACTCATACCAGCAACCTCAAGAGGAGATGCTTTCCCTAAAAGAACATGCTCATCTTGCCCAGATCCAACAACAACAAGCTTTAGCTCAGCAAGATCAAGGTTACAGGAGGTAATTAGCAGAAAAATACAAAAGAAATGAGGCCATGCTTGCTGAGGGGCTGGAAACACAAAAGAAACACTATGAGGAGGTGTTGGAAACATAGAAAAGGCATATGCAAGCACAAGCAAAGGAGCAGTTTGATGCAAAATGGAAGTAGTATGAAGAAGTCATTGCAGGACAGCAAAAAAGTCATGCAGCCCTTATAAGTAATCTGGCCTCATTGAACAAAGTTTACAAAGAAAATTTAATTAAGGTTAGTGATGCTATGGCTGAAAAAGAGGAAGATTTCCAAAGAGCATTGGCAGCTCAGAAGGTTTCTTATGAGGAGTTGGAGGTTCATAAGAATAATTGTGAAGGGGTGGTTCAAGACCAAAAAATTTTAATGGAAGCCATGTTTAATAGAGGCAATGAGTTTCAGCTTGAGAAAGAGCAGGAGTTAGCAGCCCATAAGAAGTTTTATGATAAAGAAATACAAGAGCACAAAGCAATAATAGGGCTCTTGATTCTACAGGGCACAAATGATGAGACTCACCGGATACAACTGGAGGAAGCTCTTTGTAAAAAAGAGAAAGAGGCTATATCACAGTTATCTGATGAATCTTTTAATGGTTCCAAGTAGACCATCGAATTGGAGGCTGATTTATTTGAAGAGCTGCCTTATTTTGTTGAAGATGACAATGCTTCTAATGTGCCACCCATCTCAGCTGCTAAAGAACAAAGAGAGGAATGTTCTCCTGAAAAGAAGCTTGCTGCTAGGAATGTTGATAAGAGAAATGATGTGGAAGAAGAAGCTCCTCTACATGAATTGGTAGTTAAAGATCCTGACAACAGTGAAAGGAGCCCCAAGTTCATTCTTTCCAGGGGTTTCCCTTTAAGGTACTTAGCAAGAACAGAGGCTGGCCAAAAAAATCTAGTCATGTCTGTGTCCAAACATAAGTGTTCAAGTGAAGCTGAAGCTGAGGGTGAACTTGCAGTTCAGCAAAGGCAGGGTCAAATCACTTATCTGCCCCTGGATAATAGAGATAGAAATCTATTGGTGGAGGTGAGTCAATTTGTTTATGTCCTTCAAGAGGTAGTGCATCGGTTCTTCATGCAACTATGTGTACTTCCTTCCTTGTTAGCTATTATCATGCATGAAAAGTGCAAAAGCCCTGAGGAGAAAGGGTAGCTACTTCAGCTTACCAGTGAATGGCTTTGTTTAACCAGGTCTCTACACTGGTTAGTTTAGGTTAGGATAGGTTCCCTATTTTCTAGAGTAGTTTCCAGCTTTCCAAGAAGTGCCCATGCACATTTTGTCTTGCTGGTTCAATTTTGCCCCTCTCTCTGTCAGAAAGTTTTCGTGCTCAAGATGACTCCTATGCCCAATGGATATGTCAAGGAAACTAGTCTAAATGTCTACTAGGCTGACATCCTACAGAGGTCACCAAAAATGTTGCCCCAAAAATTCCCTGTCTTTCATTTTTTGGCCATGGTCCTATTTTCCAATGAAGTGGTCAAGTGTCAAAATATCGGTGTGTTTTCAACCTCCTCTCTAAAGTCTCGGGATGTTTCTGCCCTTTTGGCCCAAAAGCTCAGTGTGTTTTCAACCTTTTCTCTGAAAGTTTAGTGTGTTTTCAACCTTCACTCGAAAATCTTCTGTGTTTTCAACTACTTCTGCACTTCACACTTCTCTGGCATTAGTGTTTTCCATCTGCGCAACTCTGATTAGGTGGGCCTGATGGATGCTTTTCTAAAACCGCTAGCAGTTTGTTGCATGATTGCATAGCCCCTTTTTAGGCTATGCGAACATGCGACAAACTGTTAGCCGCGTTGATAAAGGTTATAGTTTGGTGGTGGGCCCAGTTCTAAATTTGGTCAAGTAATATCCTGATGAAAAGGAATATGCCAAAGGTATTACGAGACTCAGCAACTACCGCCAGATAAAGCAAGGATCATGCTTGTCATGTAGTTGCTAGAAAAACCCAGGGTTGGTAAAAAGTGAACACGACTTGGTGACCAAAGGGAAAATAAACCCAAGGTGAACCCGGGTTAAATTTGTAGGCGGTCGGCATAGCAGTTTTAGGCTAGTCACATGGTCACATGTGGCTTCCTAACTGCATGCGATCATGCGACAAACAATCAACTGTTGGCAAGGTTTTTGGTGGGCCCGCTTGTCAGTGGAGCTACGGCTTAATAAAATGAGCGGCTGGCGTAAGATCTCAAAGAATATTTGGGGGCCATGCGATCTTATGCCTGCCATTAGATGGGAATCAAAAAATTTGAGTGGGTCCGTGTTAGGAAGTGTTGAGGTGTTTTGTTAATGTAGTAGCTAGAACGAATAGAGGAATGACATGTGGCAGTTCTGGGCCTAGGGTTGGTAAGCGAAGTGCGGTTGCATGGTTAACAAGTTTTTGCATGGTCGCTAAATGAACCTAGGGTTAAGGAGAGGCTCACGTGACTTGGTGACTGAAGGAGAATTTAACTCAAGGTAAGCCAAGGTTAAATTTGTAGGCGCTTTCACAGGCCCAAGGTGTTGTGTGGCAGAGGCAAGTTTTCAGCAAAGCTTGTCGCATGATTGCATGAGGCCTTTTTAGCTCATGCGATCATGCAACTAGTGTTATTTCAAGGTAGTGGAAGTTTGCAAAGATGATGATAGAGATTTGGGTGGCCGTTGTGTGTTGATTTCTATTCCTGACATTCAGTGCGGTGTTCTTGCATTGAAAAAAAAAGGCATTAAGGAGCTGGCGCCATCTTTTTTTTTTAAATTCAAATTCTTGCAAAGATCAAATTTTGAGCATTCATGGCTCAGTGGGCTTGCAGAGAGGTAGATGGATGAGGTTTTTGTCTATGGGTAGGATCAGTATAGGGATGGGCACACAGGGAGATATATCTGATTTGGCATGGATATTTGCAGAGCACATTTATGATCAAAAGCGACTATTTTAGGGTTGATTATTATAATGCATATTTATGTAGCCCTAAAATTTTTTGATTCCTACCTACATGCAGGGGATGTATATATTCATTTTTGGAGTCTGTAGTAAAGAAGAATTGGCCAATTGTAAAAGGGAAGAGTTTTCTTTCTTAGAAGAGCAATTTGTGGCATTTTTCCCCCTTTGGCTTTCTACGGTTGTAAAATTCTCATTGATAATACAAGCATTGCAAAGGCATTTTGTGATATTCTTTCATGTCCTTGTGTTTCCCTGTTTGCATTATCTCTTATTGGATTGAAGATTATGAATGCTTTCAGTGATTCTTAGTTTCCCTGATTCCTCTTACTTTCAGTTTGAATGTGCCCTATTGTGTCTGATCTGATCTGAGTGGGTTTGTGGGTATTCTTCAGCCCCTGTCATTCTGTCTCATTCTTGTGCCCCCTTTTGCTGAAGAGAATGTCTGCTTGTAGGTCATAGATTGTGTCTAATTTTTAGGCCCTCTTATGAAATACTTATGCCAGCCTATTCATTAAGATGTGATCTCCTAGACCTAAGTCTTTCACTGGTTTCATTCCTCATACTGCAATCCATAACCCAATTTTTGGTGCATCACCTAGTAGGATAGATTTTCTTTCAGTCATTTCCCTTCCAAGCACTCCTTTTATCCCTTTCCCCTCAAAGAATTTACATTTCCTATCTAAGAGAAAATTTGGGTGACTATCCAAGAGGAACCAGCCTAGAATCTGGAGGTCTCATCTCGGTTAGCAAAAGGTCCCACAACTTTGAGATGATTCCCATGTTATACTAGATAATCAAGACCAAGAGAGCTTGAGATCAGAGGTGCAAATTTAGTGTATAACATTTCTGGCACGCCCGGTGGGACCAAGAGGTCATAAGTTTTCATAATTCTTGTTGGTTTTGATATGCATCCAATAGGTTACAGACCTTTGAGAGGTCATTGTTTTGCATATCTGGCGACTCCAAGCTCACATCCACTGGTTTCAAGGAGATTCAGTACCTAGGATGGATTACCATCCTTCTTTTCATGAGGATATCCCTTCATTTCATGGAGGTCAGAAACATTCATCTCATGCTTGCCCCCCACCCACCCAACTTCTAGCATCATGGCAGTAGAATTACTCATACCAGCAACCTCAAGAGGAGATGCTTTCCCTAAAATAACATGCTCATCATGCCCAAATCCAACAACAACAAGCTTTAGCTCAGCAAGATCAAGGTTACAGGAGGTATCTAGTAGAACAATACAAAAGAAATGAGGCCATGCTTGCTGAGGGGCTAGAAACAAGAAAGAAACACTATGAGGAGGTGTTGGAAACATAGAAAAGGCATATGCAGGCACAAGCAAAGGAGCAGTTTGATGCTAGATGGAAGCAGTATGAAGAAGTCATTGCAGGAAAGCAAAAAAGTCATGCAGCCCTTGTAAGTAATCTGGCCTCATTGAACAAAGTTTACAAAGAAAATTTAATTAAGGTTAGTGATGCTATGGTTGAAAAATAGAAAGATTTCCAAAGAGCATTGGCAGCTCAAAAGGTTTCTTATGAGGAGTTGGAGGTTCATAAGAATAACTGTGAAGGGGTGGTTCAAGACCAAAAAAATTTAATGGAAGCAATGTTTAATGGAGGCAATGAGTTTTAGCTTGAGAAATAGCAGGAGTTAGTAGCCCATAAGGAGTTTTATGATAAAGAAATACAAGAGCACAAAGCAATAATAGGGCTCTTGATTCTAAAGGGCGCAAATGATAAGGAAACTCATCGGATACAACTTGAGGAAGCTCTTTGTAAAAAAGAGAAAGAGGCTATATCACAGTTATCTGATGAATCTTTTAATGGTTTCAAGAAGACCACCGAATTGGAGGCTGATTTATTTCAAGAGCTACCTTATTTTCTTGAAGATGACAATTCTTCTAATGTGCCACCCATCTCAGCTGCTAAAGAACAAAGAGAGGAATGTTCTCCTGAAAAGAAGCTTGTTGCTAGGAATGTTGATAAGAGAAATGATGTGGAAGAAGAAGCTCCTCTACATGAATTGGTAGTTGAAGATCCTGAAAATAGTGAAAGGAGCCCCAAGTTCATTCTTTCCAGGGGTTTCCCTTTAAGGTACTTAGCAAGAATAGAAGCTAGCCACAAAAATCCAGTCATGTCTGTGTCCAAACATGAGTGTTCAAGTGAAGCCAAAGCTGAGGGTGAACTTGCAGTTTAGAAAAGGTAGGGTCAAATCACTTATCTACCCCTAGATAATGGAGATAGAAATCTATTGGTGGAGGTGAGTCAATTTGTTTATGTCCTTCAAGAGGTAGTGCATCGGTTCTTCATACAACTTTGTGTACTTCCTTCCTTTTTAGCTATTCTCATGCATGAAAAGTGAAAAGCTGTGAGGAGAAAGGGTAGCTACTTTAGCTTACCAGTGAATGGCTTTGTTTAACCAGGTCTCTACACTAGTTAGTTTAGGTTAGGATAGGTTCCCTATTTTCTAGAGTAGTTTCCTACTTTCCAAGAAGTGCTCGTGCACATTTTGTCTTGCTGGTTCAGTTTTGCCCCTCTCTCTGTCAGAAAGTTTTCATGCTCAAGATGACTCCTATGCCCAATGGATATGTCAAGGAAACTAGTCTAAATGTCTAGCAGGATGACATCCCATAGAGATCGCCAAAAATGTTGCCCCAAAAATTCCCTGTCTTTCATTTTTTGGCCACGGTCCTATTTTCCAATGAAGTGGTCAAGTGTCGAAAGCTCGGTGTGTTTTCAACCTCCTCTCTAAAGGCTCATGATGTTTCTGCCCTTTTGGCCTCAAATCTCGATGTGCTTTCGACCTCCGCTTTGAAATTAAAGTGTATTTTTGACCTTCGCTCGAAAACCTTCTGTGTTTTCAACCACTTCTGCACTTCACACTTCTCCGGCGTCAGTGTTTTCCATCCATGCAACTCAGATCAGTTGGGCCTGGTGGATGGTTTTCTGAAACCCCTAACGGTCTATCACATGATCGCATAGCCCCTTTTTAGGCTATGCGAACATGCAACAAACTGTTAGCCACGTTGATAAAGGTTGTAGTTTGGTGGTGGGCCCAGTTCTAAATTCGGTCCGATAATCTCCTGACGGAAAGGAATATGCCAAAGGTATTATGAGAGTCAGTGACTACCGCCAGATAAAGCAAGGATCATGCTTTTCGCGTAGTCACTAGAGAAACCCAGGGTTGGTAAAAAGTGAACATGACTTGGTGACCAAACAGAAAATAAACCTAGGGTGAACCCGGGTTAAATTTGCAGGCGGTCTGTGTAGTAGTTTTAGGCTAGTCACATGATCACATGCGGCTTCCTAACCACATGCAATCATGTGACAAATCATCAATTGTCAGCAAGGTTTTTGGTGGGCCCACTTGTCAGTGGAGCTACGGCTTAATAAGATGAGTAGCTGGTGCAAGATATGAAAGAATATTCGGGGCCCATATGAGCTTCCACCTACCATTAGATGGGAATCAAAAAATTTGAGTGGGTCCATGTTAGGAAGTGCCGAGGTGTTTGGCTGATGTAGTGGCCAGAATGAATAGAGGAATGACATGTGGCAGTTGTGGGCCCGGGGTTGTTAAGCGGAGAGCAGTTGTGGGGTTAACAGGTTTTCGCGTGGTCGCTAAATGAACCCAGGGTTAAGGAGAGGTTCACGCGACTTGGCGACTGAAGGAGAATTGAACTTGAGGTAAGCCAAGGTTAAATTTGTAGGTGGTCTCGTGGGCCCAAGGTGTCTTGCATGGTAGAGGCAAGTTTTCAGTGAAGTTTGTCACATGATTGCATGAGGCTTTTTTAGCTCATGCGATCATGTGACCAGTGTTATTTCAAGGTGATGGAAGTTTTCAAAGATGATGATAGTGATCTGGGTGGCCATCACATGTTGATTTCTATTCCTAAGATATAGTGTGGTGTTCTTGCACCGAATAAAAAAGGCATTAAGGAGCTGGCACCATCTTTTTTTTTTAAATTCAAATTCTTGCAAGCATTAGATTTTGAGCATTCATGGCTCAGTGGGCTTGCAGAGCGATAGATGGATGAGGTTTTTGTCTGCAGGCAGGATCAGTACAAGGATGGGCATGCAGGGAGATATATCTGATTTGGCATGGATATTTGCAGAGCACATTTATGATTAGAAGTGACTGTTTTAGGGTTGATTATTATAATGCATATTTATGTAGCCCTAAAAAAATTTTGATTCCTGCCTACGTGTAAGGGATGTATATATTCATTTTTGGAGCCTGTAGTAAAGAAGAATTGGCCAATTGTAAAAGGGAAGAGTTTTCTTTCTTAGAGAGAAATTTGTGGCATTTTTCCCCCTTTGGCTTTCTACGGTTGTAAAATTCCCATTGATAATACAAGCATTGCAGAGGCATTTTGTGACAGTCTTTCATGTCCTTTTGTTTCCCTATTTGCATTATCTCTTATTGGATTGAAGTTTATGAATGCTTTCAGTGATTCTTAGTTTCCTTTATTCGTCTTACTTTTAGTTTGAATGTGCACTACTGTGTCTGATCTAATCTGAGTGAGTTTGTGGGTATTCTTCAGCCCTTGTCATTCTGTCTCATTCCTGTGCCCCCTTTTGTTGAAGAGAATGTCTGCTTGCAAGTCATAGATTGTGTCGAATCTTTAGGCCCTCTTATGAAATACTTATGCTAGCCTATTTAGTAAGCTATGATCTCCTAGACCTAAGTCTTTCACTAGTTTCATTCCTCATACTACAATTCATACCCTAGTTTTCGGTGCATCACCTAGTAGGATAGATTTGCTTTCAGTCATTTCCCCTTCCATGCACTCCTTCTATCCCTTTCCCTCAAAGTTTTACATTTCATGTTAAGAGAAAATTAGGGTGATTATCCAAGAGGAACCATCCTAGAATCTGGAGGTGTCATCTCGGTTAGCAAAAGGTCCCACAACCTTGAGATGATTCCCATGTTATACTGGATTATCAAGACTATGAGAGCTTGAGATCAGAGGCGCAAATTCAGTGTATAACATTGATAAAATAGTCTTCTTTTAGACCTCCAACACCATGAAAGTGAATATTTGTTGTGCAAACTGCGTGTTCCAGATAGAATACTATAAAAGTTGGCCTCCTTCATGGGATTCTTGGGTTTTTTGCCATTTTTGGGCTTTCTACAAAGGACATGCACCAAATAGGGCGTATGCCCTTTTTGGTGCATGCCCTTTCTAGAAATGCATAAAAGAGAGATAGATGGGGGTAGAAAGGGAGAGAGAGAGAGAGAGAGACATGATAAAGAGACAAAGAGAGATAGAGGGGTGACTGAGAGACTGAGAGAGAGAGAGAGAGGAGAGTGTGAGAAAGTTAATGAATAAGGGGTTTTAAGTGGTCCTTAGGGGTCCTAATTGGTTGTAGAGGGTCATAAGGAGTCGTAAGGGGTGTAAAGCAGTTCTTAGGACCTCATGTGACCCTTAGGTGTGTGTAAAGGGTCCTAATTGGTCGTAGAGGGTCATAAGGAGTTGTAAGGGGTGTGAAGTGGTTCTTAGGACCCCATGTGACCCTTAGGTGTCCTGTAAAGGGTCCTAATTGGTTGTAGAGGGTCATAAGGAGTTGTAAGGGGTGTAAAGTGGTTCTTAGGACCCCATGTGACCCTTTGGTGTTCGTAAAGGATCCTAATTAGTTGTAGAGGGGTCATAAGGAGTCGTAAGGGGTGTAAAGTGATTCTTAGGACCCCATGTGACCCTTAAGTGTCTGTAAAGTGTCCTAATTGGTCGTAGAGGGTCATAAGGAGTTGTAAGGGGTGTAAAGTGGTTCTTAGGACCCCATGTGACCCTTAGGTGTTCGTAAAGGGTCCTAATTGGTCGTAGAGGGTCATAAGGAGTCGTAAGGGGTGTAAAGTGGTTCTTAGGACCCCATGTGACCCTTAGGTGTCCGTAAAGGGTCCTAATTGGTCGTAGAGGGTCATAAGGAGTCGTAAGGGGTGCAAAGTGGTTCTTAGGACCCCATGTGACCCTTAGGTGTCCGTAAAGGGTCCTAATTGGTTGTAGAGGGTCATAAGGAGTCGTAAGGGGTGTAAAGGGGTTCTTAGGACCTCATGTGACCCTTAGGTGTCCGTAAAGGGTCCTAATTGGTTGTAGAGGGTCATAGGGAGTTGTAAGGGGTGTAAAGTGGTTCTTAGGATCCCATGTGACCCTTAGGGGTCTGTAAAGGGTCCTAATTGGTCATAGAGGGTCATAAGGAGTCGTAAGGGGGGTAAAGTGGTTCTTAGGACCCCCATGTGACCCTTAGGGGTTCTAAGGGTCATATGGAGTCTTGGGACTCATTGATATGTCCTAGGATATCAAAGAGGTGTTAAGAGATCATAATCAATCCTATGACCCCTTATAACCCCATAGCACCAATAGGAATACATCCTATTATTCTCAAGAGGTCCTAAGGGGTATAAGGAGTCATGAGGAGTGTAAAGTGGTTCTTAGGATCCCATGCAACCCTTAGGGGCCCTAAGGGTCATATGGGGTCTTGGGACTCATTGATATGTCCTAGAATGTTAAAGAGGTGTTAAGGGATCATAATGAATCATACAAGAGAGAGAGAGGGGGGGAGTAATGAGGGAGAGAGAGAGAGAGAGAGAGAGAGAGAGAGAGAGAGAGAGAGAGAGAGAGAGAGAGAGGAGAGAGAGAGAGAGAGAGAGAGGCAGGGGAGAGGGTTGAGAGAGAAGGTAAGTTCAAAGAGATATAGGGTGAGATAAGTAGATAGAGAGAGGGAGAGGGTTAAGAGAGAAGGTAAGAAAGAGATATAGGGTAAGAG
Source organism: Chamaecyparis obtusa (assembly GCA_027943335.1). Lineage (NCBI taxonomy): Eukaryota > Viridiplantae > Streptophyta > Pinopsida > Cupressales > Cupressaceae > Chamaecyparis > Chamaecyparis obtusa. Next base: position 585,438 of record BSBK01005257.1, read on the forward strand.
AAGTAGATAGATAGATACAGAGAGAGAGAGAGAGAGATGCAAAGGGGGAGAGGTAAGAGAAAAGGTAAGAAAGAGATATAGGGTAAGAGAAATAGATAGATAGATAGAGAGGGGTAATGAGGGAGAGGTAGAGGGGGATGGGTTATGAGAAGAATAGAGATAAGGATAGAGAAAGGGGAGATATAGAGATAGTGAGAGGAAGAGGAGGGGTGAGAGAGAGAGGTAGAGGGAAAGGGTTGAGAGAGAAGGTAAGAAAGAGATCTAGGGTAAGAGAAGTAGATAGGAGAGAGATAGAGAGAGAGAGAAAAGGAGAGAGGGAGAGAGAGAGAGCGAGAGGTAGGGGAGAGGGTTGAGAGAGAAGGAAAGTTCAAAGAGATATAGGGTGAGATAAGTAGATAGAGAAAGGGAGAGGGTTAAGAGAGAAGGTAAGAAAGAGATCTAGGGTAAGAGAAGTAGATAGAGAGAGAGAGAGAGAGAGAGAGAGAGAGAGAGGAGCGAGTGAGAGAGAGAGAGAGAGGCAGGGGAGAAGGTTGAGAGAGAAGGTAAGAAAGAGATATAGGGTAAGATAAGTAGATAGATAGAGAGATAGGGTTAAGAGAGAAGGTAAGAAATATATCTAGGGTAAGAGAAGTAGATAGATAGAGAGAGAGAGAGAGAGAGAGGCAGGGGGAGAGGCTTGAAAGAGAAGGTAAGAGAGATATAGGGTAAGATAAATATATAGATAGATGGAGAGGGTTAAGAGAGAAGGTAAAAAAGAGTTCTAGGGTAAGAGAAGTGGATAGATAGATAGATAGAGAGAGAGAGAGAGAAAGAAGGAGATGTAAGAGAGAAGGAAAGATATATAT